>JASVEL010009004.1:0-586446 GCA_032618575.1 Nicotiana noctiflora | reverse complement strand
CGGTCTCCCAAGTCGCCTCCTCGGCCGACAGACCCCACCAGTGGACCTTCACTGAAGCGATGTTCTTTGATCTCAACTTTCTGATCTGCCTATCCAGAATGTCCACTGGCTTCTTAACATCGGATAAATCCTTGTCCAGCTGGACTAAACTGGAATCCAATACGTTCGAAGGGTTACCATGATATCTCCGGAGCATCGAAACATGAAACACCGGATGAACTCCGGCTAGGCTGGGAGGTAAGGAAGCACATAAGCAACCTCCCCAACTCGCCTCAAGATCTCAAAAGGCACAATAAATCTCGGACTCAACTCCCATTTCTTTCCAAATCTCATGACGCCCTTCTTAGGCGAGACCCGAAGCACAACCCGCTCGCCGACCACAAATGCCACATCACGAACCTTCTTGTCCACATAAATCTTTTGCCTGGACTAGGCTGCAGGGAGTCTATCCCGAATCACTTTGACCTTGTCCATCGCATCCTGAACCATCTTTGTGCCCAGTAATCTGGCCTTGCCCGGCTCAAACCAACCCACCGGAGATCTACATCTCCTACCATATAAGGCCTCACACAGCGCCATCTGAATGCTAGACTGATAGCTATTGTTATAAGAAAACTCTGCCAGTGGCAGGAAATGGTCCCATGACCCTCCAAACTCAATCACGCACGCATGGAGCATATCCTCCAAAATTTAAATAGTGCACTCGGACTGTCCATCCATATGAGGATGGAATGTCGTGCTCAACTCCGCTCAAGTGCCCAACTCCTGCTGCACGGCTCTCCAAAACCACGATGTAAACTGAGTGCCTCTGTTTTAGATGATAGAAATTGGAATACCATGTAACCGGACGATCTCCCTAATATAAATCTTTGCCAACCGCTCCGATGAATAAGTAGTGCACACATGTATGAAATGAGCGGACTTGGTCAGTCGATCCATAATAACTCAAATAGAATCAAACTTCTTCAAGGTCCGTGGGAGTCCAGATACGAAGTCCATGGTGATACGCTCCCACTTCCACTCTGGGATCTCAATCTGTTGTAGCAACCCACCTGGACGCTGGTGCTCATACTTCACTTGCTGGCAATTGAGGCATCTAGACACGTAGTTAACTATATCCTTCTTCATTCGCCTCCACCAGTAGTGTTGCCTCAAGTCCTGATACATCTTCGCGGCACCCGCGGATGGATGGAATACCGCGAGTTATGGGCCTCGACTAGAATCAACTCTCGAAGGTCATCCACATTGGGCACACAAATCCATCCCTGCATCCTCATCACCCCATCATCCCCAATGGTGAAATCTCGAGCATCACCATGTGGAACGTTTTCCTAAAGATCAAGCAAATAAGGATCATCAAATTGCCGCTCCCTGATGTGATCAAATCGAGAAGACCGAGAAACCACACAGACGAAAACCCGATTGGGCTCTAAAAGATCCAATCTAACAAACTGTCTGGCCAAGGCCTGAACATCCATCGCCATAGGACTCTCCGAAGCTGGTAGATATGCAAAACTCCCCAAACTCTCCTCCCGACGACTCAAGGCATCGGCAACTACATTGGCCTTGCCCGGATGATAGAGAATAGTAATATCATAGTCCTTTAACAACTCTAACCATCTCCTCTGACGCATATTCAGGTCCTTCTGCTTAAGCAAGTGCTGCAAACTTTGATGGCCAGTGTAAATCTCACAAGGCACCCTATACAAATAATGACGCCAGATTTTCAAGGCATAAACAATGGCATCTAACGCAAGATCGTGGACATGGTAGTTCTTTTCATGCACCTTCAACTGCCCAAACGTGTAGGCAATCACCCTTCCTGCATCAATACCGCTCCAAGTCCGACCCGTGAGGCATCACAATAAACTATATAGAACTCCGAACCGGTAGGAAACATCAAGATAGGGGCCAAAGTCAAAGCTGTCTTGAGCTTTTGGAAGCTCGTCTCACACTCCTCTATCCACTAGAAAGGGGCACCCTTTTGGGTCAATCTGGTCATAGGTGCTGTGATCGAAGAGAACCCCTTCAGAAAGCAACGGTAATAACCCGCCAACCCAAGGAAACTACGGATCTCAGTAGCTGAGGAGGGCCTGGGCCAATCCTGCACGACCTTCACCTTCCTCGGATTCACTCATAATCCCTAACTCGACACCACGTGGCCTAAAGAAAGCCACAGAACACAGTCAGAACTCACATTTGGACAACTTTGCATATAGTCTCTTCTCCCTGAGAGTCTGAAGCACTACCCTTAGGTGCTGCTCATGATCAACCAGCTCCGGGAATATACCGGAATATCATCAATAAAAACAATCAGGAATGAATTAAGATATGGCCTGAATACACTGTCCATCAAATGCATAAAAGTTGTCAGTGCATTAGTTAGCCCAAAAGATATAACAAGGAACTCATAATGGCCTTACCGAGTCCTGAAGGTAGTCTTCGGGATATCTGGCTCCCAAATCTTAAACTGATGGTAACCTGAGTGCAAATCAATCTTGGAAAACACATGCGCGCCCTCAAGCTGATCGAATAGATCATCAATACGAGGTAAAGGATATCGATTCTTCACTCTAACTTTGTTCAACCGGCGACAGTCAATGCACATACGCATAGAACCGTCTTTCTTCTTCACAAACAAAATAGGAGCACCTCATGGCGAAACACTGGGTCGAATAAAACCCTTACCCAACAACTCCTGTAGCAGATACTTCAACTCCCTCAACTAAGGAGGAGCCATACGATATGTGAGGAAAAAAAATGGGTTGAGTTCCCGGCAATAGATCAATGCTAAAATTGATATCTCTATTGGGCGGCATGCCCAGAAGATCAGCTGGAAATACATGAGGAAAATCTCATACCAGTGGGACTGAATCAACAGAAAAGGTGTCAACACTGACATCTCTGACATAAGATAAATACGTGACACACCCCTGCTCAACCATATGTTGAGCATTAAGGAAAGAGATAACCCTACTGGGTGTATGATCTAAAGTACCACTCCACTCAATGCGTGGAACACTTGGCATAGCCAGCGTAACAGTAACTCGATATCGATAATTTGATAACAAATAATCGATTCGATTTATCGATAAACCGATTAGAATGCACACCCCTAGTAATAATAGATCAGCCCTGGTCTCAAAACCATGAATAGTAACCAAACATGACCGGTACACGCAGTCCACAACAAGATAATCTCCTAGAGGAGTAGAAACATAAATGGGGGTACTCAAAGAATCTTGAGGCATACCCAAATGCAAAGCAAAATAAAAGGACACATATGAATAAGTAGAGCCTTGGAACGAATAGAACCGATGCCTCTCTGTGACAAACCAGAATAATACCTGTGATGATAGAATTAGAGGCAACCGCCTCAGTGCGAGCAGGAATGCACTAATATCTGGCCCGACCCCTCTCACGAGGGCGACCTCTATCTCCCCAGCCTCCGCCCCTGGCTGACTGGGCAGGTGGGGCAGTAGTGGGAGCTGGAACCATAGGTTGAGAACTCTGTGAAGCACGTTGGAACCACAGTCTGTGAAGATGCACCCCTACCAAGTCTGGGGCAGTCCCTAACCAAGTGACGTGTATCGCCACACTCGAAGCAAGCTCTAGGAGGATGTTGTGGTTGTGACTGACTGGAGCTAGGCCCGCTAGACTGACCTCTAGAAGTACCCCGCGTAGAAGGCGCGCTACAAATTAGGGGAGTATAATAAGGCTCCTAAGGTGCTAGTGGAGCTGGAGTACTACCGGCACCTGGCAAGGCTGAATGAACGGGGCAACTCATACAACCCCTACCATGACGGCCTGAAGCTGGGGTACGGGCACCAGAATAATGACCCGACTCTCGAGACCTCTTGGCCTCCCTCTCCTCTCTCTCCCTAGCATGCATACCCTCAATCCTCCTAACAATGCTCACCATCGGCTGATAGGAAATATCCATCTCAAACTCACGTGCCATGCTAGATATCTGATGTGAGGAATAAGATCTTCGATAAACCTTCGCACTCTCTCCCAAACTATGGCGACCAAAGTCGGTGCATGTCTAGCCAACCTAGTATAATAGATGGCATACTCTGAGACTGTCATAGCACCCGGGCACAAACGCACAAACTCCGTGCGCCATGAGTCCCTGAGGCTATGGGGAATAAACTCCCTCATAAACATTTCAAAGAACTGGGTCCAAGTTAGTGAGGCAGACTCGACCGGACTATCCAACTCATAAGTGCACCACCAATCATAAGCAACTCCCCAAAGCTGAAAGCGGTGAAAGAAACCCCACTAGACTTCACTATGCCCATAGTACGAAGAATGCGATGACACTCCTCTAAAAATCCCAAGGCGTCATCTGAAGCTAGGCCACTGAACACCGGGGGATCATATTTTTTGAACCTCTCTAGCCTGCGCTGCTCATCATGTGAGACAACTGACTCATCCCCGGGCTGTACTGGTATTGCAGGCGGTACAGGAATAACCTATGGAACCTGCTCCATCGGCACTCTCTGCTCAGGAGTGCGGGCTGTGGGAATCTGGGCCCCTCACTCGGCTTGATATGGCTGCAGCGAGAGGAAGAAACCCCGCCTAATCCAAAGTAGTGTACATGCTCATGAACCGAGCCAGGGTCTCCTGGAGCGTTGAGTAGCAGTAGCTATAGTAGGTGTACCAGGTGCCTGTGCTCCAACCTGGTCTACCTATGGCACCTCAGCGGCAGCGCGCACGGGTGATGTGGCTGCACCTCGGGCGCGTCCTCGACCTCTACCTCGGCCCCGACCTCTGACAGCAGCAACAGGGGGCGCGGGTACCTGATCGTCGCGTGTAGCACGTATCCTCTCCATCTGTGAGAGAATAGAAGACAGAAGTTTAGAATTGGTGTCAAAACATCGCACGACAAGGAATTCAAAAGAAATGAAGACTTTTCCTAAACAGTTACATAGCCACTCGTAGATAATTATGGGTGAATCATATATACATAAAAGGAAAGGATTGGTGGCACTAGAAACTACCACAAGATTGCACATGATATCGGAAGAAAGTTGTCACGATCCTAGTTCACCAATTGTGAACACGTCATGACGGCACCTAGTCTTCGCGACCAGGTAAGCCTAATACACTGCGAAAGCAACACATTTTGCGGAATTTATAAATTAAAAACTAAATAACAGGAATAATGTCTAGCATTGCCGCTTGGAACATACACTTTAATACTTTAGCAATTATGAAACTATCCCAAAGACCCGAAAACCTACGGGAAACACAGACTAAAAATGAAACATAGTACTGGCTTTAACCATCCGAAAATGTCTATAAAATGGAATAACAAAATGTCATCTTACTAACTATAAGGTAGAGTGAGAAGGAGACTCTCTGGTCTGCGGACGTGGCAGATATACCTCAAGTCTCCGAAAATTCTCATGCAGCTACTGAAAGTGCGCCAGCGTAAGAGTACCTAAATCTGCACATGAAAAACATGCGCAGAAGAGGCATGAGTACACCACAACAGTACTCAGTAAGTTCCAAGCCTAACCTCGATTGGGTAGTGACGAGGAAAGGTCGGGGCCCTACTGAGGAAAAATATAATAGTAAATAATAATTAACAGTATGATAATCTGGCAGAAGTAACAAATACAGCAGTAAGCTCATAAACACAAATACCAAGTAAATACAGCTACATTACAAGAATACCGACGAGGGTCTCGTAGAATAACGTCCTATAACCCTTTTCTCAATTGTTCAATGGATCTCTTGGGGTACAATCGCACAGTCCAATTCTCATATCAACAACAAAGGATCTCCCAGGATACTGTTCCGTAGTCCAACTCTCATATCAATACCAAAGGATCTCCCGGGATAGCGTCCCGTAGTCTCAAAAATAAAAGTGAAGGGGGATCTTTCGGGATACCGTCCCGTAGTCCCAAAATAAATGTGCAGGGGATCTCCCGGGAATCAAACCCGTAGTCCCAAAGTAAACAAATAAGGGGGAACTGTCGGAATTTCCTCATCCGCAATCCCAATGTAAACGCGCAACCAACATCATAGAAATATCCAGCTATTTAAGTACAACAATACAAGGAAACAAATAATACTGGCCTAACATGATTCATCTAATCACAGTTAAGATAATTTAAACAAATAGGCAACTTGGATCAATTAAAGATGCTCTTCTACGCTAGCACATGCTATAATAGAAGGTAAAATAAGGCAAATATGAAAGAAAATCCACATCAAGTATTCAAGTAAAAATTCAGGTTTCAACAATTAGCTCAAGTACGCGCTCGTCACCTCACGTACAAGGCATTCAATTACCAATTATCACTTCCTAAGGGACGAAGTTCCCCCATAAGGTTAGACAAGCCACTTACTTCGAACAGGTCAAATGCCCCCTCAAATCCTCACAATTAGATCTAAGAACCTTACCCCAAATTTTCATTCAAAATCCCAAATTAAAGGTTGAATTCAAGATTAGATTAGTGGTTTTTAGTCATAGAGGAGTAATGAATCGTTGCCTCTGAAAAGCCCTCGAAAAATTCCTCAAATGCGATCTCTCAAGCTTGAGTTTGGTTAAAAATGGAAGAACCATCGTTTTGAAATATTAAATATTGTCCAGGGATTTAAAGCATCGCGAACGTGAAGTCATCACGCATTCGCGAAGAAGAAATTAATAAGCGGTCAGAATGTAGATTCGCGATCGCGAAGGAACAGATGTAAACGCGAAGGCCTGGGTTCGTGACCTACGCGAACGCGACAATAAGAATGCGAATGCGATGAAGGAACATGTGAAGCCACGCGATCGCGGGAAGCCAAACGCAAACACGATGAAGGAATTCCACTTCTTCCAAAAATACACTATGCAAATGTGTAGATGAGTGTCGCGAACGCGATGAAGGGGGAAAGACACACTACACAAACGCGATGGTTCTACGCGAACGCGTAGAAGGGATCTGACCTGCAATTTTTCTGCAATAATTTCCAACTTCAAATTGCTCCGTTGAGCATCCGAAACACTCACTGAGGCCCCCAGAACCTCAACCAAACCTACAGACATAATCCATAACCTTATTCAAACTCGTACCAATCCTTAAATCACCCAAAACAATGCCTTAAACACGATTTAAGCCAAGATTCAAGCTTAGGGTTTTCAAATCTTAACCAAACATACTTTCGATCGAAAACCTAACCAAAACACGCCAGAATGACCTGAAATTTTACACATATATACCAAATGACATGATAGAGCTACAACAACTTCTGGAATTCCTATTCGACCCTCGGATCAAAAACTAACTATCTGACCAGAAACTTTAAAAATTCAAACTTCGGCATTTCAAGACTAAATGAGCTACGGACTCCCAAAAAAACATTCTAAACACGCTCCCAACCCCAAAATCACCTAACGGAGCTATTGGAACCATCGTATTTCCATTTCGAGGTCGTTTTCACACTTTTCGAATACGGACCATTTTTTAACTTTTAAGCTCTCATTTAGGGACTAAGTGTCCCAAAACACTCCGAATCCTAGAATCGAACGTCCCGGCAAACCATAATAGTATAAATGAACTTAGGGAAAGTAATTAATGAGGGATCGGGCATGAATTCAAAAAACAATCGACTTGGTTGTTACAGACGTTCCATGATTCCTTGGCACGTCAGGAATTTAAACAACCTCAGGATTAACTTCAGTTTCGTGCTTGGTTTGTATGGCAATTGAGTATACTTCTTCGAGTCTCGAACTTTCAGCACCGGTGGTGCGCCCGAAATTTGGTCCATGCGGGCGTTCACTTCTCTCATAAACTGTAAAAGTTTGTTATTGAAAGGATAGTTTTTGTTATTCGGGCCAGATCCGCTCCCCACAGCTCCATTGGTGACAACCTTACCCATCAGGGTATTATTGTCGACCCTTTTAGTTGTTAAATTTTGGGAACACCGGGAGGATCTAGATCTCCTCTATTTGTGTTATTGGAAGCCCCCGATAACACTTATTTCAATTCCATCATAACCTTATCCTACCGTGTGAGATGGCCCAAAATAATTTCTTGTTGCTCTTATAGGACCCTAACGCATCAACAACATGCTCCTCAGCAGCATCATTGGGAGTTACCTCCCGAACATGTCACGAGTATCTCCAATCACCGACCGACTTGGAAGTAATTTTACATTTTCTACCCCAAATCAATTATATACTCGTCCAAACAGATTTTTTAGGGATCTTTGGTAAATCTTTGGCTTATTTTCAGTAGAGAGAACATTTTTGGAAGCTAGGGTTTTGCACACACACTTGGGTCTTGAAGATTGAAGCTTTTGGTTAAGAATTTCTTACCCATTTATGTTTATTTCTTCATCTCCTTACTTTGTATTGATTATTTAAGTGTGTAGTATTTATTTCTAACACTTGAATATTGTTTATGAGAATATTCATGTTTAAAGTGTGGATTAAATAACTTGTTGTGCTTATGTAATTGTTAGATGATCTTGTCATAACGTGTAGTTAACGTAGTAGCTGCGCGTGAAGGCAAAAAAAAAAATTTAAAATTAATTTACAAGTCCATGTGTCACTTTTTAATAGGATATTATAACTAATTAACTTAATATTGTTTTTTTCTCTTTTATTTTTCATTTTTTCTTTTTTAACATGAATATATTATGTTAAAAACAATTTTTTTTCTAGTTTTACAAAATTTATTTTTGCAGTTTTTACACAAAATAAATCTTTAAAAAGAATTGAAACACTGAAGAAAAAAAACATTTTTCAAAAACATAAATATTTTGTTGGAAACATTTTATTCAGTTTTTAAAAAACGAAAAATATTTTGTTAAAACTATTTTTTTTCGTTTTTACTATTTTTTCAAATTTTACAAAAAACAAGTTTTTACAATTTTGTTAAAAAATAGTTTTTTTAACAAAATATTTTTGTTTTTTCAAAAACTGAAGAAAAAAAATTCAAGCAAAGTATTTTCGTTTTTGAAAAATTTTATTTTTTTATGTTTTTAAATATTTTATTTTTGTAAAAACTAATTTTTTTTTTGTATAAACTGATTTTTTTTTGTATAAACTGAATTTTTTTTTCTGAAAACAGAAAAAATAAATTTCATTTTTAACAAAATATTTTTGTTTTTAAAAACTGAAAAGATTATTATCAACAAAATACTTTTTTTTAAAAGTATATATTTTTGTTTTTTTAGTTTTAAAAAAAATTATTTTGTAAAAACTGGGAACACAAATTTGTAAAAATAATATTTTATTTTTTTTTTTGTTTTTTAACATAAAATATTCATTTTTTAAAAACTAAAATTAAAAAAAAATGAAAAAACTGAAAATAGGGAACTTATGGTGCGTGTAACACACATCCATCATAAGACTTGGTTCAGTTTTTTGAAGGGGGTATTAAATTCACTTAAGTTTAGAATAGTGGGGTAAAAGGTCGCACAGCAATTACAATGAGACAATCATGTACAGGAAAAATCCCAACCTTTGTATTATGTACAAATAATAAAAGGAATCTGGTTATGATCACAATCCGATCACAACCCCACTTTGGCAAAGAACACAAGTCGCTCTTATGCCACACTAAGATCTGCCCAATGCCCAATCTTAGCCCCCGTTTGGAAAGACTTAGAAACCCTCACGTTTCTTTCTCGCTTCCCTCTATTGTGGATGTTTCTCACGTCTATCTTAACAACGTTTTACACCCCCCAATATGTGAATGATTCACTATACTCTGTGAATGCTTCACTTTTCTTCACTCTATCTGTGAATGAATTAATCTGACTAAGGCCAAGGCACCTATTTATAGCACATAGGCTGCCTTAGACACTTGACAGCACAAGGATATTGTTGTCTAGCAGCTTCAGTCACTTGGACAACTACAAGGGGCGTTTTTACAAGGGGCAACAACTTTACAAAGGGGAAAAACACTATACAATAAACAAACAAGCACTAAACATCATGGCTGAGCTCATGATCCACGAAATGGCTCTCTCCAGCATCAGTTTTGCACTGTGCGGGTCCATTCCAGCACTACCAGTTTTCAGCAAGTGCTCCAGCTCACTTTGCAATTATCCTGGCCCCAGCACATTAGTCTACTGCTTTTCCACTTGTTTTGCCCATCATTTTGCCTGCCACGTTTTTGCCCTGCCTTGTCCTTCTTCGACACTGCCACAACCCGAAGATCCTTCGTCCCGATCATTGGCGCGCATGCCGTGCCATGCCGCTCCAATTGATTTTCGTTGGCGCGCATGCCGTGCCATGCCGCCCCAATTCATTTTCGTTGGCGCGCATGCCGTGCCATGCCGCCCCAATTCATCTTAGCCGCCTTCTCCAAGTCATCGCCAAGCATATCTTATCGTTCCAAAGACCTCGGCCCATACTTGTTCCTGACAGCCCACATAACAATGCCGCCCGCATCGTCCCGCATGATTTTTCGTCCACAACATAGGCCAATATAGCAAGGCCATCATGCTAAATCCTTGCCATAACCATGCCTCGTCCGAAGTCAAGAGTCAGGGGTCTAACAAACCACCCGCACCCTTTGAAATCGACGTCCTCGTCGATTTGTCCTACTTGAAAAGCCCCAAGGGGTTGTTCAGAAACACCGCCCCTTTGGCTTCTTCAGCACCCGCCACAATGGCATTTGCACTTGCCATTTGATCCTGTTTTTCGGCAGCCAGCATAGCGTTCACCTTTGCTTGCACCGGACAGTCTCTCTTCAAGTGCGGTCCCCCACAAGTGAAACAACCATTAAATTTGTTGCTTCTTTCTTTGCCATAGGAAGTCTCCATTTGCCTTCCATTCTTGGCACCCCGTTCGTCCTCGGGAGCTTGGCCTTTCCCGTTTTTCTTCCATTCCCTCGTCTTTTCCTTACTTTTGTCAGACTTTGAATGCGAAGATTCAACCGGATCTTGCCTCAAATTGAGGTCCGGCCAATGCGTCAGCAGCCGCAATAGCAATAGAGAGGCTTTGCACATTCTACCTTCTCAACTCTAGTTGCGCCCATCCCTTTAATCCGCTCATGAAGTAATGCAGCTTGTCTTCCTCAGCCATATTACCAACATTAAGCATCAAGGATGAGAATTCCTTGACATACTCCCTAACCGTGCCACTTTGTTTAAAGTGACGAAGTCCGTCCCTCGCCATCCATGACGAATTTGTTGGAAGAAACTGAGATTTTAGTTCCTTCTTCAACATCTCCCAAGTTCCGATCTTGGGCAGTCCAGCACTTTCCCCTTCTGCAACTCGTGTACGCCACCAAACCTTTGCATCATTTGACAAATACATAGGCGTAATGGTCACCTTTTCATCGTCTGGTACACGTGCAGCCTGGAAATACTGCTCCATATCCCACAAGAAATTTTCCAGTTCTTTGGCACTTCTCGCACCACTATAAGACTTTGGCTCCGGAACTTTAACTCTGGGACGTTCATCGCTTCTAGGGGCAATATTTAGTAATGCCATTCAAAGTTGAACCACTTCCCCTCGCATTTCTTCGTTCTCTTTGCGCACTAAGGCCATTTCTGCTAGCGTTGTTTCACGTCTCGCAGCAAAATCTGCCTCCAATCGTGCCATTCTAGCAAGAACAGAAGAATCAGCACCTTCCTCAAGAGCCTGCCCTATAAGAGCTTCTAGCTGCTCCACCCTTTGGCGAAGTTCAGCATTTATGCCACCAGCCATGTTCTCAAATTACAATACGATGTCTGCCACTGGTCGTCTTGTCACTTCCACGAACTTTGCCTTGCTTTGATTTCGGGTCTCAAAGCAAAACTTAACGTCACCAGCTCCGAACCAGTCTTATCAAGTAAAACTGAACGTTGCCACGCTTCAATGTTGTCCGCTTTGTGTTTCCCAGCGGAAATTTTTCGAAACGCGCTCCGTGCGGCAGCCAAGTTACGCCCCAACTTGACTTCAGCCTATCCAACACCTTGCCAATTTTTTCGACAAGTTTGGCCTTAGACGAATTTTGACAGCAATTACAATGAGACAATCATGTACGGGAAAAATCCCAACCTTTGTATTATGTACAAATAATAAAAGGAATCTGGTTATGATCACAATCCGATCACAACCCCACTTTGGCAAAGAACACAAGTCGCTCTTATGCCACACTAAGATCTGCCCAATGCCCAATCTTAGCCCCCGTTTGGAAAGACTTAGAAACCCTCACGTTTCTTTCTCGCTTCCCTCTATTGTGGATGTTTCTCACGTCTATCTTAACAACGTTTTACACCCCCCAATATGTGAATGCTTCACTCTATCTTGTGAATGCTTCACTTTGACTCACTCTACCTGTGAATGAATTCTGACTAAGGCCAAGGCACCTATTTATAGCACATAGGCTGCCTTAGACACTTGACAGCACAAGGATATTGTTGTCTAGCAGCTTCAGTCACTTGGACAACTACAAGGGGCGTTTTTACAAGGGGCAACAACTTTACAAAGGGGAAAAACACTTAACAATAAACAAACAAGCACTAAACATCATGGCTGAGCTCATGGTCCACGAATTGGCCCTTTCCAGCATCAGTTTTGCACTAAGCGAGTCCAGTCCAACACTACCAGTTTTCACCAAGTGCTCCAGCTCACTTTGCAATTACATTGGCACACTCCAGTACATTGGTTTACTGCTTTTGCCTTTGTTTTGCCCATCATTTTGCCTGCCCACATTTTTCCTTGCCTTGTCCTTCTTTGACACTGCCACAACCCGAAGTTCCTTCATCCTGATCGTTGGCGCGCATGCCGTGCCATGCCGCTCCAATTGATTTTCGTTGGCGCGCATGCCGTGCCATGCCGCCCCAATTCATTTTCGTTGGCGCGCATGCCGTGCCATGCCGCCCCAATTCATCTTAGCCGCCTTCTCCAAGTCATCGCCAAGCATATCTTATCGTTCCAAAGACCTCGGCCCATACTTGTTCCCGACAGCCCACATAACAATGCCGCCCGCATCGTCCCGCATGATTTTTCATCCACACATAGGCCAATATAGCAAGGCCATCACGCTAAATCCTTGCCATAACCACGCCTCGTCCGAAGTCAAGAGTCAGGGGTCTAACAAACCACCCGCACCCTTTGAAATCGACGTCCTCGTCGATTCGTCCTACTTGAAAAGCCCCAAGGGGTTGTTCAGAAACACCGCCCCTTTGGCTTCTTCAGCACCTGCCACAATGGCATTTGCACTTGCCATTTGATCCTGTTTTTCGGCAGCCAGCATAGCGTTCACCTTTGCTTGCACCGGACAGTCTCTCTTCAAGTGCGGTCCCCCACAAGTGAAACAACCATTAAATTTGTTGCTTCTTTCTTTGCCATAGGAAGTCTCCATTTGCCTTCCATTCTTGGCACCCCGTTCGTCCTCGGGAGCTTGGCCTTTCCCGTTTTTCTTCCATTCCCTCGTCTTTTCCTTACTTTTGTCAGACTTTGAATGCGAAGATTCAACCGGATCTTGCCTCAAATTGAGGTCCGCCAATGCGTCAGCAGCCGCAATAGCAGTAGAGAGGCTTTGCACATTCTGCCTTCTCAACTCTAGTTGCGCCCATCCCTTCAATCCGCTCATGAAGTAATGCAACTTGTCTTCCTCAGCCATATTACCAACATTAAGCATCAAGGATGAGAATTCCTTGACATACTCCCTAACCGTGCCACTTTGTTTCAAGTGACGCAGTCCGTCCCTCGCCATCCATGACGAATTTGTTGGAAGAAACTGAGATTTTAGTTCCTTCTTCAACATCTCCCAAGTTCCGATCTTGGGCAGTCCAGCACTTTCCCCTTCTGCAACTCGTGTACGCCACCAAACCTTTGCATCATTTGACAAATACATAGGCGTAATGGTCACCTTTTCATCGTCTGGTACACGTGCAGCCTGGAAATACTGCTCCATATCCCACAAGAAATTTTCCAGTTCTTTGGCACTTCTCGCACCACTATAAGACTTTGGCTCCGGAACTTTAACTCTGGGACGTTCATCGCTTCTAGGGGCAATATTTAGTAATGCCATTCAAAGTTGAACCACTTCCCCTCGCATTTCTTCGTTCTCTTGGCGCACTAAGGCCATTTCTGCTAGCGTTGTTTCATGTCTCGCAGCAAAATCTGCCTCCAATCGTGCCATTCTAGCAAGAACGGAAGAATCAGCACCTTCCTCAAGAGCCTGCCCTATAAGAGCTTCTAGCTGCTCCACCCTTTGGCGAAGTTCAGCATTCGTGCCACCAGCCATGTTCTCAAATTGCAATACGATGTATGCCACTGGTCGTCTTGCCACTTCCATGAACTTTGCCTTGCTTTGATTTCGGGTCTCAAAGCAAAACTTAACGTCAACATTATGCCTATGTATTTGTCAAATGATGCAAAGGTTTGGTGGCGTACACGAGTTGCAGAAGGGGAAAGTTTTCGAAACGCGCTCCGTGCGGCAGCCAAGTTACGCCCCAACTTGACTTCAGCCTATCCAACACCTTGCCAATTTTTTCGACAAGTTTGGCCTTAGACGAATTTTGACAGCAATTACAATGAGACAATCATGTACGGGAAAAATCCCAACCTTTGTATTATGTACAAATAATAAAAACAACTTGCGGCAGCCAAGTTACGCCCCAACTTGACTTCAGCCTATCAAACACCTTGCCAATTTTTCCGACAAGTTTGGCCTTAGACGAATTTTGACAGCAATTACAATGAGACAATCATGTACGGGAAAAATCCCAACCTTTGTATTATGTACAAATAATAAAAGGAATCTGGTTATGATCACAATCCGATCACAACCCCACTTTGGCAAAGAACACAAGCCGCTTTTATGCCACACTAAGATCTGCCCAATGCCCAATCTTAGCCCCCGTTTGGAAAGACTTAGAAACCCTCACGTTTCTTTCTCGCTTCCCTCTATTGTGGATGTTTCTCACGTCTATCTTAACAACGTTTTACACCCCCCAATATGTGAATGATTCACTATACTCTGTGAATGCTTCACTTTTCTTCACTCTATCTGTGAATGAATTAATCTGACTAAGGCCAAGGCACCTATTTATAGCACATAGGCTGCCTTAGACACTTGACAGCACAAGGATATTGTTGTCTAGCAGCTTCAGTCACTTGGACAACTACAAGGGGCGTTTTTACAAGGGGCAGCAACTTTACAAAGGGGCAAAACACTTAACAATAAACAAACAAGCACTAAACATCATGGCTGAGCTCATGGTCCACGAATTGGCCCTTTCCAGCATCAGTTTTGCACTAAGCGAGTCCAGTCCAACACTACCAGTTTTCACCAAGTGCTCCAGCTCACTTTGCAATTACATTGGCACACTCCAGTACATTGGTTTACTGCTTTTGCCTTTGTTTTGCCCATCATTTTGCCTGCCCACGTTTTTCCTTGCCTTGTCCTTCTTCGACACTGCCACAACCCGAAGTTCCTATGCATCCTGGTCGTTGGCGCGCATGCCATGCCATGCCGCTCCAATTGATTTTCGTTGGTGCGCATATCATGCCATGCCGCCCCAATTCGTTTTCGTTGGTGCGCATGCCATGTCATGCTACCCCAATTCATCTTAGACGCCCTCTCCAAGTCATCACCAAGCATATCTTATCGTTCCAAAGACCTCGGCCCATACTTGTTCCTGACAGCCCACATAACAATGTCGTCCGCATCGTCCCGCATGATTTTTCATCCACACATAGGCCAATATAGCAAGGCCATCACGCTAAATCCTTGCCATAACCACGCCTCGTCCGAAGTCAAGAGTCAGGGGTCTAACAAACCACCCGCACCCTTTGAAATCGACGTCCTCGTCGATTCGTCCTACTTGAAAAGCCCCAAGGGGTTGTTCAGAAACACCGCCCCTTTGGCTTCTTCAGCACCTGCCACAATGGCATTTGCACTTGCCATTTGATCCTGTTTTTCGGCAGCCAGCATAGCGTTCACCTTTGCTTGCACCGGACAGTCTCTCTTCAAGTGCGGTCCCCCACAAGTGAAACAACCATTAAATTTGTTGCTTCTTTCTTTGCCATAGGAAGTCTCCATTTGCCTTCCATTCTTGGCACCCCGTTCGTCCTCGGGAGCTTGGCCTTTCCCGTTTTTCTTCCATTCCCTCATCTTTTCCTTACTTTTGTCAGACTTTGAATGAGAAGATTCAACCGGATCTTGCCTCAAATTGAGGTCGGCCAATGCGTCAGCAGCCGCAATAGTAGTAGAGAGGCTTTGCACATTCTACCTTCTCAACTCTAGTTGCGCCCATCCCTTTAATCCGCTCATGAAGTAATGCAGCTTGTCTTCCTCAGCCATATTACCAACATTAAGCATCAAGGATGAGAATTCCTTGACATACTCCCTAACCGTGCCACTTTGTTTCAAGTGACGCAGTCCGTCCCTTGCCATCCATGACGAATTTGTTGGAAGAAACTGAGATTTTAGTTCCTTCTTCAACATCTCCCAAGTTCCGATCTTGGGCAGTCCAGCACTTTCCCCTTCTGCAACTCGTGTACGCCACCAAACCTTTGCATCATTTGACAAATACATAGGCGTAATGGTCACCTTTTCATCGTCTGGTACACGTGCAGCCTGGAAATACTGCTCCATATCCCACAAGAAATTTTCCAGTTCTTTGGCACTTCTCGCACCACTATAAGACTTTGGCTCCGGAACTTTAACTCTGGGACGTTCATCGCTTCTAGGGGCAATATTTAGTAATGCCATTCAAAGTTGAACCACTTCCCCCCGCATTTCTTCGTTCTCTTGGCGCACTAAGGCCATTTCTGCTAGCGTTGTTTCATGTCTCGCAGCAAAATCTGCCTCCAATCGTGCCATTCTAGCAAGAACGGAAGAATCAGCACCTTCCTCAAGAGCCTGCCCTATAAGAGCTTCTAACTGATCCACCCTTTGGCGGAGTTCAGCATTTGTGCCAGCAACCATGTTCTCAAATTGCAATACGATGTCTGCCACTGGTCGTCTTGCCACTTCCACGAACTTTGCCTTGCTTTGATTTCATGTCTCAAATCAACACTTAACGTCGATCGCTCCGAACCAGTTTTACAAATTAAACTGTGGTTCCACTATGGGATATAAACAAGGAAAATGTGCATAATGAGGGGATCAGATTTTAACATTGAAGGAGAGTGGATTTACACTATTCATTCTAGAGAGAACATTTTGAGAAGAGAAGCCATTGAAGTCCTCTTGGAGCTAAGCAAGAAATTGAAGATCAAGACTTTGGAGCAACAAATTAAAGAGTTCATCTAAACCTTCATCTTGTATTTTTCTTTGTAGTATTTTAGACATTAATATTATTGATTTTAGTATGAACATGAGTAGCTAAACTCTCTAATATTCTAGGGTCATGGATGTTAGTTGATCTTGTTATTTGAAGCTTAGATTGATTTTATTGAAGTTATTGATATGGGTTATTTATTTGATTTTGATCTTAATTATTTTACTGCGTAGCTAACAGTGAAATATTATTTACGAACTTTGAATTAAACTTGACAAAGGAAGTTCTTGGTTGCATATAAAATCAAATAGAACAAGATTTGAATCTCGGGCATCGAGTGAAAGATTTGCAATTAAGATAGATATATCCTTAATTGCCTTGTTTGGTTGAATAATAAGAGTTTGAAATGCATTCTTGTTAATATTAATATCATAGAAATATAGATATTGATATAACTTGGATAGATTCATATGAACTCGAAAGATTCTTATGAATATTATTAACCTTATAATCAATAATCCGAATAATTTAATAAATCGATTCTAAGTAGAAAAATAGCATGATTACTAGCAAGTCCATGGCCCTGGAATATATTTGTCCATACTATTATAAAAATATTGTGAATTGGTTGTAGTAATTTCATCTTGAATAATTGTGACATTATTAAGTGAATTATAAAGTAGCTCATATATACTTTCGAATTATATAGCATAAATCAAGAATTAGTTAATTTAATATCAGTCAATAAGCTAATAATAATTCCTCGTGGGAACGATACTTTACTTATTACTATATTACTTGTCGATCACGTACACTTGCGTGAGTGTTTTGGTCGCAACAAGTTTTTGGCGCCGTTGCCGGGGAATTTGAAATTAGCTCCTTGACTGTTTTACTATTTTGTAGTTGTTAATAGAAAATATAAAAAGAAAAGTGATAAAATCATGTATTTAATGTTATTTACTTCTATTCTACAGGATTGAATGTGATTTAGAAGTAATGGTGAAGAAACCAAGTGAAAACAAGGCAAAAGAAGCCAAAAAGAGAAGAAAATCTAGGCAGTGTATTTATGCCTCGCAAATGCGAACATTTCATGGTAAATGCGAAAACAGGCTTAAAGAGGACACCTTCGCAATTTCGAATACTTGTTCGCAATTGCGAACTTAGCAGTAATTGGGATTCTTCGCATTTGCGAAGAATTGTTCGCAAATGCGAACTGTGCAGTAAATGGGGGAGCTTCGCAAATGCGAGAATATGTTCGCAAACGCGAATACTGTGTAATTAAGGGCAACTTCGCAAATGCGAAGTTTTGTTGGGAATTGCGAACATAGGATTATCTGGGCATACTTGGTAATTGCGAACTTTTGTTCGCAATTGCGAAGTACGTGCTTCAGTCATCGGCTATTATGGAATTTCGCACCTTTTGATCCCCAAATCATTTAATACCCGAAGAGGCTCATTTGTAAAAGGATCTTTGGCTTATTTTCAGTAGAGAGAACATTTTTGGAAGCTAGGGTTTTGCACACACACTTGGGTCTTGAAGATTGAAGCTTTTGGTTAAGAATTTCTTACCCATTTATGTTTATTTCTTCATCTCCTTACTTTGTATTGATTATTTAAGTGTGTAGTATTTATTTCTAACACTTGAATCTTGTTTATGAGAATATTCATGTTTAAAGTGTGGATTAAATAACTTGTTGTGCTTATGTATTTGTTAGATGATCTTGTTATTTGAATCTTAGATTGAATATATTGAAATTATTGTTGTGGGTTGTTTATTTGATTTTGATCTTAATTATTTTACTACTTGGCCAACAGTGAAATATTATTTACGAACCTTGAATTAAACTTGACAGAGGAAATTCTTGGTTTCATATAAAATCAAATAGAACAAGATTTGAATCCCGGGCATCGGATGAAGGATTTGCAATTAAGATAGACATATACTTAGTTGCCTTGTTTGGTTGAAGCATAAGAGTTGTAAATGCATTCTTGTTAATATTAATACCATAGACATATAGGTATTGATTTAACTTGGATAGATTCATAAGAACTCGAAAGATTCTTATGAATATTATTAACCTTATAATCAACAATCCGAATAGTTCAATAAATCAATTCTAAGTATGAAAAGAAGCATGATTACTAGCAATTTCATGACCACTTCAGTGTAATTCACGAAGCAATCATACGTGTAGCCATTGATCATTTTACTTGCTTTCAAGTTTATTTTATATTTTCGCATTTGAGTTTAAATACTTTTTCAACCACCATTCTTAGTGTTTGGCTTTGCATAATTAGCAATAATTTTCTTACATACCTAATTGCCTACACATTGTTCTCTGTGGGATTCGACCCCGACTCCTAGTTGGGTAAATTATATTGCTGTGACCATATCTATTGCTTTTAAGCAGTTGATTTGGACGTCACCAAAAAATTGGCGCCGTTGCCGGGGAACAATTTGGCGTAATTTAGGTTGTTTGAAAAGTAAGCGAAAGTGCTTTGATCCAAACTTGTGAATATTTGTGTAATTAATTTTTCTTGTTTATTTTCTTATTTTTGAAAAATGGCATCATATAATAACAATTGGTCAGATGGTAGTTGTTCATACTTTGATGATCCTTGTCCTTATTGTGGAGGACCACATTCGTGGCAAAATTGTTTAAATTCTCCCGGGGATGGATTGTGCACAAAATTTCAAACCCATGAGTGGAATATTTGTGATAAGTGTGGTGGCCAAAATGGTCATTGGGATTATTGTGCTTATTTGTTTTTCCCTTCCCCAAGCCCCTACTATGATGAATCTACTTGTTTTGATGAAAATTATAGGGCCAAGGAAGTAGATGATATGGAAAGTAAAGCTCTTATTATGGATATGATAAGGCAAACAGTTGAGCAACAAGATGAAATTCGACAAGCTATACAAAGAATTAGTGCAACAATCATGATAATGAAAGCCAAAGCGGAGGAGGTGACTAAAGAGAGTGAGTTCTCATCAGAAGATAATTTGGAAGAAGCAGAAATAGTGAGCCTATCTTGGCTAGAGGAACAAGCTCAATTGATAAAATTTCATGACTTTTTACGTGATGGTCTTTCAAATATGATAGAGCAACTAATAGAAGCAAAAACTGAGCTCCAGCAAGAGATAAACCAATTTGTCTCGGATATCCATGACTTGTATGCTCAAATGAATAAAAAGGTTGAGGCGTTTGATGCCCTACAACCAATTTGTGTGGATACTAGCCAGCTTGTGGAGCAGAAAGAGGAATTTCAGCTATTTGACCAAAATATTGTTAACGATGCTGACAAAAATATGGAATTAGAGTCAATCGGTGTAAATGTAAATGTGGTTGAGATTGACTCTAGTTCGGGGGAAAATGAGGATCAAAGAACAATTGCAAAGTGAAGGTTTGAAATCACATTCCTGGCATTTTTCAATGTTGGAATTGTGTGGTGATACGGGAGTTGAACTACACAAGTCAATGGAGGATTGCGAGGAAGAAAAATTCATGCCTTACATTTTACAATTTGAAGAGACAAGAAATCAAAATGACATTCTTTACTTGAAAGCCAAGAAGTGCAAAATGAAGATTTTAAGCATTGGCTCAAGCATCAAATTACCACCCCCGTCGCTCGTGGTCACAAGCTTGATTCCAAGCTAGGTGCCCAATTTATATCATCCAAGTGGCGAGAAAAGTGGTAATGTTGTTTGCGTCGTGCCACGACATTAAATGCGGCGCTTGGTGGGAGGCAACCCATCGTTTTTCAAAATTTTTAGTCGTTTTTCAAAATTTTTCATCATTTTTGAAATTTTGTCTTTTGTAATATCTTAGAATAATATTTTTAATTAATCTGCCAAGTTTCAGATATTTTGGAGTTGATTTGAGCAGGTCGGGGTATCCGGGCAGTCACAAACCAGTAGCTGTTTGGAAAATACAGGGCAGAGTTCGCATTTGCAAACATATGCTCGCATTTGCGACTCAAAGGAAAAATAACTTCCTTCGCAATTGCGAAGGAAAAGTCGCAATTGCGACCTA
The DNA here is from genome assembly GCA_032618575.1 of Nicotiana noctiflora. Classification (NCBI taxonomy): domain Eukaryota; kingdom Viridiplantae; phylum Streptophyta; class Magnoliopsida; order Solanales; family Solanaceae; genus Nicotiana; species Nicotiana noctiflora. The sequence continues at coordinate 565,237 of JASVEL010009004.1, read as the reverse complement.
TGCAGTGTAAAAGTCGACTGGGGCTCAATTTTTTTTGAAAAACAAAATTTCATAAAACACTCCAAATGTTCTAAATCTATTTTCTCTCTCTCTCTAACTACTGAAAATCCATCAAATTTCACTCCCCTTTAAAGAGAATCAGGTATGAAAGTGTAATCTTTACGCTTACTTCTTCTTCATCTTCAATTTCTTGTGGATTTTGTTGGTATTATGGAACCCTAAAAATCAAAATAGCTAAAAAATGTTCTTAACCCCAATTTGTAAAAATTGAAATTCATTTTGATTTTTGGGTGAGTTTTGGTTGAGAGTGAATGTGTTCATTCATGGTAAAGTTTGGGGAAGTCTGAGTACCCAATTATTTGTGAAATAGTTGCAAACATTATGCGCTTTTAATGTGTTCGATGTAAGACACGAATGAAATTCGTGGCCAAAACCATCGAAATTCTTGATTTGTAGTTGTATATGAAGTAAAATACATGAGATATGATATTGTTTATGGTTGGGTTCAGTTAAAATGGTTTGAATTGAAAAAAAATTTCTGCCGAAAAAACTGTTCTGTGAAAAAACATTGAGTGTTGACGATACTTCGCATTTGCGAAGTAAAATTCGCAATTGCGAAAACGGGGTGTTGCTGATGACTTCGCATTTGCGAAGAAATTTCGCATTTGCTATACATGCCCAGTCCTGTTTTGTTCGCATTTGCGACAAATGTTTGCAATTCCCAGCCCTGTTTTCTTCGCAATTGCGAAGAAAATATGGGAATTGCGACATCTGCAGCCAACACTTCAAAATTTTAAAATTCTGGAACTTTTTCTAAGGCTGAGTTTTGATTGTCCGATCATTCTTTTGGCATATTTATTTCATTTTGCACTATTATTCATTACCATACCATGTTTTAACACTTACAACCTTTCTTATAGGTTTTATAATTTAACAATGCACCCGAACTCAAAAGGATCCTCCAGTGAACATCATGAGGCAGAAGGGAAAGCCTTCGCTGATAACCGGTTCCTAACAATGGAGTGCCAGGACAGATATTATGAGGAGTTGCTATCAAAGAAATTGCTTCCGGAGTGTGGGATAGTTATGGATGATGTCCAAGAATGTCAACTAGGAGTCGGGGTCGAATCCCACAGAGAACAATGTGTAGGCAATTAGGTATGTAAGAAAATTATTGCTAATTATGCAAAGCCAAACACTAAGAATGGTGGTTGAAAAAGTATTTAAACTCAAATGCGAAAATATAAAATAAACTTGAAAGCAAGTAAAATGATCAATGGCTACACGTATGATTGCTTCGTGAATTACACTGAAGTGGTCATGAAATTGCTAGTAATCATGCTTCTTTTCATACTTAGAATTGATTTATTGAACTATTCGGATTGTTGATTATAAGGTTAATAATATTCATAAGAATCTTTCGAGTTCTTATGAATCTATCCAAGTTAAATCAATACCTATATGTCTATGGTATTAATATTAACAAGAATGCATTTACAACTCTTATGCTTCAACCAAACAAGGCAACTAAGTATATGTCTATCTTAATTGCAAATCCTTCACCCGATGCCCGGGATTCAAATCTTGTTTTATTTGATTTTATATGCAACCAAGAATTTCCTCTGTGAAGTTTAATTCAAGGTTCGTAAATAATATTTCACTGTTGACCGAGTAGTAAAATAATTAAGATCAAAATCAAATAAACAACCCACAACAATAATTTCAATATATTCAATCTAAGATTCAAATAACAAGATCATCTAACAAATACATAAGCACAACAAGTTATTTAATCCACACTTTAAACATGAATATTCTCATAAACAAGATTCAAGTGTTGGAAATAAATACTACACACTTAAATAATCAATACAAAGCAAGGAGATGAAGAAATAAACATAAATGGGTAAGAAATTCTTAACCAAAAGCTTCAATCTTCAAGACCCAAGTGTGTGTGCAAAACCCTAGCTTCCAAAAATGTTCTCTCTACTGAAAATAAGCCAAAGATCCTTTTACAAATGAGCCTCTTCGGGTATTAAATGATTTGGGGATCAAAAGGTGCGAAATTCCATAATAGCCCATGCCTGAAGCACGTACCTCGCAATTGCGAACAAAAGTTCGCAATTACCAAATATGCCCAAATAAGCCTATGTTCGCAATTCCCAACAAAACTTCGCATTTGCGAAGTTGCCCTTAATTACACAGTGTTCGCATTTGCGAACATATTCTCGCATTTGTGAAGCTTCCCCATTTACTGCACAGTTCGCATTTGCGAACTATTCTTCGCAATTGCGAAGAATCCCAATTACTGCTAAGTTCGCAATTGCGAACAATTCTTCGCAATTGCGAAGGTGTCCTCTTTAAGCCTGTTTTCGCATTTACCATGAAATGTTCGCATTTGCGAGGCATAAATACACTGCCCAGATTTTCTTCTCTTTTTGGCTTCTTTTGCCTTGTTTTCACTTGGTTTCTTCACCATTACTTCTAAATCACATTCAATCCTGTAGAATAGAAGTAAATAACATTAAATACATGAAAATAATTTCTTGTTGCTCTTATAGGACCCTAACGCATCAACAACATGCTCCTCAGCAGCATCATTGGGAGTTACCTCCCGAACATGTCACGAGTATCTCCAATCACCGACCGACTTGGAATCGTTCCCCTCATTGTTTGTCACTAATTGAATCCTCGAAATAAGGTGGATCTCCTCGAACCTCACGATTGTGTGCATTATTAACACCGTTATCTGCCATTTCATATGATTTTTTCTAAGACAAATAATAAAAACACGTTAGTAAAAAAGGCAAGGATCAACTTAATTAGATGATTGTCTAGGCTCCACGGTGGGCGCCAAACTGTTTACCTTGTAAAACAATACAGTTTAAATTATACATGATTCTAGATAAATGAATTAACTCGATCCTGAAATTATGAAATAACTGAAGAAATATGTAACATTTAGCCTCGATGTTAAGATAAAGGAGAAATAGTGATTTCGGGCGCAACAATAGTAAGAACCAAAAAATAGAAAGACAAAGTTGTATAGAGCTTAGAATATATTATAGTATCTATTCAGAGAACAATGAAGCAATATATATACCTTGACAGGCTAGAGAAAATAATGGAGAATTAACTTTGTGAGATGAGTTCCTACAACATGGCGTTATAATTATGTTAAGGGGTCTAAAACATAAATTGTTTATTAAGTATATGTTTGTTACTAGGATTAAATTAACAGGTTATGAGTGAATAATTATGATGGTCTGTGCCGAGCAGGTCTACTTACATAGCACATAAACAAAACCAAAAGGAAAGAGCAAATAATTGTACTTAATCTGTAGGACCTGCAAAGTACCACATTTATTTTTGAACATAACATTAATCTGTAGGAAATCATTAGTGCTATCAGACAATTTATCGTAGATTTTGGGATTATCATGTTAAAATTTTGCCAATTATTTCCCTTTAGGCCATCATTGATAATTTGACAAGTAGTCAAAAGCTATTGATAATTTGACAAGTTGCCAATTATTGTGGTTTCCTCGTACTATAATACAAGCCTTCGACCTTCCTCTTTCATTAGGTTTTATCATCAACAAGCAGCTCATACTCCAAGAGTTGCTCTTTACAAGTTACGATTTTCATTGTTTTATCAAAATAATGATTAAGTCCAGGTTTTAAAATAAGTTATGCTTCATTTAAAAAAATAAAACAATAAATGTAGTTTGACAAATATGCACCTATATTGTATCATTGTTTACTGTTGTGATGGTTTTCCGAAACAAAGTGTTGCAGCTGGCCTAATTCTTAGTTGTGTTTTCTTTTTCCATTTAAGACGTGTCACGACCTATTTTCTAAATAAACTGAGATCGGGTATCCGATCATTAAATATGATCGAACGAATCATTTGCACTTATCAAATTTATTATAACCTCAAACTTTTATATGCAACACGGCAATACTTTAACCAAATACTTTTAATTAATTTAAATATCTAAAATACACCAACTCCAAAACTTTATCGTAGTAACCACTGAAATACTGCTAGATAATTATAAAAAACAACTGAATCTAACCTCTTGGTTGTGTCTATGAAGCATTTATTGATAAATTGACGTACTGCTCAGGATATGATATTGCCTGGCTAGTTCTCCAAGCAAACAATGAAATAACTAATAAAGATGACTCAAAGGGACGAAACTTTAATAAAATATACATTACGAGTAAATATTCTAAATGCATAAGTATAAAGCTTCTAAGAATAATTTTAAAATGATTGCATAATAGCAGTTTATGAATATTCTAAAAGAAATTCTTTTCTTTGCTTTCTTATAAAACAATACTTCACTTTATACTTCGGGAGTTCCAACTATCCTGACTTATTTCTGTCTTAGTCGCCATGTGATTGGCACATGTTCGACACCAACTTGATCAAATAGGCCCAATCCACGAGGCTCCAATCACTTCATGGTTCTCAGCGCTCATATATCATACCTTAGACCGACTAAGTAAATTCTCAGTAACGAGACCCTTAGCTCATGTGCTCCCTACTTTACCACAAGTAGTTTCAGGAAGTCAATACTTTGGTACGTGCTATCGGCCTGGATAATAACCCCTTCTCAGAATAGAGGATACTCCCAAAAATCTTATTTTTCTGTAACATCATATTGTGACTTTTCAAGTCTAAATATTGTTTGAAAGTGATCAATCATTATTAATAATAATATTCTTGAGTTTATGCAAAGCATAAGCATGGAATAAAATTACTCAAAGTATTTCAAAATGTTCTATCTAACTATTCAAACTTTAGCATGTAAGATCATGTAATAAAATATAAATATATGAAAAATAGACGATTATACTTCTCGAGTAAAATATTTAAGCTTTAACTAGAATATACTTAGTTAACATGTATCCATTCGTTCCAATTAAGTACATTTTGACTATTTAAAGCACTTTGTAGGCATCTTTTTGCGAGTAGAACCACTTTAATAAAGGGTTATATCTATTCACCTCAATTTCTCCTTTCAAGCAACAATGTAATTTTCATTTCTTGTAATCAACTCAACGATCAAATACTATAATAATAAGTGATAATAAGTATCCAACTTCCCATAAGTATTAATCTTTTGTCAACTCGAAGAACTATAGGTTAAACTTTTAAATTTCTATGTTTTGGGGTGAGGCCTTGTTCTAGAAATTATTTACTACCTCTAACAACCTTAATCCATTATAGCAATCCAATGAAGTAAAAAGCTTATCTTGTAACACCAAAAACTTAACTTGTATTTGATGGGTGTTCTTGATATTTTGTAGAACTTTCAAGTGAATTTACCCATTAGAGTATTAGATTCTAGTATATAAGGATGTTATAGCTTACAACCTAATAAAAAGAATGAGCTCAATCGTGTCCTAAAGAAGGTCCGAAGTAGTCGAGAAGCAACGCTGCCTATGTTTCTTGATCCTTGATTTTTTTTGCTATGTTGAATTCTTTGCAAGTATTTCCGGCCCTTGTTTCTCGTTCCTCCAAAGGATTTAAGCCTTTTTGCCTCTAGCATGACTACAGAATATTTGGTTATGCTTTGCTTAAGGCTTTAAGCCTTTTGTCTTCTAACATCCCATTTTATGGGCCTTAGGCCTTTTTCCTTTTTTATTCTTTAACTTAACTGATAATTAATGATACCAACTTTTAATAATTAATAACATTAAAATTATTACTATTCCCCATTTGTATACAATTAATTATGAATAGAGAAGTAACTAAAAAGTCAGTAACAAGGATATAAATCCGTAATAGAAGTATAATACTTAAGCACTCAGGGTAAGATTGAACAAAAATTTAAATTCAATAATTAGTGTATATTCAATTTTTTATAGATTTGAGAAGTGTTATAATTTTCCCTCCTTAAAATTATTCGTCCTTGAATGCTGCTCGGAGTATTCACTTGAGCTTCTTGAGTTTTCTTCGCACTATTAACTTTTCCAAGGGACACAAAAATTTGGCTAACTCCCAGAATTTTCAAAAGTTCGGAAGAGTCTCCCCTGTAAATTGGACTATCCAAAAAAAAGTATCTATGTCACCAAGACCACAAGTACACCAACAATAATTAAATATATCTGTGATGACCCGACCCGTCGTCTCAGGTATTACCGTCTCATTTTTATCATTTTATGCTTCTTCATGTTTCAATATCAGTATGTGGTGTGTTAGAGTAGATTTGGTTTGGTTTTGGTAGAAAATGAGACATTTAGCCTCTTTAAGGAAGGTTTAGTTTAAAAAAAGTCAACCGGACGTTGACTTATGAGTTAGAATGCTCGGATGTGAATTCGGTGATTCGGTTAGCTTCGAGAAGTGATTTGTGAATTTGTAGTGTTATCTGAAATGATTTTGGAGGTTTGGTGTAGAATTAGGATTTTGGCGAAGTTAATATTTTGGCGAATTCCGGTTGGTAGGTAAGATTTTGATCCGAGGGTCGGAATAGAATTTTGAGAGTTGTTGTAGCTTTGATATGTGATTTGTGATGTGTGTGCAAAATTTCAAGTCATTCCGATGTTGTTTGGTTGGGTTTTTGATCGAATGCGTGTTTTGGAAGTTTTTCAAGAAGTTAGGCTTGAATCCGATAGAAATTGATGATTTTAGTCTTGTTGGATTTGTTTTGATGATTGGAACAAGTTTGAATAATATTTTAGGATATTTTCGTGCTTTGGTTGAGGTCCCCGGGGTCTCGGGGTAATTTCGGATAGCTAACGGAGAGTTTAAACTTGAAAATTTGTAGCAGAAAATGTAGCAGCAGTACATGCATGTTTTGGCCTTCACGTTCGCAAAGGTAGGCTCGCGTTCGCATCGATTTGATGGCCTGGTGCATCGCTTTCGCGTATAGGTGATCGCGTTCGCGTAGTGTTAGCAGCTGAAGCATCGCGTTCGCGTGGGAGGTAATGCGTCCGCGTAGAAGGAAATCAGGGCCTTGAGAATTTGTTCATCGCGTTCGCTTCAAAGAGGGACGCGTTCACGTAGTTAGAGTTTCTATTGGTTCGCGTTCGCGTGATGGGAGTCGCGTTCGCGTAAGGTAAATTTGCACCTGGACAGAGGTGTTTTTATAATATTTTATCTGCGAGCCTATGTTATCTTTCCTTCATTGTTGAGCGATTTTGGAGCTTGGAAAAGCTAATTGAAGAGAGATTCAAGCGGTATCTACTGGAGGTAATTTTCTTAGCCCAAATACACGAGATTATATTAGATTTAACATGGAAATTGGTTGAAATTCATCAAGAAGTGGTAAAGCTAGGGCTTGAGTTTTTATATTTTGAAATTGAAATTCGATAGATCATTTGAGCTCGGATTTGGGAGTTCTTGGTATCTACGGACTCGCGGCGAGACGAGGAATCCAGTAATATGAGTTTCATAATTTTTGGGGAAGTAGGCTCTGGGCTCGGGGTTTTGCTAGATCCGAGATTCTGCTATTTTTTATAATTATTTTCGATTGGGAATCTGTTCCCTTAGCATATTATGATATATTAGCTTTGATTTTGGATAGATTTGACATGCGTAGAGGCAGATATGAGGGGCAAAGGCGTTGTGAGCTAGGGATTTAACCGGTTCGAGGTGACTAATACTTGTAAATGATATTCTGAGGGTTTGAAACCCCAGAGTTTCACACCATAGTGCTATATCCAAGTGACTTGCACGTCGGTCAACGGGTGTGGGGTAGAGCACCGCTGGGAATTGTAACATGATCCATCCAAATTAATTAATTACTGCGTATTTGACAGGAAATTATTTGTTATCACTGATGTTTGGGCTGATTGCCATATTTGGGCTTCATACCAACTATTTGACCCTTTGGGGATTATTTTCAATGTTTCCTCGCTATTTTGACTTACTACTTGAACTCAATCATATTGTTTCCCCACTATTTTACAACTCCTCCGCTTTTACTCAAATTGAGTCTTAAATAATATTTCAAATGATAATTTGGGCTGAGGACTAGTGTTTTACTAATGCCCGAGGGGCTTGTGATGATATTCTGACTAAGAGTTACCGAGGGCCAAATGTGAGGATACACTGAGGGATGTGAGGTCGAGGGCCTGAATGTGAGGAATATATATGGATCAGACTGCACAAAACAGTAGTATATAAATGGATCGGACTGCATGCCGCAGTAGTATATATATGGATCGGACTGCACGCCGCACTAGTATATATTCCGGAGTCTACACCCTCACACTGAGCGTGGGTACCCATATGGATTGCGCTGCACGCCGCAGCAAGCTACGGATCGGGCTGCACGCCGCAACAATGTGTGGATCAGGCTGCACGCCGCAACGGTTATTATGTGATACTGTTTCTGAGAGTGATCTGAGAGAGAGAGAGCCTGAAGGGGCTGAGAGTGTTGTTGATAGTGAGCCCGAAAGGTTGGTTCAGCTTGAGATATTGCCCGAAGCGCGAGCTTTGATGTGCTCATCTTGCATATTTCTTGCCTTTTTTCTGTTATACTATGGTATTTGTGCCCGAGAGGCGGATTTTTCTGTGCTAGTCAGCACTAACTATTTTGAAACTATTTTCGTAATCATTGAAAAGACGATTTTCAAAGATATTGAACTGAGCCAAAGCATTTCTTAAGATTTTACCAATTTCATTGTTCTTTTTTTGTAAATTGTACCTGGTTTCTACATAGCATGTTGGTTGCTTTACGTGATTTCTTGCTGCTCAGTTATTATTTACTTTTATTACTCACTGAGTTAGAGTACTCAATTTACTCCCCTGCACCTTGCATACAGTTGCAGGTATTTATGCACCCGGTAGTGGGTATTGACTATATGATGGCAGAGTTGTATAGGTTATAGCAAGGTGACTGCCAGCATCGTAGCACCCCTGTCGTCTCATGTTGTTCATACATCTTGTTTAGTGTATTTCTAGACCGTATAGTAGAAACTTCATTCTTATAGATGCTCGTGACTTGTGACACTCGGGTCGGGCTGTGTTAGGTCGTCAACATAACGAGTGACCCACCAGACATACATACCAAAAAATCTGTAGAAATTCAAAAATAGCTACAAGTGATCAATTAGAAATAGTCATAATTTCAAAAGTAATTTAAATTTGGCCATTTTTCATGTATAGATAAATTTGAACGAAAATACTGTTCAAAATTCGAAAAAATACTATAGTATAATATACTGGAATTCTAGTAAAATATACCAGTCAAGTATAATATACTCTCCAATATATTATACTGGAACTTTCCGCGTATTGGAGTTTGTGAATTTGTGTCTTTACACACGTACCTTTTTCAAGAGCTTATTAAAGCTTCATAATTTTGTATTGGAAAATAGTTGCTAACATAAATACTTTGGCCCCAAACTAAAAGATTTTAGCGCCCAATTATAAAAATAAGATGTTCTGGAAAGAAAATTAAGAGAATATCTAGTTGTCACAACTCCCGATTAACTTTGTATAATACAAGTATTAGGTGACTAATTTAACACCTGTAATTAATTTGCCTTCTATCTTAAACTTGTAAAAGAGCATCGTTATTTCCGTAAGCTAGATTCCAAAATTTGAAACAGGCAAAGAAAAGAAGAGATCGAAAATGTCCCATCTGCATGGACAATGCCACTAGTCTTGTAGCTACGACAACAATGACAACGCGTGGTAATTGGCAAAGGAATTCATGAAAAACTAAAAAGCCAAGAATCCATAGTATAATCTTCTATAGTAATGGCGATTTCTCCCTCTCCGCCTTCCACCAGCAATAATGGCAATTCAGCTTCTATTACTACTACGGACGTTGATTATAGAAAAGGTGTGAAGTATCTAATTGACAATTCAAAGGACATGAAAATTCTGCCTCCCGAGTTTGTTTTGCCACTGCCAGAAGACGAAAGGCCATCTTTGGCGATCTGTGGTTGCATTCCAGTTATAGATTTGAGTGGCTTAAATGCAAGTGTTGAGCAAAGACTAGCAACCATACATGCCATTACTTCTGCCTCTGCTGAATGGGGATTCTTTAGGGTAATTAATTAAGTTAATTTCCATCTTTTTCCTCATCTCGATCTTTTTACTGCTCGTTCATTGTGTTTTGCCTTTGTCTACAATTGTTCTTAGGGTGGCCTTTTATATTACGTACCTGTTGCGTTTTTCTTAATCTTTAATAAAGAAATAACGACTTCTGAAACTTGTGATTGTGTTGGAACGGAGGGAGTAATATTGTTTTCCTTATATGATTTTAAGAAAAAGTAATGAAATCAGATAAATTATTATGTGATTAATGCAAAATCCACAGGTTAGTAATCATGGTATAAAGATTTCTGTGATGGATGAAATGCTTAAAGCTGTAGAAGATTTTTTTAATTTGCCATTGGAAGAAAAAATGAGATATGCTTCAGAAGATGTGATGGATCCAGTAAGATACGGAACAAGCTTGAATACAAGCCGAAAGCATGCTTTCCATTGGAGGGACTTTCTGAGACACTACGGCGGTCCAATTTCACTTTGGCCAGATAATCCTCCTTCCTACAGGTTATTTTCTGCATGCTTCACATTTACCAGCTTTTTAATTTCGTATTTATGTCCGTATATATGCTGATATTTCGTATTTTGCCTTTCTTTCTCCTGCACCGAGGGTCGATTGGAAACAGCCTCTCTACCCTCTTGGGTAGAGGTAAGGCCTTAAGGCATGTCTACATATTATCCTCCCCAGACCCCACTTTGTGGGAATATACTGGATTGTTGTTGTTGTAAGTTAATCGATACGGGCAATTTTTGATAACTTTGAAATTTTGATATTATCACATGTACGCGAAGGAGCATTGCAAAGGAGTACCTAGAGGAGGTTTGGAAGGTTGCAATAAAAATATTTGGTGCAATATCTGAAGGATTAGGTCTTGATACAAAGTACATAGAAAGGTCACTTGGAGAAGGGACTCAAATCATAGCTGCAAATTATTATCCACCATGTCCTGAGCCTAACAAAACCTTAGGACTTGCTGCACATTCTGATCATGGTGGTCTCACTATTTTGATTGACAATGGCATTCATGGCCTGCAAATTAAACACAATCACACCTGGTTTTCCGTCCCTCATGTCCCTGCCACTCTCGTCGTCAACCTCGGAGATTATTTGGAGGTTATTCTCATTATCTTTAATTTTTTTTTTTCAAGTCTATTTATTTTGTTTTACTTCTTAAAATTTCTAAATATAAAATGCATTCTAATTAAGTTACACCAACACAGCGCTCTGTTTTTCTACAAAGTAGGATTATATTTTTAGGCCATACCTATAAACTTGTTAAAATTTCATGGTATAGCTAGGAGAAAAAGAAACTTATCCTTGTGGGCAGGGGCGGAGCTAGAGTACCGTCAGTGGGTTCGGCCGAACCCAGTAGCTTTCGTTCAAACTCTATATTTATCTTAAAAAATTTATTGAATATGTATAAATTCTTAATTTAGAACCCAGTAACTTAAGACGGTTAGAATCCCGAACGCATAAGCTTGAAATCATGGCTCCGCCTCAGCTTGTGGGACAAAGCAAAGTTATCATGTACTACCTTCGTTTTGATTTAAATGATATATTCCGTTTATCCAGAGTCGGTGAAGTTTAATCAAAAATGTATTTTTTTAATCATATTGACATGAAAAAAATTACAATTTATAATATTTTCCATATAGTTTACCAATAGTAAAATTTAATTGTAAAATACTGAATTGAACAAATGCAATTTAGATTCAAAATTTAGTTAAATTGACTTTCGATAAGTAAAATGTGTTCTCTAAATTGAAGCATAACAATATATTATATCCTATTTTGGACCTGAATTAGGGTTGTGCATAATTTGGTAAATATTAAATTATCGTACCGAAATCAAAAAATTTGGTATTCGGTATGGTATTTGGTTTAAGGTTTTAAAGATTCAATTTTTGGCATGGTATTTGGAATTTTAAAATAAATATCAAAATGATGGTACAACACCAAAATATCTATTATATTACACAATACACATTATTAATTATAACACAAATATAAGAAGTCTAAAATTTTACTTTCTTCTATCCTCTAAGTTCATCATTTAACTTTAAACAAGTTACACAATACACATATTATAAATTATAACATAAATATAAAAAGTCTAAAATTTTACTTTCTTCTATCCTCCAAGTTCATCATTTAACTTTAAGCATGTGACAAGACATTTGTAATGATCAAATTTATTCCTTTATGTACAGTTCTCTCTGGGTTAATATTTTGTTGGTTTTGGACAAAACTTTTGTGAACAAATATTTTTAGTTTTGTACTATTGAGTACTTTAATTAATAATATTACAATCTATGACTCTATGCATTCGTTAGTGTTCTAACCGATTAAATCGAAGTTACTGAATCGAATAAACCGAAACCGAAGGAGAAAAATCGGAGCATACCGAATTTAATTAGGTACGGTAGTGGTATAACATTTTAAGAAATCGAATATCAAAAATATCAAACCGACATGTCTAAATACCGTAGCGACCGACTAACACGCCCTGAATGTTAATATAGTTCTTTTCTTTTTACAAAACTTTTTAGTTCATACTCTAAACACAAATTTCAGTTACTAAAGAAAAATATTGGCCTCAGATACTGAGTAATGGAAGGTACAAGAGCGTAGAGCATCGAGCAGTAGTCAATACAGAGAAGACGAGGATCTCAGTAGCCGTGGGCCATGGCCCAGAAATGGCAGCTATAGTTCAGCCCGCAGGCCCACTACTCAAAGAAAATAGTGAAAGCAAGTATCGGCCCATTATATATAAGGAGTATATTAGAGGCCAACAGAGCACTACCAAAAGAGGAAAGAGCGCGTTGCATGAGATTATGACTTCCTTAAACAGCAAATAGACAATTAAATTTGAGGATGAGTCTTGTAGAGTGTTTTGTATCTAGAAAATTCGTCATAACAAGTTTTACCTTCACTGTTACCTTATTGCAAATCTTCTTTATTATCCGGTTTTAGACTGTTTATATATTCGAGTTATTTACCTGTTGAATAAAAAATGGGGGTTTTTCATTTCTGTCTATTATTATGAAAACTTTATTACCCTAAATGTTCATCTTTAATTAATTATTCGACATAAATAAGTTTTATTTATAAAATATATACAATCCACCTTAAAAGGCTCTCAAATTATTATTTGTACCTTAAATCAAAAAATTTAATTACACTTTTTTTTCTCTCTCCTCCCTCCCCATAGAAGGTTTTTTTTTTTTTATATTTCATATATAAAAAGTAAAAGCAAAATTTTGGTGTCTTTTTGGGGATTTTTTGTTTTATTCACAATCATCATTGTTGTTTACCAAACTATAAATCTTTTCTAATTTAATTGAATTTGTCGTGTTTTCTCTATTCTTTTTTTCTTTTTTGGGTAATTTTTTAACTCATCATTAACTTTACCCAGTTTTCCAAGATTTGATTTTTACCCATTGATTTTATCTCTCTATTAAAGGAAAGTAAAAAAGATTGATCTTTTTTTTTTAATCTTTGTGAACTATCATGACGGCACATATTCTCTACGACTAGGTAAGCCTAACAAATGCGAAAAAAGGAAAAAACAACAGATAAAACAAATAAAAACTGTGGAATAACATAATAAAGATTTAAGATGCCGCTCGGCATATACAAATATAACTCTCAAACTGAACAACTTCCCAAAATACGAAATCTCATGAAAATAAGAGCTATGGATACTACATTGTTCTCTAACTCCAGAATATCTAAATCAAAAGAAAAGATAGAAGGCTATAATTACAATAGAAAATGGAAAAGGACTCCCTGGTCTACGAACGCGGCAGATGTACCTCGAAATCTCCGGAGAATCACCTCGTCTCAAGGGTAGTAGGGTTGAGTCGAAGTACCTAGATCTGCACACGGATAATATGTGCAGGAAAGGGCATGAGTACACCATAGCGGTACCAAGTAAGTGCCAAGCCTAACCTCGATCGAGTAGTGATGAGGAAGGTCAATACACATGATAGAAAGAACAATAACATCCATAACAGAGCTAAATAATTACAGCTCACACAGAGATAGTACACATGATAGAAAGAACAATAACAGCCATAACAGAGATAAATAATTACAGCTCACACAAAGATAACTACCGGGGATCTCCCAAGATACCGTCTTATAGTCCCAAATATAAATATCTAAAGGATCTTCTAAGATACCGTCCCGTAGTCTAACTTATACTGCACGGAGATCTACCAGAATCCCGATCTGTAGTCCCAAATGTAAATACTAAATACTAACTGAATCTACAGGGTGCAGTCCCGTAGTTCAATGTAAAAGTGCAGGGGGGAGCTCCCAAAAGAAATCGGTCGTAGTCCCAACACATAAAAACAATACGAAAAATATTCAATTCAATCCAATTATATACCAAGGTAAACAGGTAATTCTAACCTAGCATGTTGCACAGAATTCAGATAAAGTAGTTTGAGAAAGTAAAACAATTGAGTCATATAGACATGCTTTCCTAAGCTAACATTAAGCCTTAACTTCAAGTAGTGTCAATTGGGAAGACATACAGAATTATAGTTACTTAATGAAAAACTGGATTTCTAACAATTAGCATATGTACGCACTCGTTACCTCACGTACAAGGCATTTCATATATTAACAATACCAAATCATAAAGGGAGTTCCCCCACACAAGGTTAGGCAAGCACCTTACCTCGAATCAGCTCAATCAACTCGATACCACATTCTTGCCACGAGTACCCGACTCCAAATGGCCCAAATCTATTCAAAGCAATTGCATAATGTAAATATAACTTCAAGTAACTAATTCAATTGATTAATTCAAAGCTAATACGCGAAATTAGAAAAATCATCCAAAAAGTCCCCCAGGCCCACGTCTCGGAATCGGGATATTTTCAGAATCCTCAATTCTTACGAGTTCATTCATACAAAAATTATCCAAATCCAATGTCAAATTCGCAATCAAAATTCGAAATCTAGCTCTAAGAACTTTCTTCAAAATTTCCCCCAATTTTCATCTCCAATCTGAAATTAAATGACAAAACTAAGATTAGATTATATGAATACAACTAGTAAGGGAATATAAATCGTTACCAATCATTTCCTATTCAAAATTCCCCCAAAATTGCGCTCTCTCGAGCTCCAAATGAATTTCTAACTTTTGAAACTAAACCCTCGAAATTTTATATTTCTACCTAGCTGTTACCGCATCTGTGTTCCCGCTTTTGCGGAACTATTGTCGTGTTTGCAACTTCTCACTTAAGGCATGAGTTTTGCATCTGCGATTATCCCTTTGCAGATGGATGTCCGCTTCTGTGGTGAAGACCCCACTTCTGCGGTCTTTGGTATCTTTCTTCCTTTTCCGCTTCTGTGGTTACTCCACTGCTTCTGCGGTTACTCCACCGCTTCTATGGCTCCGCACATGCGAAACCGAAACCCAAAAATCCAAACTCCCCGACAACCATCCAAATATATCTCGAGGCCCTCGGAACCTAAAACAAACACGCCAACTAGTCACACAATACTATTAAAACTTGTACCAACCCTCGGAACACTCAAAACAACACCGGAATACCAAATGACCCTCGGATCCAAGCCTAAGAATTCCAAAACTTCCAAATTTCGCTTTCGATCAAAAAGTCTATCAAACCTCATCCGAATGACCTAAAATTTTGCGCACACATAACATGACAAAACTACTGAAACTTTCGGATTCTATTCCGACCCTCGAATTAAAATCTCATTATCGAACCGGAAACTTAAAAAATTCGAACTTTGGCATTTCTCCAAAATACAATTCGAACACGCTCTTAACCCTGAAATCACCTAACAATGATATTTAGGTGGATACTATGATTTTGATTCTTGAAATCCCCACAGACAGTGCCAAATTGTTTGGCTCAAAAGTTATCGGTTACTTTACAAGCTAGAAACAATCAGAAGATATGAAAGGGGTAAATCGTAATCAAATATAATGAACCTAAATATGAGATCAGTGTAATTATAATATAGAGATATGTGCGAGAATGAAGAACTTTTTAAAGATAATCGCTTATCACAGTTGAGAGAGAATGATAGAGAGAGAATGAGAGAAATTATATTATTAGATAAAAACACTTGGGTCATTACAATAGGGAAGCCTCCCTTTATATAGAGGTGAGAGGCTTCCTTACAAAAATTATAATCCGTCGTGACGTCGTTGATGCACTTTCAGCGGAGACATCTAAATACACTCGTCGTTGTTTGTGCCCTTACGTCTACATTGCACCCTCGCTGTAAGAGATGTAGGGAAGGAGTCGTACCCTTAACGTTTTGTGGACATAGAGAGAGCTGCGCTCGGACCCCTATGGTCAAGCAATATTTGGCCCCATACAGTTAGTCCCTCCACCCATTGGAGGCGTACTCGATGTACGTCTTGAATGGGTGGAAATGTCGATCCGCCGTGGCGTCACTAATGCATTGACACGTGGTCTACTTTTTGAATTGACGTCACTACCGGCATGCATCATGATTATAACTGCTCCCAAGATAGATCAAGGGGCGATTTGACGTTTTGGTTTCTCGCCCCTTTTCTGGCGCCTACCTCTTCGATTTCCATGTATTAGGGCCCTATAAATAGGGGAATGGTTTAATTTTTGCTATCTTTCGAGCTTCTCAGACTCTCTTCTTCTGTTTTCATCTTTTGTAAGGGATCATAGTAACTCTTGCGTTGAACACTTCGAGTCTCCTTTGGAGTTAGTTTTTCAGTTGTTGACATACTCATTATGAGATAAATACTTATTATGGCAAGATGTGGCCAACAAAATAGGAGGGACCGAGATAAGACCTCTTCTAGGGTTCCACCATCTTTGGATGGTGGGAAAAAGGCCCAAAGACCCCTTGTCCCCCTCAATGTGGACAACGTCCTTCTCAGAGAACTTCATGCTCGAAGGGATTTTCCAACAAGATGTCCAACTCCACTGTGGGATCGATCCGAGTTTCTTCGATCACATTTGGACGACTTGCGGGGGGCGTGCCAAAATCCCTGATACAGTGGTCGTGGAGGTGGCCAGAGGGGATTTTGCTAACGTACACAGACTGGGGTTCTGTGCTTTTCATGAATACCCATATTTTATCTAGTGTGGCCTCCCAATTTACCCTCTAGAGGAGGAGCTTTGATGTTTTTACAATGTATGTCTGGCTCAGCTCACTCCATATACACGAAAAGTTTGTCGCATATTGACCACTTAAGGTGATCGGGCCAGACTCGATGTCTCGATCCACCACCTGCTGCAGTTATTTAGCCCTGGTTTTATAAGGGGATCGGTGTTGTAGTTGAAGAGCCGTAGCGCGAAAGTCCTGGTCGTCAGGGCGGATGACAAGCCCAATCACCGCTTCTGGCTTAAATTTTTCTATGTTTGGACGGTGGACCTGGTGGCGACCCCAGAAGGGTTCCCAGAGACCTGGAATCCAGAATAGTGAGTGCTTTTAATGCATACTTAATATTTTTCATAGCTTCCGCCTGCTCGATCTTTGTAACTTCCTCGCTTTCCCCTTTTTGCAGCTGGGATTCCTCTGCCTCGACTCGTACCAGTTATAAGGTCGTGGGTGGAGAGAGTGATCCCTTTCATAGAGGAGTGTCGGACATGGTCGGCATTCACCACCCGATACGGCCCGTTAGGTATTACAGTGCCGACTTTTAATTCAAAGATTTTCTTTTAAGTGTTTGTCGCTTGACTTACTTTACTTTGGCAGTTCGGAGCGTTCCCCAATGGCGAAGAAGGAAGAATGTTGCAGCCCCCTCGGCGGCGAGGATTTATTCTGAGGACAAGTATGTGCCCTAGGAACCTTCAAGCAAGGACGTCCCTAAGGTTACTCAGCCCGAGGACAAGTATGTGCCGTATGTGCCTCATCGGGCGAAGCCGTCCTTGAGGTTGCTCAGCCTGAGGGCGAGTATGCGACCCAGGAACCCTCTAGCGAGGATGATCCTGAGGCTGCTCGACTTGAGGTCGTGCCGGTGATCGAATCCACGAGCGAGACGACTCCTTTGCCTCCATCTCCTAGTCCTGAAGAGGAGGCTTCCGAAGGCGAAGAGCCGCCGGAGCGAAAGAGGCGTCGATTGGCTTCTTGTCAAGGGAATTGCCATAGAGCATAAGAGGGCGAATATGCACCATCCAGCGTCGAGGCCGGTCTTAATGGGCGATGCCATTCGCTCGGGGAGGTCGGCCCCTCAAAGGGCGGTTGTACTTGCTATTACCCCCGCACGCATTGAAGGAGACGGCACACCGACTGCTGTCGAGGCGGTTGCTAATGAGGAAAGTGCAGGTTCTGGGCGTGCTCCCACGGCTGCAGATGTGCCGCAAAGGGATCACGCTCGAGTGGAAATGGCGGCGGTTGGGTCTAACCGTCGAATCATGATCCGGACTAGATACAACCTATTGCTGGAGAGTGAGCAGGCCGTGGCGAACATGACTTTGCTGTGCGCAGCTACCGAGAGCGAGACTCTCAAGGATGTCAGCGATAGAGACTTATCCCGATGAGTCACCGGAAAATTTTTATGTTGAAATATGTGAAATATGTGAAAAATTTGAAGAATTTTGATATTAATATTGATATGATTGACTTTGGTCAACATTTTTGGTAAATGGACCCGGACCCGTGATTTGACGGTCTCAGAAAATCCGTAGAAAAATATGGAACTTGGGCGTATGCCCGGAATTGAAATCCGAGGTCTAGAACCCCGGTAAAAGAAATTTTCTGTTAAATTGTTTTCTGAAAATGTTTAACGAAAAATAAAAACTGAAATTTGATTAAAAAGTAATGGTATCGGGCTCGTATTTTTGTTCCGACGCCCGGTACAAGTCATATATATTTGTTAAGCGCTTCCTGTAAAGTTTGGTTGTAAACGGACGTCGTTTGACGAGTTTCGGCCTTAAATTGGAAATTTGGAAGTTTATGAAAATTTGGACAGATTCTTGAATTTTAAGGCTCAATTAATTGATTTTGATGTTATTTTGGCGATTTGATCGCGCGAGCAAGTTCGTATGGTGTTTTTGAGTTAGTGTACATATTTGGTTTTGAGCTCCGAGGACTCGGGTGAGTTTTGGATAGGCCACGAGTTCATTTTTTCATATTTGGAAGTTGCTATCATGCCTGACCTGCAGGCTTCGCAATTGCGAAGAAAATGATCGCAATTGCAAAAATTTCCCCTTGACAGCTTACTTCGCAAATGCGAATAAAACTTCGCAAATGCGAACACCTTCATTTTAGCCCAGAGTTCGCAAATGAGAAGAAATGTTCGCAAATGCGAACACCTTCATTTTAGCCTAGAGTTCGCAAATGCGAAGAAATGTTCGCAAATGCGAACACCTTCATTTTTGCCTTCATTTTTGCCCAGAGTTCGCAAATGCAAAGAAATGTTCGCAAATACGAACACATTCATTTTAGCCCAGAGTTCGCAAATGCGAACACCTCCCCTTTAGCCCAGACTTCGCAAATGCGAAGAAATGTTCGCAAATGCGAACTTCCTACCAAATGCGAACTTTCCATCCTTAGCTTATTTTTCAAACTCCAGAAATTCGTCGGGGTTCGCAATTGCGAACACAAAGACCTGTAAATCACGATTTCCAGCTTCATTTTTCACATTTCACAACCCAAAAACACCCATTGGCGATTTTTCACGAACTCCCTCTTCTTCGAAACAATTGTAAGTCACTTTTTACTTAATTCTTTCAATTTTAACATCATCTATCATGTTTTCATCTTAAATTCAAAGTTTTTCATGGGTAAAAATGGGGGTTTTGGGTAGAACTTTGATTTTCATAAAAATTAGGATTTTGACCTCAATTTAAGGTCCGATTTTAGAACAAATTATATATTTGAACTCGTGGAAGGATGGGTGAATTTATTTTGGTTCGACCTCAGGTTTCAACCATGTGGGCCCGCAATCAATTTTTACTATTCCGGACAAAATGTTATAAAAATTATATTTGGCCATTTGAACTAGTTTGTTAGGTAGTATTGATAATATTGAATCAATTGTGTATAGATACGATTGAATTGGAGCCAAATTCGAAAGGAAAGGGCATTGCTAAGGATTGAATTGACCGTAGACCTTCAAGTTAAGTGTTTGATCTATCCTAGCTTGAGGGAATATGAGTTGAGTTGATGTGCTAATTGTTATGTGTGGAGTCCGACGTATAGGCATGGTGACTAGTATCTATATGTTGGGGGTCGAGCATGACCGTGAGTCTTTAAATGGATTAAATTCCTATTGATCTTATGTGATTGTATGAGAGGAATTATTATTGGTTTCATACCAGTAATATGTAAATAAATGTTGATTTAAGATTATTGGTGCAACACCGGTAACATACATATATTGTTGATTAATTATTATTTATTGGTTTTATACAGGTAAAATAAATGTTATCGAATTACAAAAGTATTGGTTTTATACCGGTAATATAAATGTTGTTGCAATCGAAGAATTATTGGTTTTTATACTGGTAATATATATTTAAAGAAATGGTATCATGTGGCACGCCGACCACTTATATATTAAGAAAAGGGATCGTGTGGCACGCCGACCACTTATATATTATGAAATGGGAGCGAGTGGTACGCCTACCACAGTTTATATGATTGTTGGCATTGGCCATAGTTGCCGGTAGCCTATATAAAATGGGAGCGAGTGGTACACCGACCACAATGTTATATGATTGTTGGCATTGGCCATAGTTGTCGGTAGCCTATTATTATATTGTAAGCAAGTGGTACGCCTACCACAAGATACAAAATGAAAAACAATTGAGACATGAAAGTAACTTTGTTTTCCTTGTGAACTTATTAACTGTTGTTAATTGTTGAATTCTTTGAGATATCCCTTATTGTGTTATTACTTGGTTATTTCTTGTTATTCTGTAGTATACATATATAATGAATTGCACAGGTTTATGTGGGTGTCTGGTCCTAGGCTTGTCACTACTTCGTCGGGATAGGCCAAGCACTTACCAGCACATGGGGTCGGTTGTGCTGATACTACACTTCTGTGCGTTTTTGCACAGGTCCAGGTTACGATCAGGAGCAGCAGCAGTAATGCGAGTGTTGGTACTTCGGCCATCGAGACACCGAGGTAACCTTGCAGGCGTCCGCAGGACCCGTTGTCTCCTCTATATTTACTTTTCAGTCTGTTATCTCATGTATTCGAGATAAATAGTTTTATATTTCTTTCAGACGGTTATGTGTAGTATTCTTGGAAGTTATGAAATATCGAAAAATTTCTTGGGTAGTGTATCATGTTTGGGTTTTTGTATCATATCTAGTAAAATTTGTTAAGTCTTCCACTAAATTTATTTATTCCGCTGTAATCATAGATTATTTTTAAATGTTTTATAAAGAGATGGTGGGAAATTTGGGTCGTGACATGTTGGTATTAGAGCTCTAGGTTGAATAGGTCTCACACCTCACGAACAACCTTAGTAGGGTCTGAGGGATCGGTACGGAGATGTCTATATTTATCCCCCAGAGACTACAGAGTTAGGAAAAATTTTCCCTTTATTACTTCCCGTCGTGCGACTTTGGTCCTTCAAATGCTAATTGAATTTCTACTCTATTCTTCCGTAGATGGCAAGAACACGCACTTCCTCATCCACTGACCAGCAGTCCGAGGCCCCAGCAGCAGCCGCTCTCGCTAGGGGCAGAGGCTGAGGTAGGGCCGTCCTAGAAGCCGAGGCAGGGGAAGAGCTTAGCCCCGAGCAACAGCACTAGTGGAAGAACCTCAGATTGATAATGGTGAGGAGGTTCCAACCGTAGCAGCTCCAGCGGGCCCATCTCAGGTCCTAGGAGAGGTTATGTTCACCCCGGATCTTTAGGATGCTCATGTCCGGATATCAGGCTTTACGGACAGTGCCGCTAGAGTAGGCTTGCTGCCAGTTACACTAGCCACTTCTCAGACTGAGCTCCCCAGGCTCAGGTCCCAGTGGTTCATCCCGCAGTGGCAACTCAGACAGGTTCCTGTGATTCAGCCAGTTGAGGCAGCTCAGCCTGTTATTGTGACTCCGTCTAATGATGGTGCAGCTATGTCCGCTGACGCGTTATGGAGATTGGACAAGTTTACCAAGCTGTTCACTACCACATTCAGTGGCACTCCTTCAGAGGATCCACAGGACTTTCTATATAGCTGCCACAAGGTTCTCCATACAATGGGTATTGTGGAGACTAATGGTGTTGATTTTGCCACTTTTCGATTATCTGGATCCGCAAAGACTTGGTGGAGAGATTATTGTTTATCTAGGCTCGCAGGATCATCATCTTTGACTTGGGGCTAATTTGCAGAATTGTTTTTGGAAAAGTTCCTTCCAGCAACTCAAAGGGAGGCTCTGCACAGGCAATTTGAGCGTCTTCATCAGGGTTCTATGTCTGTCACACAGTACGAGACTAGGTTCATTGACCTGGCTCGTCATGCCATTGTCATACTTCCCACATATCGGAAAGGGTGAGAAGGTTTATTGATGGCTTGAATCAGCCAATTCGACTACAGATGGCTTTGGGGGCAGGGACTGAAATCACTTTTCAGGAGGCGGCTAATGCAGCCCGCCAGATCGAGATGGCTCTGTCACAGGGAGCAGGTCGTAGATCAGATAAGAGACCCCGTAATTCGGGCAGATTCAATGGTACCTCGTTTGGAGGTAGAGATTCTCATCGTAGAGGCCATCCTCCTAGGCCTTATTAGTCATCTCTTCAGGTTTCTCACGATGCTTCTAGTGGTCGTAATCCTTAGCCGCACTATTCTGATCAGCAGCCTCTCAGCGCACCACCACTTCGCTATTCTCAGACAGCATATGGCTTGATATACGTGTGGCGACCTTAGGCACATTGGAAGGTATTGCCCTCGAGCTTCTGACAGCTCTCAGCAGCAGGGTTCTCGTGCTATGGTTCAGGCCCCGATTCCCCCACAGCCTGCCCAGCCAGCTAGAGGCGGGGGTAGAGGACATAGAGGTGGAGGCAGAGGCCATAGAGGTAGAGCCCAGACCGATAGAGGTAGTGACCAGCCAACAGCTGATCATTCTAGAGATACTGCTCAGGTTGGTGGGGCCCAGCCTCGATGTTATGCACTTCCTTCCAGACCAGAGGCTGAGTCCTCGGATATTGTTATTATAGGTATTATTTTGGTTTGTGATACAGTGGCATCAACATTATTTGACCCTAGGTCTACATATTCGTACGTGTCCTTCTATTTTGCACCATACTTGTTTCAGCCTAGTGATCCACTAGGTGTTCCCGTTCATGTGTCTACACCAGTAGGCGATTCTATTGTGGTTGATCGAGTTCATCGGTCATGTATTGTAGTGATTGAGGGTCCTGAGACCCGTGCTGATTTATTGCTCTTAAATATGGTGGACTTCAATATTATATTAGGTATGGACTGGTTATCTCCATATCATGCTATCTTGGATTGCCATGCCAAGGCTGGGACCTTAGCTCTGCCGAATTTGCCTCGTATAGAGTGGAAAGGAATTTCTGGTCATACTACCCGCAATGTTATTTCTTATATTAAGGCTCAGCGTATGGTTGAAAAAGGGTGTTTGGCTTATTTGGCCTATGTCCGTGATTCCAGTACCAAAGTTCCTTCTATCGATTCTATGCCCGTGATTCCAGTACCGAAGTTCCTTCTATTGATTCTATGCCCGTGGTCCGTGAATTTCCTGAAGTATTTCCTTCCGACTTGCCAGGTATGCCACCCGACAGGGATATTGATTTTTGTATTGACTTGGCTCCAGGCACTCAGCCCACTTCTATTCCACCATATCGTATGGCTCCGCCAGAGTTAAAAGAAAGAATAAAGATGGTTCGATGAGAATGTGCATTGATTATCGGCAGTTGAACAAGGTGACTATCAAAAATAAATATCCACTCCCGCGAATTGATGATTTATTTGATCAGCTTCAGGGTGCCAAGGTCTTTTCGAAGATAGACTTGAGATCTGGCTATCATCAACTGAAGATTAGGGCATCTGATGTCCCTAAGACAGCATTCCGCACTCGGTACGGACATTATGAATTTCTGGTCATGTCTTTTGGGTTGACAAATGCCCCAGCAGCTTTTATGGAATTGATGAATCGGGTGTTCCGGCCTTATTTAGACTTGTTTGTAATAGTCTTCATTGATGACATATTAATATACTCCCGCAGTCGTGAGGAGCATGCGCAACATGTCAGAGTGGCCTTGCAGACTCTGAGAGATAGCCAACTATATGCAAAATTTTCAAAGTGTGAATTTTGGCTAAATTCAGTTGCATTCCTCAGTTGCATTCATAGGTCATATGTGACGACAGCAGGTATTCATGTTGATCCAAAGAAGATTGAGATAGTAAAAGGACTGGCCTAGACCAACATCAACCACGGAGATTAGAAGTTTCTTGGGATTAGCAGGTATTATCGGTGATTTGTAGAGGGGTTCTTTTATCTATTGCAACCCCAATGACCATAATGACGTAGAAAGGTGTCCAATTTGAATGGTCAGATGAATGTAAGGCGAGCTTTCAGAAGCTCAAAACAGACTTGACCATAGCACCGGTATTAGTTTTACCCACAGGTACGGAACCTTATACTGTTTATTGTGATACTTCTCGTATTGGGCTTGGTGCAGTGTTGATGCAGGATGGCAAGGTTATTGCCTATGCTTCAAGGCAATTGAAGATTCATGAAAAGAATTATCCAGTTCATGATCTCAAATTGGTGGCGATTGTTCACGCATTGAAGATCTGGAGGCATTATTTGTATGGAGTGTCATGTTAAGTATACACCGATCATAAGAGTATTCAATATCTGTTTAAACAGAAGGAGTTGAATTTGAGGTAGAGAAGCTGGCTAGAATTGCTGAAAGATTATGATGTCACCACATTATATCTTCTGGGAAAGGCAAACATGGTGGCCGACGCTTTGAGTAGGAAGTCATTCAGTATGGACAGTCTTGCTTATATTCCAGTCAATCAGAGGCCGCTTGCTTTGGATGTTCAATCCTTAGACAACCGATTTATGAGGTTGGATATTTTTTAACCTAGTCGAGTACTAGCTTGCACGATCGCTCGCTCTTCATTATTGGAGCTTATCCGCGATTAACAATATAATGATTCTTATTTATGTGACCTTAGAGACACGGTTCAGTGAGGAATTGTCAAACAGGTCATCTTGGATGCTGATGGAGTTTTGAGATTGCAAAGGCGAATTTGTGTGCCGAATGTTGATGGGCTTCGAGAATTGATTCTAGAGGAAGCTCATTACGGTATTCTATTCATCCAGGCGCAACAAAGAGGTATTAGGATCTGCGGCAAAATTATTGGTGGCGTAGAATGAAAAAGGATATTGTGGCATATGTAGTGTTGTTGAGAGCGAAACTTTAAAAGACGTCAGCGATAGGGACTTATCCCGAAGAGTCGTCGGTGCAGCGTTACAGGTATGTTTTGCTATTTTCGTATCTCAGAATGAACCTTAGGTATATGCTGACATGTGTTGTTGTGTTTGTTTTTTTAGACCCTCATTTTGGAAGTGGAGAGGGGTCGGCGTGCTCAGAAGAAGACCGCCACCCTTAGGAAGGTGGTGAAAAAGTATAAAGAGTGCCGCGCCAAGCAACAGACATTGGTGGACATATATGCCCAGGACCCGCAATTTTAGGTTTTTCGCGCGGGCTTGGAGCAGTCGGAAGCTCAGTTGCGGGAGCGTGTGACTTAGTTGGAGCAAGTAGATACAAATTTAATGACTGCCCTAGCTCGAAACACGGAGCTAGAGAACCTTCTTCTGTTGAAGGAGGAGGAGTTGGAGATTGGCCATAGGGCAATGTCGGAGGCTACTGGATTGCGTGCCAAAGTTGATGCCCTAACTGTCAAGCTCAACGCCAGGGCGACTGAGATTGATGCTCTTAAGCAGGCTGCTGCGTCTAGGTCTGATGACGGTGTGCCTAGCGAGAAACGGGACATGTGGGTATATTCCAAAGCCATGCTGGCTGTGTTCGAGGATTTGCTTGCCGTAGGTCGTGGCGCTGAGGTAAAGGTTGAGGACCAACGACGTTTGGTTCAGGTGCTGAGAAGCATGTGGGTATAGTTCCAATTCCCCAGACCGGACGGGCCATAACTCTCTTTGCAGAACCATCTGGCTACTAGGTCCTAGATTTCTGCGGCATTTTGGGCCGAAGGCGGCGATGTACAAGGCGAAGGGCCAGTTGGCGACGACGAACAGGGTGGCGGTGGCTAGGATATGTGTTTATTTTGCTGTTGTAATTTTGTAGCCGTGTGAATAGGATCCTTTGTAAATGTATACTTTTTTTAGAGGAAATGAAACTTATATATAATTTGCCTGTTTTGAATTGATCGTAACCGTTTTGTAATCTCGATCATGTCGAGTTGATTTATCTTAATCGAACTGAGTCGACTTACTATGACAATGGCCTTAGCCATCTGTTCATTTTGTGATGGTCGTAACCATTTAGCGATCTCGACCGTGTCGAGTTGATTTATCATAATCAAACTGAGTCGACTTACTATGACAATTTCCTTAGCCATCTATTCGTTTTGCGATGGTCTTAACCATTCAATATCGATCGTGTCAAGTTGATTTATAGTAATCGAACTGAGTTGGCTTGCTATGACAATGGCCTTAGCCATTTGTTCATTCTGAGATGGTCGTAACCATTTAGTGATCTCGATCGTGTCGAGTTGATTTATCATAATTGAACTGAGTCGACTTACTATGACAATGGCCTTAGCCATTTGTTCGTTCTGAGATAGTCGTAACCATTTAATACATTGGAGATAGTCGTAGCCTTTCATACATTGTAGATGGCCGTAGCCTTTCATACATGTAGATGGCCGTAGCCTTTCATACATTGTAGATGGCCATAGCCTTTCATACATTGGAGATGGTCGTAGCCTTTCATACATTGTAGATGGCCGTAGCCTTTCATACATTGGAGATGGCCGTAGCCTTTCATATATTGGAGATGGTAGTAGTTTTTCATACATTGGAGATGGCCATAGCCTTTCATATATTGGAGATGGCCTTAGCTTTTCATACACTGGAGATGGCCTTAGCCTTTCATACATTAGATATGGCCTTAGCCTTTCGTAGATTGGAGATGGCCTTAGCCTTTCATACATTGGAGATGGCCTTTGGTTCAGTCCCTTGACATGCCTGTTGTGCTGGCTTGCAGAGTAACTGGCGTGTCAAACTTGCCTCGTGAACATTTTTGAGCATCTCCTTCGTCGCCTCGTTAAAAACCTTTCCGAGAAAACTCAATTGGGACAAAACTCGGATAAGGAAAAAAGAGTATGACTCGGGGGATGCTCCTCAAAAATGGAAATACTTGAGGTGAGAGATATTCCAATTGTTTTGGAGCGTCTTCCCTTTCGTTGTCTCCAATTGAAATGACCCCTTATCTGCTGTCGCAGTAATCTTATACGGTCCGTCCCAATTGGTACCCAGTTTTCCTTCGCTTGGATCCCTAGATGCCAAGGTTTTGTCTTTGAGGATGTAGTCGCCTACTTTGAGTGGTCGAATTTTGGCCCTATTATTGTAGTATCTTTCCATTTACTATTTTTGGGCTGTCACCCTGATATGGGCCATTTCTCTCCTTTCCTCGACTTCATCGAGGTCTTGGAGTCGGTTCGAGTTGTTTTCTGCTTCTCTTATGTGTGAATACCTCAAGCTTGGTTCGCCTACTTCAACTGGTATGATGGCATCAGTTTCGTAAACTAGAGAGTATGGCATTTCTCCCGTTAAAGATTAAGGGGTGGTCCTGTGCACCTATAGTACCCCTGGTAGCAGTTCCGGCCATAGCCCTTTGGCGTCTTCAAGCTTCTTTTTCAATATATTCAGTATGGTCTTGTTAGATAACTCTGCTTGACCATTGGCGGCAGGATGATACGGTGTGGAGAGTATCCGTTTGATGTGCCATTTGTCAAAGAATTCGATCATTTTCTGACCGGTGAACTGTCGCCTTTGTCGCAGGTGATTTCCTTGGGGATGCCGAAGCGGCAAATGATGTTCTTTCATATGAAGGCGATGACCTCCTATTCGCGTATTTGGGCGTATGCACCCGCTTCCACCCACTTGGAGAAATAGTCAGTTAAAACTAATAGAAGCCGTACCTTTCCCCGTCCTGCGGGTAACGGGCCGACTATGTCCATTCCCCACTTGATGAAGGGCCTACTAAATGGAAGCTAGGCAAGCCAAATATTAATTACAACTCCATTAATTACCAATTCTTATTATTAAAAACAAATAAATTACAGCGGAAGACTTAGTCAAATATGATAAAGAAAATCCAAATCCGATACACTACCCAAGATTGGTGTCACAATACTCACGAACTTCTAAGAATAATACACATAACTGTCTGAAAGAAAATACAAGTTGTTTATCTCGATTACATGAGATAACAGAATGAAAAGCATAGATAGAAGAGACAACAGGTCCTGCGGACGCCTGCAAGGCTACCTCGTAGTCTCGGTAGTCGAAAAATCCACAAGTCTCTATTGTCGCTGCTGCTGTCCGTAACCTGTATCTGCGCAAAAAGAGCGCAGAGTGTAGTATCAGCACAACCGACCCCATGTGCTGGTAAGTGCCTGGCCTATCCCAGGCGAAGTAGTGACAAGGCTAGGACCAGACACTCACGTAAACTTGTGCAATTCTATATATATATATATATATAATACATTATAAGGAAATACTCTGCTCTGAAATAACCGTCAATAACTCACGATATCCGGAATAATCTAATCAACATAATAAATCTTACTTTCATGTCTCAATTCCTCTCTCATTTCATATCTCGTGGTAGGCGTACCACCCGCTCCCAACTATCACGGTAATTATATCTTGTGGTAGGCGTACCACCCGCTCCCAAATATATCAAAATTATATCTTGTGGTAGGCGTACCACCCGCTCCCAAATATATCAAAAATTATATCTTGTGGTAGGCGTACCACCCGCTCCCAAATATATCAATAGGCTACCGGCAACTATGGCCAATGCCAAGATTTAAATCACTTCGTGGTCGGCGTACCACACGATCCCATTTCTTATTATATAAGTGGTCGGCGCGCCACACGATCCCATTTCATAAGTATATATATATTACCGGCATTTAGCCAATAATCTCTATATCAATAATATTTGTAATTACCGGTTTTTAAACCAATAATTTATAATAGTTTCAACAATTTACCTTCATTACCGGTATAACACCAATAATTCTTATTCAACAATTTATTCATAACTAAATTCATATTCCTACAAACTAGGATAGAACAAACAACTTACCTCGAAAGTTTACGAACGATTCAATCCGTAGCAATGCCTTTTCCTTTTGAATTTGACTCCAATCCAATCGTATCTATACACAATTGATTTAATATCATCAATTCTACTCAACAAACTAGTTCATATTGCTAAATATGGTTTTTACAACATTCTGCCCGGAATAGTAAAAACCGACCCCGGGCCCACATAATCGAAACTCAAGTTTCGAACCAAAATAAGTTCACCCAATCTTCCATGAGTTCAAATATACAATTTGTTCTTAAGTTCGACTCCAAAACGAGGTCTAAATCGCAAATTCATTGAAAACCCTTACTATACTAAATTCTCAATTTTTCTACCCATTTACACCTATTTAGGCTTAGGAATTCAAATAATATTGATGGAAAATGAAGAAAACGAGTTAAGAATCAATTACCCAAGAAGTTTTGATGAAAATCGCCCAAGAATCGCCCCAATAAGCTGCTTGGAGAAAAGAGAGTTGAGAGAAATGGGATTTTATCCCGTCTGTTCTGTTTTTGCAGAACTTAAAATCACTGGGCAAATTTACTCTATGCGATCGTAGGGCCTGTGATGCGATCGCATAGAAGAAAATAAGGGGACAGCAAAATTGCTCTATACGATCGCGGAGGACCAATGCGATCGCATATAAGGAAAAATGGGGGAGCTGAAATTACTCTATGCGATCGCAGGGAATGGTACGCGATCGCATAGAAGGAAATTCTGGGCCTCGGTCTTACTCTATGCGATCGCGAAGGATAGTATGCGATCGCATAGGAGGAAAAGTGGAAGTTATGCGATCGCATGGGCTCTATTGCGATCGCACGGAAGGATTTTTGGGACCTCTGATCTTTGCTCTATGCGATCGCAGCTACACCTATGCGATCGCATAGAAGAAAATCTCTGTGCAAAAATTGCAGAGTTCCTGCTGAAATTTTCAAGTTCAAACCACCCCGTTACCTATCCGAAACTCACCCGAGCCCTCGGGGATTCAAACCAAGTATGTACACTGACTCAAAAACATCATACGAACTTGCTCGCGCGATCAAATCACCAAAATAACATCAACATCAAGGAATTTAGCCTTAAATCTCAAGAATTCTTTCAAAATTTCATAACTTCCAAACTTTCCAATTTAAGGCCGAAACACGTCAAACGACGTCCGTTTTCAACCAAACTTTACGGGAAGCGCTTAACCAATATATATGACCTGTACCGGGCGTCGGAACCAAAATACGAGCCCGATACCAGTACTTTTTAATAAAAAATCAGTTTCATTTTCCTTAAACATTTTCAGAAAACAATTTAACAGAAAAATTCTTTTACCGGGGTTCTAGACCTCGGATTTCAATTCCGGACATATGCCCAAGTTCCATATTTTTCTACGGATTTTCTGAGACAATCAAATCACGGATCCGGGTCCGTTTACCAAAAATGTTGACCAAAGTCAACCATATCAATATTAATATCAAAATTCTTCTACTTTTTCACATATTTCACATATTTCAACATAAATATTTTTCAGCTTTGTGCCGGACTGTGCACGCAAATCGAGGCAACATAGAATGAGGTTTTCAAGGCCTCGGAAGCTCGAAATGATTAATTAAATAAGTGATGACCCTTTGGGTCATCACAGATATATTATGTTTTAATTTAAATGCCTTGTACGCGAGATGACGGGTGTGTACTTGCGCAAATTGTTGAAAAACTCAATTTACTTGAATTGCTGAATCAATGTTATCTCTCGTATTTGATTGGTTTAATTGCAAGACTTATCTTGTGTTAGCTAGGAAAGCATGATTAGATAGGGTTAACTGTCTAAATGCCCACTTGTCTAAATTGAATTTCGTGAAACATGTGGAGATTGAATATAGTTGAAGCATAGATACATGAAAAAACTGGATGCACGGCTGATAAGCTAGGCGGCAAAGCTAATTTGTAAGCCACCCCTCCCACTCTGTCTAGAATCTCAAATGGACCAATATACCTAGGGCTGAGCTTGCCCTTCTTCCCAAACCTCATCACGCCCTTCATAGGCGACACTCGGAGCAATACTCGTTCACCAACCATGAAATCTACATCTCGAACCTTACGATCCGCATAAGTCTTCTGCCTGGACTGAGCTGAACGCAATCTCTCCTGGATAGTCTTGATCTTATCTAAGGCCTCCTGAACTAAGTCTGTACCCAACAACCGAGCCTCTCCCGGTTCAAACCATCCAACCGGTGATCGACATCGCCTACCATACAACGCCTCGTACGGAGCCATCTGGATGCTAGACTGGTAACTGTTATTGTAGGCGAACTCTGCTAATGGTAGAAACTGATCCCACGAGCCTCCGAAATCAATAACACAGGCTCGAAGCATGTCCTCGAGAATCTGAATAGTCCTCTCGGACTGGCCATCCGTCTGAGGATGAAATGCTGTACTCAACTGAACCTGGGTGCCTAACTCCCGCTGGACCGCTCTCCAGAACCGCGAGGTAAACTGCGTTCCCCGATCAGAGATAATAGATACTGGCACCCCATGGAGACGAACAATCTCCCTAATGTAAACCTCCGCTAACCTCTCCGACGAGTAGGAGACAGATACTGGAATAAAGTGTGCTGATTTGGTCGGCCTATCAACAATGACCCAAATAGCATCAAATTTCCTCCGAGTCAAAGGAAGTCCAGTAACGAAGTCCATAGTGATCCGCTCCCATTTCCACTCGGGAATTTCAATCCTCTGGAATACACCACCAGGTCTCTGGTGCTCATATTTCACCTGCCGACAATTTAGACACCGAGCGACATACGCAACGATATCTTTCTTCATTCTGCGCCACCAATAGTGTTGCCGTAAGTCCTGGTACATCTTCGCGGCGCATGGGTGAATAGCATACCGCGAACTGTGGGCCTCTGCTAAGATCAACTCTCGAATTCCTTCGACATTGGGCACACAAACTCGACCCTGCAATCTCCCCGTTGTACTGTATCTCTCAACTCACGCAAATGAGGATCATCAAATTGCCTCTCACGGATACGCTCTAATAAGGAAGAACGAGCGACCGTGCAGGCTAACACTCTGCTAGGCTCAGAAATGTCTAATCTCACGAACCGGTTGGCTAAGGCCTGGACATCTAGAGCTAATGGTCTCCGATTGACCGGAATATATGCAAGACTACCCATGCTGGCATACTTTCTACTCAATGCATCGGCCACCACATTGGCCTTACCGGGTGATATAATATAGTAACATCATAGTCTTTTAGCAACTCTAACCATCTCCGCTGTCGTAGATTCAACTCCTTCTGTTTGAACAAGTATTGTAGGCTTTTGTGATCAGTGTACACCTCACATGTCACACCATATAGATAATGCCTCCAGATCTTTAAGGCATGAACCACTGCTGCTAACTCAAGATCATGAACTGGATAATTCTTCTCATGTATCTTTAACTGCCTCGAAGCATAAGCGATAACCTTACCATCCCGCATCAATACCGCTCCAAGCCCTGTACGAGATGCGTCACAATAAACTGTATAAGGCCCTGTACCTGTAGGTAGTACCAACACTGGTGCGGTGGTCAAGGCCGTCTTGAGCTTCTGAAAGCTCGCCTCACACTCCTCTAACCACTGAAACTGGACACCCTTCTGGGTCAACCTGGTCATCGGGGCTGCAATAGAAGAAAACCCCTCTACAAAACGACGGTAGTAACCTGCTAATCCCAAGAAACTCCGTATCTCAATCACTGAAGCTGGTCGAGGCCAATTCTGGACTGCCTCAATCTTCTTTGGGTCTACCTGAATACCTTCCACAGATACAATGTGACCCAGAAATGCTACCGAACTTAGCCAAAATTCACACTTCGAAATTTTTGCATATAGTTGGCTATCTTTCAGAGTCTGCAAAGTCACTCTGAGATGTTGTGCATGCTCCTCATGAATGCAGGAGTATGTCAATATGGAAACAATGAAGACTACAACGAACAAGTCTAAATAAGGCACGAACACACTCATGCGTATGCACATATCCATGACTCTGAAGTCTGGCCATAAGAGTTATTCTTAAATTACAACATTGTCAATTAACCCTGTTATCAAATACCTTATTCTACAAATCCCACTTTACTCAGAATGAGGTATCGTGACCTCGTGATTATTTTCCCGAATTAATGCGTCATATTTATCCTTACCTGGTGCTCGTCTCAAGGGCTAAGCTCAATGGTTTCAAAATAGAAATGGCTAAATATGAACAGAAACTATACAAGAATTGTCAAATAGTCCTAACGGGCATGACTCTTATTTACAAATGCAATACGAAAATATTAATTTCATAAAAGAAGAATTTTAAACACATAAACTCTTACTACCAGGACCCAGTCCTCATATGATATCCACCGCAGCTTGAAGCTCGGCTTAGAAATATTTCACATTATGCCAAAAATTGGAGGATCTCATCCTCAACTCTGAATCACGGTGCTTGCACATCATATCATCTGAAATTTTTCATTTCCTTTCTTTCTTCCTTTCAATAATTGTCCGTCAAAGATAATCATGACATAAAATGAACCCTCATACTGATAGGGCGCACAATTAACGGTTAAAATTAGTTATTCCGAGAATTATATCAAAACCCACTGTAATAAGTAATATAAGGTCACTCTTAGCCTCATGGATATTTTAGTGACTAACACCTAATAATAGGGATGTATATCCTCATGTAATATCCCAACGTGAGTATTTCCCTAAGTAGATTTGATGATTACGATGCTCGCTCATGAATGGAGCATGTTAAAAGGACTCGTCTAAATTTTCTTTCAAAAACCAAATTAAATTAAGGGAAAATTATTCTGTCTATAACAATCTGAATTATACGTATGATGACCACATCTGGTGTAGTGACCTCCCTCATATCATAAAAATTATATCAATGGCTGGGTCTCCACCTCTAGGATTTTCACCTCCACCTCTAACATACTGACCTCTACATCTGGCTGGCCATGTAGGATAATTATTAACTGCAATGGAGCGTGTAGCCTGAGTGCTTTCCTAAAATTGTATTTCTCCAAAATTCCACATTCACAGCAATTCCTTTAAGGCTCAGTTAACTTATTGCTCATGACCATATATATTCGAACACAGTCATTGTGACCTGGTACAACCGTTCAGATCACATATACTACATATTGCAGAGAATCTCGGGGGTGACGTCTTCGGAACGTTTTCTTAAAATAGAGTTTAGTAGATAGCGTTGCGTTGGCCGGCTTGCCCTCTTCGTAGGCTTGTCACAAACATCGACGGCCAATTTTCTCTTTTGCTATGTTGGCTTAACACTGCTGAGCTACCCCATTTACTCGTATACTCTTCGTCATTCTCTGGGGGCGATTCTTACCCCATGAAAAGAACCAACCTTAAATATGTATAAATTATTTGGAGGACCTTTTCATACCATATATATACATTCCAATAACTCACCATATTTGTCCTTCACAATTCCAACACATCGACCAGACGTCTAGGTCCGTTGAAACCCAACACGATTTATTAGGTGATCTCCTGATATAATTGTATCTTCCGTTGGGACCATAACTGGTGTGGTAAATACATTATCTTCCCACTACTTATGTTTGCCCTCCGTAGCACAGTAAAATAAACCCCATCGCATTCGACTATTCCCACGTTCTGTAATTCCTCATAACAGCGGTCAAGCACGATCCCGTGGGTTCTCAAAAGATGCACCGCTGAAGGTGGTAGGGAAGAGTTTGGTGAAACCTATCCGACCTCAGTAAAACTTTTGAAGGCATAGTTGATCTATCACCAGCCTGTGCCATTGTTCGGCTGAAGAAGCGGTACGTGACTTCGCCATTCGTGGGAAGACAAGAGTAGAAATTCAATTTAACATTTGAAGAATGAATTCGCACGATAAGAAAGAACAAATGAGAGACTTTTCCTAACTCAATAGACTCTGGAGGACAAGTACAGGACGTCTCCGTACCTACCTCTCAAACTCCACTAAGCTTGTTCGTGAGTGGTGAGACCTATGTAACCTAGAGCTCTGATACCAACTTGTCACGACCCGGATTTCCCACCATCGGGGTCATGATGGCGCCTACTAAATGGAAGCTAGGCAAGCCAAATATTAATTACAACTCCATTAATTACCAATTCTTATTATTAAAAACAAATAAATTACAGCGGAAGACTTAGTCAAATATGATAAAGAAAATCCAAATCCGATACACTACCCAAGATTGGTGTCACAATACTCACGAACTTCTAAGAATAATACACATAATTGTCTGAAAGAAAATACAAGCTGTTTATCTCGATTACATGAGATAACAGAATGAAAAGCATAGATAGAAGAGACAACGGGTCCTGCGGACGCCTGCAAGGCTACCTCGTAGTCTCGGTAGTCGAAAAATCCACAAGTCTCTATTGTCGCTGCTGCTGTCCGTAACCTGTATCTGCGCAAAAAGAGCGCAGAGTGTAGTATCAGCACAACCGACCCCATGTGCTGGTAAGTGCCTGGCCTATCCCAGCGAACTAGTGACAAGGCTAAGGCCAGTTACCCACCTAAACCTGTACAGTTGCAATATAGATATATATATATATAATACATTATAAGGAAATACTATGCTCTGAAATAACCGTCAATAACTCACGATATCCAGAATAATCTAATCAACATAATAAATCTTACTTTCATGTCTCAATTCCTCTCTCATTTCATATCTCGTGGTAGGCGTACCACCCGCTCCCAACTATCACAGTAATTATATCTTGTGGTAGGCGTACCACCCGCTCCCAATTATATCAAAAATTATATCTTGTGGTAGGCGTACCACCCGCTCCCAAATATATCAAAAATTATATCTTGTGGTAGGCGTACCACCCGTTCCCAAATATATCAATAGGCTACCGGCAACTATGGCCAATGCCAAGATTTAAATCACTTCATGGTCGGCGTACCACACGATCCCATTTCTTATTATATAAGTGGTCGGCGTACCACACGATCCCATTTCATAAATATATATATATTACCGGCATTTAGCCAATAATCTCTATATCAACAATATTTGTAATTACCGGTTTTTAAACCAATAATTTATAATAGTTTCAACAATTTACCTTCATTACCGGTATAACACCAATAATTCTTATTCAACAATTTATTCATAACTAAATTCATATTCCTACAAACTAGGATAGAACAAACACTTACCTCGAAAGTTTACGAACGATTCAATCCGTAGTAGCAATGCCTTTTCCTTTTGAATTTGACTCCAATCCAATCGTATCTATACACAATTGATTTAATATCATCAATTCTACTCAACAAACTAGTTCATATTGCTAAATATGGTTTTTACAACATTCTGCCCGGAATAGTAAAAACCGACCCCGGGCCCACATAATCGAAACTCAAGTTTCGAACCAAAATAAGTTCACCCAATCTTCCATGAGTTCAAATATACAATTTGTTCTTAAGTTCGACTCCAAAACGAGGTCTAAATCGCAAATTCATTGAAAACCCTTACTATACTAAATTCTCAATTTTTCTACCCATTTACACCTATTTAGGCTTAGGAATTCAAATAATATTGATGGAAAATGAAGAAAACGAGTTAAGAATCACTTACCCAACAAGTTTGACGAAAATCGCGCAAGAATCGCCCCAATAAGCTATTTGGAGAAGAGAGAGTTGAGAGAAATGGGATTTTATCCCGTACGTTCTGTTTTTGTAGAAATTAAAATTACTGGGCAAATTTACTCTATGCGATCGCAGGGCGTGATGCGATCGCATAGAAGAAAATAAGGGCGCAGAAAAATTACTCTATGCGATTGCGGAACAGTAATGCAATCGCATAGAAGGAAATGGATGAACTGAAATTACTCTATGCGATCGCAGGGAATGGTACGCGATCGCATAGAAGGAAATTCTGGGCCTCAGTCTTACTCTATGCGATCGCGAAGGATAGTATGCGATTGCATAGGAGGAAAAGTGGAAGTTATGCGATCGCATGGGCTCTATTGCGATCGCACAGAAGGATTTTTGGGACCTCTGATCTTTGCTCTATGCGATCGCAGCTACACCTATGCGATCGCATAGAAGAAAATCTCTGTGCAAAAATTGCAAAGTTTCTGCTGAAATTTTCAAGTTCAAACCACCCCGTTACCTATCCGAAACTCACCCGAGCCCTCGGGGATTCAAACCAAGTATGTACACTGACTCAAAAACATCATACGAACTTGCTCACGCGATCAAATCACCAAAATAACATCAACATCAAGGAATTTAGCCTTAAATCTCAAGAATTCTTTCAAAATTTCATAACTTCCAAACTTTCCAATTTAAGGCCGAAACACGTCAAACGACGTCCGTTTTCAACCAAACTTTACAGGAAGCGCTTAACCAATATATGTGACCTGTACCGGGCGTCGGAACCAAAATACGAGCCCGATACCAGTACTTTTTAATCAAAATTCAGTTTCATTTTCCTTAAACATTTTCGGAAAACAATTTAACAGAAAAATTCTTTTACCGGGGTTCTAGACCTCGGATTTCAATTCCGGGCATATGCCCAAGTTCCATATTTTTCTACGGATTTTCTGAGACAGTCAAATTACGGATTCAGGTCCGTTTACCAAAAATGTTGACCAAAGTCAACCATATCAATATTAATATCAAAATTCTTCTACTTTTTCACATATTTCACATATTTCAACATAAATATTTTTCAGCTTTGTGCCCGGACTATGCACGCAAATCGAGGCAACATAGAATGAGGTTTTCAAGGCCTCAGAAGCTCGAAATGATTAATTAAATAAGTGATGACCCTTTGGGTCGTCACAATAGTGTTCGACTATGTCCATTCCCCATTTGATGAAGGGCCAAGGGGAGGTGACCGAGTGGAGGCGTTCTCCAAGTTGGTGTATCATGGGGGCGAACTTTTGGCATCTTTCGCATCGGCGGACATACTCTGCGGCACCGTTTTTCATTGTAGGCCAGTAATATTTGGCTCGTATTAGACAGCGCACGAGTGCGTGGTTGCCAGTATGGGCACCGCAATGGCCTTCATGTACTTCTTCTAGTGCCGGTGTCGTCTGGCTAGGATCTAGACACTTGGCCAGGGGTCCACCAAAGGTCCTTTTGTAGAGTTCGTGGTTTATCATGCAATATCGGGTGGCCTGTACACGGAGCTTCTTTGCTTTTTTTTTATCAGGTGGGAGAGTTCCTTCCTACAGGTAGGATAAAAACTGGTTGTGCCAGTCCCAAGTTAAGTTAAAGAGAGTACCTCAGTATGATCAATGGCTGAGTGAAGGAGGGTTACTATGCTTTCTTTGTCGAAGTTTTTAGTGGATGTGGCCAGTTTTGCTAGGCCATCTGCCTTGGTGTTTCGCGCCCTAGGAAGCTACTCGAAGCGGAACTCATCGAGCTCGATCATTAATCTGTGGATTTTTATTGGTATTTTTGCAATCCCTAATCTATGATTTGGTAAGTCCCAGTGACCTAGTTCGCCAAGAGCTGGGAGTCGCAATGGAGAACGAGTCGTGGAGCTCCATACTTGATGGCTAGTTTCATACCTGCAATAACGACATTGTATTTAACCTTGTTGTTAGTCATCTCGGGCCATCATATGGACTGGCGAATAATTTTGCTCGTGGTGACTTCGAGGAGAAGTCCTAGTCCTGATCCCAAGGCATTAGCGGCTCCATCCGTGTAGAGGGCCTAGAGGTCGGTATTTGAGGTGGAGTGCAGGGCTTCCTTTTCAGCCTTTGGTAGTAGTTTTGTGCTAAAGTTGGCCACGAAGTCGGTGAGGACTTGCGACTTAATGGCGGTTCTTGGGATATACGAGATATCATGTTCGCTGAGCTCTATAGCCCATATTGTAAGCCGACCTGATAATTCGGGCTTATGTAGTATGCTTATTAAGGGGAATGTGGTGACCACTTTAATGGGGTGGAATTGGAAATAGGGTCTAAGCTTTCTTGAAGCTGTGACCAGTGTCAGAGCTAATTTTTTGAGGTGTGGATATCATGTTTCGGCGTCCACCAGGGTTTTGCTAATATAATAGATAGGTGATTGCGTACCTTTTATTTTGCGAACCAACACCGCGCTGACGGCGACTTCCAATACGGCCAGATATATTAGCAAGGGCTTGCCCGAATCCTCTTTGGCTAGCTGTGGTAGTGACGACATGTATGTTTTTAGTTCTCGCAAGGCCTTGATGAATTCCTCGTTCCACTAGAATCCGTTGTCCTTTCTTAGTACGTTGAAAAATTTATGGCATCTGTCAGAGGATCGTGAGATGAATCTGGAAAGGGCGGCTATTCGCCCCGTCAATTTTTGCACATATTTTTTGTTGTTTAGCACTTCGGGTATCGTTGTGATTACCTTGATTTGGTTGGGGTTGACTTTGATGCCTCGTTGAGATACGAGGAAACCGAGGAACTTCCCAAATGCTACACCAAAAGCGCATTTTTTGGGGTTCAACTTCATCCCATAACTGTTCAAGATTTCGAAGGCCTCTCGCAGGTGATCGATATGGTCCTCCTTTTTCGCCGATTTAACCTGCATGTCATCGATGTAAACCTCCATAGTCTTCCCGGGATGCTTATTAAACATCTTAGTGACCAACCTCTGGTAAGTGGGTCTCGTGATTTTCGACTCGAAGGGCATCACCCTGTAGCAGTAGGTCCATTGGTGGGTGATGAAGGTTGTCTTCTCCTGATCTTCTTCGACCATCAGGATCTGATTGTAACCGGAATATGCGTCTAAGAAACTCAGCAGTTCATGTCCAGCGGTGGCGTCGATCAACTGGTCGATATGGGGAAGAGGTAAGGAGTCTTTAGGGCATGCCTTGATTAGGTCGGTAAAATCTATGCACATATTTCACTTCCCGTTTTTTCTTTCTAACCATGACGACGTTGGAGACCCACTGCAGGTACTTTGATTCCCTGATGGAGTCATTGGCGACTAGTTTGGCTACTTCCTCGCTGACCGCTTCATTGATTGCGGCATTAAATTTCCTTCTCATCTGGCGTACCGGCGGATGTAGTGGGTCGACATTTAGTTTATGGGTGGCGATATCTTGCAAAATCCTTGGCATATATGCATGGGAAAAGGCAAACATGTTTGCATGGTTAGTTAAGAATTCTCGGTACTTACTTGGATCAGCGAGGCCATGCCCGATGTAGGCTTTCTTTGCGGGATTATTGCTATCCACTTGGATTATGTCGAGATCTTCGATCGTCGCTTTGCAAGCTTCCACGATGTCAGGATCTTTAATGGTGTCTGCAGGCGGGTCGGTTTTAGTCCCCGACATGGCTAATTGCTTTGCCTCAGTGCTCGCTCCCCTTAGTTGGGGGACAGTCCTGTGTTATCTTGTAACACTCTTGCGTGGTGTGCGACTCCCCTTTAATGTTGAATATTCCCCTTGGGGTAGGGAACTTGACCGCCTAGTATAAGCTTGAAGGGACTGCTCGCATGGCGTGTATCCATGGGCGTCCGATGATGACATTGTATGCCGTTTCCTGATCCATCACATGAAAAGTTGTTTCCAATGTGACCCCTCCCGCGAGGACGGGCAAAATAACATTTTCAGATGTACGTTCCACTGCATTGTTAAAACCGGTTAGTGTTATGCAGCGGGATTTATTCTGTCCTCGAGTCCCATCTGTGAAAGGACTCTCGGGTAGATGATATAGGCGCCACTACTGTCATCGATCATGACTCTCTTGACATCCGTATCAATAATGTGTAAAGTAATGACTAAAGCATCGTCATGAGGGAAACACAAACCATCGGCATCAGACTTGTGGAAGGTGATACTACCTTCGAAGTCATCATACCGCTCATGATAGATGGTCCACTTTAGTCTATGAGTGTTGGTGAATTTGACATGGTTGATTGTCGAGTTGTTGTTGTCGCCAACAATCATGTTTATC
This sequence comes from Nicotiana noctiflora, assembly GCA_032618575.1. NCBI lineage: Eukaryota > Viridiplantae > Streptophyta > Magnoliopsida > Solanales > Solanaceae > Nicotiana > Nicotiana noctiflora. The sequence continues at coordinate 523,996 of JASVEL010009004.1, read as the reverse complement.
GTCCGCGTTGGGGAAGGCGTCTTTGGTGTCCTGCGGGGCAGCTCTGGCCCACGTGTGAAGTTGATCTTCCCTTTGTTGCAGAGTAGTTCTTTCAGGTATCCTTGGTTCAGCATCCTGACGACCTCTTGTCGCAGGCCTATGCAATCTTCGATCCTGTGCCCCCGTTCCTGATGGAACTCACACAGAACATTTGATTTTCTTGTGTGGGATCTAACTTTATTTTCTGAGGCCATTGCAACTTGATGCCAAGCTTCTCTCCAGTGCGTACACTATTTCTGAAGGAAAAATGCAAAAATTATGTGATTATACTAAAGGGGGCGTACCACTTTCATTTAGGAGCGGGACGATGTTCCGCTGTAATACATCCATGTGTCGGGGCAGTAGATGGGAGAATCTCATATACAGATGATGTCGTTCTTTATTGGAATGAAGGGAATGTTCCCGACGTCCCTCGTGGCGTCGGTATTTCCTTGCTTCCAATTGTTTCCGATTGTATGGGGATTGGCCCGTTGAGATTCGCTCGTACTTCGGTGTAGTAAGCGTTGTGGATTTCCTCCCATGTCGTAGGGTGATACATTATGAGGCGGTTCAGCAGCTTCTTGGTCGCTTTGGAACCATCCCTGTTGAGTTCATTCTAGAAGGTAGCGACCGCCATCCCTTCTGACACGTTTGGCAGGCACATTCTCGCCCTGTTGAATCTGGTGAGAAAGTCCCTAAAGCCTTCACCTATGGCTTGTCTGACGGTGAAGATGTCGTTCACCCTTGCCTCTACCTTCTTTGCACCCGCATGGGCGGTGATGAACTCATCCACCATTTCTTCAAATGTTGATATTGCTTGGCAAACAGTTGGGAGTACCATGTCAAGGCCCATCCTGTTAATGTGCCGCCGAACTTTTTCAGCATCACTGATGGTACCTGATCTTTTGATAGGTTGTTGCCTTTTATGCAGTAACATAATGAATCGGATGATCCTCGGGATCAGTGGTCCTATTGTATACCTTTAAGTAAGGGGGCATCTTGAAAGTTTTCAAGATGGAGTAGGGGCAGCTTCTTTAGCAGTATGGCTACTCTATGAACCTCCCCATGTCGCGTTTTGGTAACAACTTAGGGGCTCCGGGGATTTTGTCGACCCTCTCCTGGTGCTCCTTCATCTGGTCGCGGAGAGCCTTGTTTTCGTTCTCCATTTCTTCCATCTTTCTTAAGATGGCGGTCAGCGTGTCATCATGGGTCTGTGTTTCGACGGGTTGGTTGTTTACTCGCCTCTTCTTGTTTGTCCGCGACAGTGGTGATACTCGTCGTTGGTATTACTTTCAGGTTACCTTGAGGTGGATTTTCGACTAAGCAATTCAGGGTGCTTGTTAGCCACTCTTCCAGCAATTTCCTGACCACCGAAGGTTGCCTTTTTTGCAGCGGATGTGGATGCTCCTTTGTCATGCAAGGTCGCTAGATCTTCTGAGGGGTATGGTGAGGTTTCTACTTCTGGTGCGGTACCGGGGGTTTTGTTGGTGACAGCGTCGTCGCCGACCTCATTGAGAGAGCTAAGGAGATTGGTTGTGACCCCCATTATGGCTTTGGATCTGGTGTTGTTTTCGCCCATTTCTGGGTTTTCATGTGATATAGAGGAGATGGTTGGCTGACCTTTAGGTGGTTACTATGATTTTGATTCTCGAAATCCCCACAGATGGCGCCAAATTATTTGGCTCAAAAGTTATTGGTTACTTTACAAGCTAGAAACAATCAAAAGATATGAAAGGGGTAAATCGTAATCAAATATAATGAACCTAAATATGAGATCAGTGTAGTTATAGTATAGAGATACTTGCAAAATGAAGATCTTTTAAAGATAATTGCTTACCGCAGTTAGGAGAGAATGATAGAGAAAGAATGAGAGAAATTGTATTATTAGATAATAACACATGGTCCATTACAACAGGGAAGCCTCCCTTTATATAGAAGTGTGGCTTCCTCACTAAAATTATAATCCATCGAGGGGTTTTAAATTTTTTTTTTAAATTTGGGAAAATTAAAAGATACCTTATCGTTTGTATCCTTACGTCCAAACTGCACCCTCGCTGTAGGAGACGTATGGGAGGGGTCGTGCCCTTATCGCTTGTGAGAACGTGGGAGAGCTGCGTTCGGCCCCCTATGGTCAAGCCATATTTGACCCCATACAAATTATTTATTATTTCTACGAGAAGGTTTAGTTTAAAGTTATTTGCACATAATCCAAATAACCCAAATCATATTTTAACATAGGTTTATGAACGCGCATTGCTTCAGGTACTAATCTCTCTATTAAAGGAAAGTAAAAAAGATTGATCTTTTTTTTTTAATCTTTTTGGAATTTAATTTGGTGAAATTTTGAGGGTTGAATAGTTCCTTGTAATTCTGTCAGTAGAAGAATTTGCTTACGTGAATCATTGATCACAGAGAAGGTTAAATTTGGTATACAATTGCTTCTCTGTATTATTTTTATTTTGTTTTTTTTTGTCTGTATATTTCTTGTTTTTGTTTTCAGTTTTTGCTGTTTGAATGTTCATGCATATTTTCAAGAATTCTATGATAATGGATTGTGACTGAAAATATTGTATATGCAGGCGTGATAAATTTAGGGTTGAATGGTATATTTGTTAAGAAACGGGGGATAAATGAGGCCTATATTTGATAGTAGAGGGACAAATATGACCCTTAACCGTAGAAAAAAAAGGAAAGACAAAGACTATAATAGGAAGAAAGTAAAATAACAAAACAAAATCTCCTCACGAGTAAATGGAGGCTCAGTCCTTATCTGAATTAACGTGTTGAAACAAGATAAACGCGAAGGAGCAGGTGGTAGGAACATTGGTTACCGAGATTAAAAGCCAATACCTAGGAGTAGTAGTTGCAACTAACGGAGTTCAAAAATCGAACCACATTTTACAAATCAAACAACTTATTAAAGAAAATTACTTTGTTTAGCATTGGGTTAGGGTATAACAACTAAATCCACATATAAATGTGACGACCCAAAGGGTCATCACTTATTTAATTAATCATTTCGAGCTTCTGAGGCCTTGAAAACCTCATTCTATGTTGCCTCGATTTGCGTGCACAGTCCGGGCACAAAGCTGAAAAATAATTATGTTGAATATTATTTATATACAAAGAATGGAAATAAAATTTTAATATATTTGTTGATATAGACAAAGAAGAAACAAAAAAAGTTGTGATGTACATATTATTATTCTGATATGGTATTTTCTGCCAATTATATGGTATGTATATCACAATTGAGATATAAACTCCAAACCATATTTTCAATTGTTTGCAATAACATCCAATCCAAACAAATAATTGTTTTTGAAAACCCAAATTCAAATTCAAAGCTTTTTAATGGTTGTCAATGGTGGAATTACTGCTCCTTTTTTATTTTATATATTACTGAAGTTAGGGATTGAGAGATAGATAGAGACGTACAGAGAATTCTCAATTCCTTGTAACAACACCTAATTCAAACAAATATGTCTTTTGAAAGTCCAAATTCGAATTCAAAGTTTCAAAACTTTTTAGTGATTGTCAATGATGGTGAATTACGATTAGTTTGGGGAATATCATTTGGTTCATTGGTAATAATCCTAAGGGAATAAGGGCAGACGTGAGAATACTATTTGGTCTTATGGTAAAGGCGAAATACATAAACGACCCTTCCAAGTTGTCCGCAACGGTCAGTCAGACACCTCAACTAAACTCTTTAACATTTAGACATTTCTTCTTCACTAAAGTGCGACCTCGCAAACCCTTCAAGTTGACATGGCAAAGTGTCTACTTTACACTTCATTCTAAGCGCGTGAAATCCTCAAAATTAAGGTTTTTTTTAATTTAACTTTATTTTATGTGGGTCTCATTATATTTTATTTTCCACACATTAATTTTACTTCTTCCCAAATTTTTGTATTGCAACCCCATGGAGATGGCACCAGCTGCAATTTTGCCGGCAGTGAAATGCATCGGAACAACAGCATCAATTTCGCCGATGATTATATCCAGGACAATTTCGCCGGCAGTGAACAGCTTCTCCTTGTGTTGATCCAATAAAGATTTCTCAGATTCATGAGCCATGTTGATGTTGGTTTTTTTTACTTACTAAATTCTACTAAAATGAATCCGCAAAAACCCTTTTTAATTAATTTCCATTGTGGTTCATTTCTTTTGCTGATGTTCATATATATATGGAAAAAGAAAAAGAAGTAATTTTCCGGCGGAGATTTACTCGGAGAGTAATTTCGGCGAGAGATGGGTGCGCTGATTTAAAGGAATAGGAAGAAGATGAAGGGGGTAGGGTGGCGCTGGTCTTGGGTGGAAGAAAAAGATGACGAGAGAGGGGAGAAGGGGGTAGGGTGGCACTGATTTTTGGTGGGGTGAAGAAGATGAAGTTGGTTTTAGGGGTGGGGGGGGGGGGGGAAGTGATAAGGGTTTACGTTTTTTGGACAAAAAGTTAGGGAAAATGAATTTTTAATTTGTTAAATGCATTTTCATTTTATGTTTATTATATGTGTCAAGTTTATATTTAAAAATTACACGTGTCATTCATTAATTGGATAATTTGACACTTCAATAGCGAGTGTATTTCACGTGTATAATCTATTGCACTTGGGTGTTTATTTGATCTGGTTGATGAACACTTGAAGTGTCTAAATGGAAAAGAGTTTAGATGAGGTGTCTGACTGACCGTTGAGGACAACTTAAAGGGGCCGTTTATGTATTTCGCCAAAGGCAAAAGAAGAGAGTATTAGATTTACCACGAAAATCATAGGGAAAAAGAAACATAGAAAATTGGAAAGAAAGGAAAAATTCAAAGCAAAAATAATGGTTTGTAAATGGATCCTGCATCGAAAATCGAAAATAGTAAAACACAACATTTCCCTAGCTATCTTAGACAAAACCCCACCGAACTAGGTTCACCAAAGTACAAAGTAATGCAAGACTTAACTACCTCCTAGTCTACAACCGTAATACGCGACTTTCACAACATCCTATCAGGTGCCTAAATAAAATGAAGAAAGGCTAAATAATTTAGTAAAGTTTATGTCCAAATACAACACGGAGTCTTTTTAAATTTGAAAATTAAAATATTTTTCATTTAATGTATTTTCAATCTCCACTTTTCAATTTTAGCAACATCTAATATTTTATATTCGCACCTTTCAGTTTTAGCAACATCTAATATTTTATATTTGCACCATTCATTTTTTGAGTTAATTATATATTTTTTGTACAATTATAACTTATAATTTTATATAAAATAATAAATACACGAAAATTAATTTATCAAAATTATACACTAAAGTTAAGATATAATATTAATATTATAAAAACATCACATAAACATAATTAAGTGTAGATAAAGAGATAAAATAAAAAATTAAATAATAAATAATAATAATAATTGATGAATAGTAATGAGACAAGAGGGTTGCTCTGATGGTAAGCAACCCCACTTCCAACCGAGAGGTTGTGAGTTCGAGTCTCCCAAGAGCAAGGTGGGAAGTTCTTGGAGGGAAGGATGCCGGGGGTCTATTTGGAAACAGCCTCTCTACCCTAGGGTAGGGGTAAGGTCTGCGTACACACTACCCTCCCCAGACCTCACTAAGTGGGATTATACTGGGTTGTTGTTGTTGCTTCTTCTTGTGTGTGCACCGCCCTACACCATCACTATGCCATCTCCGTACTCGTTCCGCTGAACCTAGGCTCTGATACCAGTTGTTGGACTAAACTAGCCCAAATACACTCTTAATATGGTGTGATATTGTCCGCTTTGGGCCAAGCCTGCACGGTTTTTCCCAAATGGGCTCACACCATTAAGAGATCCATACACTTTATATGTAGACTCCCAATCTTTTCAGCCACCAATGTGGGGCTTTATTCGCACACCCAATAATATTATGTGTAAAGGCAGGCCTAAAAAGTCTTAGAGAGAGCTTATTAGGCGGGACATGGCGCAACTAGAGCTGACTGAGGACATGACCCTAGACAGGAGGGTGTGAAGGTCAAAGATTAGAGTAGAAGGTTTGTAGTTAGTCGAGCGTTTCTCTTTGTCTTACTCAGTTCGCTAGCATTAGTGTTGGTATGATATCCTTTATTCATATATGCCTATTACTACCTAGAGTTTGATTGTATTCTTGGTTTCGATCTTGTTTTATCTTGTTGTTATTCCTACTTGTTGCAATTACCTTTTCTTTTTCAATTGTTCTCTGGCTAAGAGTCTATCGAAACAACTTCTTTGTCTTTCCAGTAATAGGGGTAAAGGTGCATATATCTTACCCTCCCAAGACCTCAGAAACTATTGGTTGTTGTTGTTGATTTGTGTATCTTGAAAAATAATAAGGTGAAGCTATCTTGTACTAGGTAAAACTACAATGAGACTATCAATAGAAATTGGAAAAAATATTCATGACAACACGCATTATTCTGCATTGCGTTCACCTCTTCAGCATCTTATTCACCCAACATTCCTTATAAAATAAAATAATTATATCTGGTATCAACGACTCCTAGCTTGTTAAGATGTCGTTGGAGCCTTTGCAAGAGCTTTAGTGAGGCTGTCTGCAAGTTGGTTAGCTTGAGTGAACATGTACAACTTGAAGCTGCTTCTACTGGACTAGATCGCGAACAAAATGGAAATCAATTGCAATATACTTCATTCGACTATGGAATATAGGGTTTTGACATAGATATGGTGTGCCAATATTGTTACAATACACTGTTGGTGGTCGGGACATTAAGCTTTGAAGTTCATATAGGAGATTTGCTACTCAGTTGGCCTCTACAACATCAGTAGCAACAGCCCGATACTCTGCTTCTATTGAAGAACGAGCAACGGTGTGTTGCTCTTTAGAAAACCAGCTTATAGGATTTCCACCAAGATAAAGAACATAATCAGAGGTTGAAGTTCGATCATGGATGTCGCATGCCCAGTCAGCATCAGAATAAATATGAAGTTCTAGTGTGAACAAGCGGTAGAGAAGGAGATCATACAACATTGTATGTTTAAGGTACCGAATGACTCGTTTAATTGCTTGCCAATGAGTAGTGGAAGGGTTGTGCATAAATTGAGGAAGCTTGTTGACTACAAAAGAGATATCTGGTCGAGTAAATGATAAATACTGAAGCTTGCCAAGAACCTGACAATATTCTTTTATCTTATTTTTTAAACAAAAATGACTTGATCGAACCCGATGTAGGTTGCCTACGTATCATGTCCCTCATGAATCAGACCAATCTGGAAAAGTGATGGGACATAAACTAAAACAAAGTTCTTTTGGGACTTTTCTTTTAAAACTTTACGATGTTAAAATACAAAGGGAAGTACGAAAATGAGAGACATGACAGACTCGATTACACTACGACAGACTCTAACACTACCTAAAGGACTTAGTACTCTTAAACAAGACATGAAGGTAAAAGACAACATAAGACAATCTCAGAAAATCTAAATAGAACGACTCTTCAAGCTGCTCCTGAACGCGACGATCCTGGCTGGGATGGTCCTAGGCTGCCCGTCATGCTCAAACTTTGCAACATTCCTCGCAAATAAACACCAACGCTAGGAACAAAAACACTGGCATGTGCCCCCGCATCTTGAAGGCTGACCCCAAACAAATACTGGCTATGCTGCTCCACGCTTGCTGCCAATCCTGCTAACTAAGACTTTATCAACTCAAGCTTGATCCAGGGATCTTGGTCCGAGGCCTCTTCAAAATCATTTGTCTGAGCTGCGCGACCCCTAAGTTTTGCTGGAAACGGGGTACTGACCCCTAATGGGATGGACTGTAACCAAATTAGGTACTCCTGAGTACACTCGGGCATGACAATGTCCTTTACTAATGTATTTTTCCTCATCCTCTTTGCGTTGTACCAGTATTGCACCCACTTGATCTCATCAGCCGCCTTTTTGCTAAAATTCATGATGTGCCTTCGGAGATTCAAAGTTGGAGGCTCCTCTTGTCTTCTATGCAACTATCGCATTACACTAACAAGAGTGTACGGCCTAACACACTTGAGCCCTATCAGCATCAGGAAAGGTTGCATAAGGCATCCTACCAAAATATCAACTAAAGGTAGCCAAAGGTAAGCCCACAAAACATTCCCATTTGTCCTCAAACCAAAGAACTCAATCCAAGCTGGAACACCTACTGGGTATGAAAACTTAGGAGATTTCATCCTACGCTCGATGCATACCACCCAATCCCTCAAGGCACGGTCGATAGGGCAAAGCAAAGAGGCAGTGTGCAAATGCTCCATCATCCACAATTGTAACAAAAGGTTACTTCCCTCAAAATACCTGACACCTCCCCTAACCTCACTCAAGGCTCGGTACAACTCCGCTAAGATCATCGGCACAACGGTAATGGTTTTGCGTTGCTTCTCATGAAATAGTGCCATTACCACTGACTGCAAACGGGAGTTAATGTGCCTCTCATCTAATGGAAAAACCAATAATCCCAATAAAGCAAGACTGAAAGCTTCGAGGCGTCGTCTTTGCCACTTTGCTTTGGTTGTGCAAAACTCATCCCAAAAGATGTCAAAGCTATCATGTGGTCCAAATCTAGCAAACAAATAATCCAAGGATATCCAGGACTACTCGAGGCATTTTAAATGCTTATTATCTTTCAGGCCCAGGTCACTAAGGAATCTTGTCCTAGAGTGGTCTCGGGGAAGTATCATATCCTTGCCTATATAGCTTAAACGAGTGAGACCAGACATTTCCGCTAAGGTAGGAGTCATCTCACATTCTCCAAATCTGAAGATCAAATTTTGTGGATCCCAATAAGCCAATTTGCCCATGAAATAATGTTGCTAAAGTAATATATAAAACATGTTCCACAATTTTACTAGCCTCCAAGGGACTTTCACCACCATTGACACTCTAACTCTAGTAAGTGGATTCATACCTCTTGAAAGGATAAGGCCAAATAGAGTAAGTAACTCAAGACACTATGTGATGTTGACATCTCCTATCAGACACATACAAGATATGATTGAGGCTATTGTTGCAAAATGACCTATGTGGTCGAAGGTGACTAGAAATGCAAACTCAATCACTATGACCTCTAAGACATGAAAAATACGTCGCGGGGGACTATGTAGCGCCCAAACTCTTAGGAATAAGGTCTCCAAAATTACTTTGCAATAGTAACCTTACGTTGCAAAAATGACCGATATGATCAGGAGTGGCTAGACACGTAAATTCAGCATGCTGGACCGGTCCTTGTTGCAGAAAAATAATGGCTATTTTTCAATAACTTTTCAAACGCTGAGTATTTTTTAGGGACATTTACATATATATACCATATTCCATACTATATTACATAATATGTAGATATTAACTATATTACATTAAATGTCTATAAAATTTTTTAATAATGTTAACATTTGGGCCCCACCCACTTTTCTTGCCAAAAGGATGGAATATTTGTTGCTTTTGTATTTTTTAAATTGAAAACATGGGGTAGTTGGTGTAGCTATTGTGTGGGTTAAAGTAGAAACATGGTATAGTGGGTATGATTTAATTATGGAAAAATAAAAGTGAGTCTTGATTACTACAATTCAAGAAAGAAATTGTAGTAACCAATATGGAATTACACGAAATTGCTCTTTCAATCGCAAATTTAATTTGCAATTTATTTGTAGTCATGTAGATTAGTTGTGTTAATTATGTGTATAAATTGTAGTTGCCAGTATGTACATCTTATAAATGTAGTTATTTTGTAGTCATGTCTATTAGTTGTCTTAATTTATAGATTAATTGTAGTTGCGATTTTCTATATTTTTACAAATGTTATTATTTTGTAGTCATTCTGTAGTTCTTACTTTTTTTTTGAAGAATTATCTAGGTATTATGTAGATTAATGCTTATAAAAAGTGTGAAAGTGGAAAGAGAGGGTCAAAAGTTGGGATGGGGGGTTATGGATAAAATGTAAGAGTATTTTATTTGTGTGGAGTGGTGTGAAGTCATAATTGTGTCCAAACCATAGGCCCCATTAGTGGGAAAGAGTAAATAGATATTGGTATTTAATTTGTGTGGGGTGGTTAGTTAATAATTATATCTAGTTTGTAGGACCCATTAATAGTGTAAGAAATTTGAATTATGGTGTAAATTAGTAATTAAGTGAACATTTATATAGAGAGGAATCTTTGTTGTGGACTTAGGACTCCAATACAAGGGCCACTAAAGCACGTTTGCAAAAATGACCCCATTTGTAAGAATGATCGATGTGGCCAAAGGCGATTAGACATGCAAATTCAACAAGGACTGGCCTTAAAGTAAGGAGACAACTAATTATGTATTGATAGTGCCAGACACTGCTGTCAGACAAGCCAACCAAATTACTTGATGAAGTTCTCATTTTTAACAATCTTGAAACTAAGATTTTTCTTCAATTTTTTATAAATAAAAAGATAACTGCTTCAATTCAAATTAAATGATAAGTAATTAATACAAGATATTTCAATTAGTCAAAGAAGGAGGAGAGAGAGTTGAATGGGAACAGAAAATTCGAGTTTTTATATTTTCTTTTTTTCTATTTTTTTATTTTTGAAAAATGATGGAAAAGTGCAAAATCTTTTTGGCTTTTTTATTTTTTGGTGCATTTTTGGAAAACTGTGAAAGAAAAATGTGAGTGGGCCCTATTTGCTTCATTTTATACTTCATCCTCAAATATTATTGGTTCGCTAAATGACACATTTACCCTCAAAGAATGCAGCATATAGCACATAAGAATTATTAAATATCATTTTTGGCCACAGACCCATTTTTTATATAATTTGGATAGGCCTTCTACGACGGGACACAGTGCCTGGGACCGAGCCCTGCTAGGTCTAAATGACATGATGCAAATAAGAATGGCCTAAAGGCTGACCTAAGCTTGGGGTTCACTAATAACGCTATTCGGAGAGCGTATGGTCGATGGTGGCTACTCAATCTTTCTACCCACTTTATACGTCCGACGGCCCCCTCCTAAAATAAGGGTGACTCAACAAAGAGTTCGTGTGATGCGTACTTCGAGACTTTTGTATGAAGAATTGACTCGAGGTTATGCATATAATGACAGTTATAAAGCAGTAACACAGAGGAAAAATTGTAAACACATAAAGCAACTACCAAATAAAGTGACATAAACAAAAATAAATCAAATAAAGCAAATAAAGAAAGCATAAAAACCTCAACCAAATATTCTAAAAATCCAACAAAATCAAGTATCACTACGAACCTATAATTTCCCAGCAGAATCGCCAAAGCAGTCACCTTACAACCTCACTTAACCCTCTTAATAAAATAAAAAGCTTTGTAAAGCTCAAAAGAAAACAAAAACAAAAACAGCATTAGTTACACCAGCATACATCGCAAAAATAATTAACTAAACATAAGAGACATATGTACCATAAATAAACCGGCATGCAATAATATTAAAACAGTAACTACCAGAAATGACTACCATAAGAGAACACAAACTAATCCTCTATGGGTGACCCTAACACGCCTCACCCACCCCGGGGAAGGAGTGCGAAAAATCTAGAAGCCCCTATCCTACAACCCTGATACTAGACCTCCGGACTTTCCTATCAAGGGTCATGTCCTCGGAAATCCGCATCTTGGCCATGTCCTGCCTAATTACCTCTCCCCAGTACCTCTTAGGCCTCCCTCTGCCTCGCCTCACACCGACCACCACTAGTGTAAGGCCCCGTAAAATTTTTGTGCATAAAACCTAGTAGCTGGCCTTTTAAAGTTACTAGGAAAATAAATTCTTTAAAGATTGGTGGAAGAATATTATAATTATATCCAACCTGGTGAGCCCGCACATCCACCTAAGCATCCTCATCTCCGCAACCTTCATCCTCCGAACATGAGATTTCTTCACCGGCCAACACTCCGTCCCATACAGCATGGCAGAGCTAACCACAGCTCTATAAAACTTCCGCTTGAGTTTTTGTGGCACTTTCTTATCACACAATACTCCTGATGCAAGCCTCCACTTTGACCACCCCGCCGCTATGTGGTGGGTGACATCTCCATCAATCTCCCCGTCTCCCGGAATCACCGATCCAAGGTATCTCAAACTATCCCTCTTGGCTATGGCCTGAGATCCAATCATCACGCTCCCTCCCACTTCGCTCGACTCAGTGCCAAACTTGCACTCCAGGTATTCTGTCTTAGACCTGCTTAGTTTAAACCCCTTAGACTCGAGAGTCTGTCTCTATTCCTCTAGCCTCTCATTAACACCGACCCTCATCTCGTCTACCAGGACTATGTCATCAGCAAATAGCATACACCAAGGCACATCCCCTTGAATATGCCGCGTCAAAGCATCCATCACCAAGGTAAACAAGAGAGGGCTAAGCGCAGATCCTTGATGGATCCCCATAACCACCGGGAAATGGTCTGAGTCGCCACCCACCGTCCTACCCTAGTCTTAGCTCCATCGGACATTGTCCTTGATTACTCTGATGTAGGCTTCCGGCACGCTCTTCGCCTCCAAGCACCTCCATAGCACCTCCCTAGGGACCTTGTCATACGCCTTCTCCAAGTCAATAAACACCATGTGCAGGTCCTTCTTCATATCCCTGAACTGTTCCACCAATCTCCTGACAAGGTGGATAGCTTCTGTAGTGGACCGACGCGGTATAAAACCGAACTGGTTCTCGGAAATAGATGTCGACTCCCTCACCCTGGCCTCGATCACCCGCTCCCAGACCTTCGTGGTGTGGCTTATTAATTTGATGCCCCTATAGTTGTTGCAACACTGGATATCCCCTTTGTTCTTATACAAGGGCACCACTGTACTCCACCTCCACTCCTCCGGCATACTTTTGGACCTGAAGATCGCATTGAACAACCTGGTGAGCCACTCCACTCCTGGCTTACCCATGCATTTCCAGAACTCCACCGGGATTTCGTCCGGCCCGGTCGCTCGACCTCTACTCATCCTACGCAAAGCCCCCACGACCTCTTCCAGCCTAAAGCGCCTGCGGTACTCTAGGTCTCTATGACGCTCTGAATGCCCCAGCTCCCCTAGTTCTATGCTTTGGTCCCCCTCCTCGTTGAGAAGGTCTCGGAAGTACGCATGCCATCTCTGTTTGACTTGAGACTCCCCCATCAGGACTCTACCATCCTCATCCTTGATGCACCTAACTTGGTCCAGGTCCCGTGCCTTCCTTTCCCTTACTTTGGCTAACCGGAATAACTTCTTGTCCCCGCCTTTCTCCCCCAATTCCTTATACATGCGACCAAAAGCCGCGTTTTTAGCTTCCGTGACCGCCAGTTTCGCTTCCTTCCTTGCCACCTTATAGCTCTCTCTGTTCACCCGCCTTTCTTCCTCGCTTGTGCTCCCTGCCAACTTCGCAAAAGCTGCTTTCTTCACCTCTACTTTTTCTCGCACTACATCGTTCCACCACCAGTCGCCCTGATGTCTGCCTAGATAGCCTTTGGTTACCCCAAGCACATCCCACGCTGCCTCCCTAACTAAGTTTGCCGTCTCTGACCACATTGCGCCTGCTTCCCCAGAACTTCTCCAAGCTCCACCATCAACTAACCTCCTATCCAACTCTTGGGCTTTCTCCTTAGTCAGAGCACCCCATCTAATCTGCGGTCATCCCCGAGCACTCCTCCTCTTCCTCTTCACCTAGAGGCCGACAACCATCACTAGGAGTCTATGAAGAGTCGAAAGGGACTTCTCCTGGAATAACCTTGCAGTCCCTGCACAAACCTCTATCGCTCCTTCTGAGAATGAGGTAATCGATCTGAGTCCTCGCCGCCGAACTTTTGAAGGTGACCAAATGTTCCTCCCTCTTCTAAAATGTCGAGTTAGCAATCAGAAGCTCGGAAGCCCTAGCGAAATCCAACAGCGCAGTGCCTCCTCCGTTCCTAACCCCGAGGCCAAAGCCGTCGTGCACCTCACCATAACCACTAGCATCTGTCCCAAAATGCCATTAAAGTCCCCTCCAATGACCAACTTCTCAAATTGGGGAATACTACGCACCAACTCATCCAAGTCCTCCCAAAAACGCCTCTTGACCTCCTCATCCAAGCCCGCATGCGGTGCGTAGGCACTGATGACGTTGAGGACGCAACCCCCGATAGCCAACTTAATAGACATCAACCTATCGTTCACTCGCCTAACCTCCACCACGGACTCCCTAAGGTCCTTATCCACCGGGATGCCCACTCCATTCTTACCCCTCACGACCCCAGGGGAGGGGATTAATTAAAAAAAAATATATTATGCCTTCCATCTCATAGGGTGAACGATGTAGAATCTGGATATTAATAAATCCTTGCTTTTGAAAGTGAAATGTCACATGCACCAATATAACCTAGAGAATAAGCTATTAAATAACTAATACTCCTTTCCAATATGTTCCATATAGGGGTGGGCATCGGTCGGTTCGGCTCGGTTTTGTAGAATTTCGGTTCGGTTTATTCGGTTTTCGGTTTGTAATTTTAATAACCAAATCAAACCAAAGTATTTACGGTTCGGTTCGGTTTTTTCAAAATTCGGTTCGGTTATTTTCGGTTTATATTTTCGGTTTTACCAAAGTATGAACCCACCTCACTTACTCTACTTTCACCTTCTGCCATCTATAGAAAATCGAATGAAAACATAATTAAGGAGTGTACTTATTTAATGAAAATACAATAATGTTAAAGGTGGCCAAAGAAAGAAACTTCTTTAATTAAAATAAATGAATAGGTGAACTCTTACATGTACATTACTACAGCAAAATATAAGCAACATAATTTGAAAAAACAAGATGAAATTGTAGCCGAAAATGTCACTGCTTGTAGCCGAAAATGTCACTGCTTCAACAAAAATCTTACATACTATGGACGCTCTCGACTCTCTCTTCTCTTTAATTTTATGCATACTTTATTGGTAAAATTCTTCTAGAGTATTATTTTATATTAGTCTTAATTATAAAATTATAGTTCTAACAATTTTTGTAATTTTTTAGCTAAATGTTACGTAGTTTTATTTAAAAAAAATTAGTGCACTCATTAATTGAAAAAAAAATAATTTTCTTAATGTTTGAACATCCTTATTCCTTGGATATACAACCGTCTCTCCCTCCATACATCCAGGATTTCGGTTTGTAATTTTCTTAATACCCCTAAATTTCGGTTTTTCGGTTTAACCGAAAACCGAATTACATAAACCGTCCACCGCACCGAAAAACCGAAATTTAATAATTTTAAAACCGTAAACCGACCGAAAAACCGATTAAACCGAAACCGAAAAACCAAAATTCACGGTTCGGCCGGTTTTTTCGGTCCGGTCGGTATTATGCCCACCCCTACTTGGAACTGGTTCTTCTATCTTGTTAAAGTAGCTTCAGGATTGCACGCTTGAATAACACATAAATTGCTTGCAAAATCGTCTTGACCTTTTGCTCTCAATTTCCCGCCGTGACCACTGTCCCTCCAACCGACTATGGGGAATAGAGACTCACACACGCACAAAAGGGAGATACAAAAGGATGCAAACTAGATAGCAATAGAGAAAATCCCACAAGAAATACTAGCGAGAGCACGAAAAAGGTGTACAGGTTAAACGAGATGCGGGAGGTACCAACTCCCGGTGGAAAAACCTGAAGGTAGGCGCCCGAGGTCGAGTGCTGCCTCCACCTGCACGTCCCATCCAGTGTTGCTTAGCTCTTCTCCCAACGCCGTAAAGACACCTTGTCGCCTGTCCTGAGATTTATCGGGACGGGTAGTTCTATTGTGTCCTACCGAAAACCTGCACAAATACAAAACCAACCACACAAAAAGGCGGGGGAAACGGATGGGGGGGCTGCCAGCGAGTGGGAGGTGGGGGAAATGAGGGGAGGGGAGAAGAGGAGTGGCGGGGCAGAGGGGTAGGGGGAATGGGAGAGAGAGGGGGGAGGAGGGAAGGGAGAAAGAGAGAGAAGAGGAGGAAGAAGGAGGCAGAATGGAGGGGGAATGCCGGCGAACTCGCTGGAGTTGGGGAGAGGGTGGTGGAGAAATAGAGGCGGGGAGGGGGGGCTGGGCGGAGGGCTGGAGGGGGGGAAGGAAGGGGGGAGAGAAGAGAGAGAGAGAGAAGAGAGGTGAGGGGGGTGGGTGACGTTACATGTTACCGCTGTGTGCACCACCGCTGCAGGGTCGCCGGCGGAGGCTGGTCAAAAATAAATCAAATAAAGCAAATAAAGAAAGCATAAAAACCTCAACCAAATATTCTAAAAATCCAACAAAATCAAGTATCACTACGAACCTATAATTTCCCAGCAGAATCGCCAAAGCAGTCACCTTACAACCTCACTTAACCCTCTTAATAAAATAAAAAGCTTTGTAAAGCTCAAAAGAAATTTTTAATTAAAAAGTAATAAAATTGTGCTTAAAAGAAAGTAACTCAGAGTCGTCACCTAACTTTAATTTCGGTCTGCCAGGACCCCATTTTATTTTAAAATATTTTTTTCCCCTTTAAAATACTTTGGATTCCAAAACTAAGTCCACACCATAGATTTGGTAAGGAAGTTCATATGACTCGGGGAGAAAGTATTAGGCATTTCCCGAGTTCTGTAACTAGTACGGTTGCACACTTGAACAAGTTGACTTTCAAATACTCGAATTAAGGTAACAAACACTAAAACGATAGAATAAACACACAAAAGGAACGAGGTCATTCCCACCTAACAAAAAAATAAAAATAAAATACTACGAGAGCAATTTTAGGCCTCCATGTACAAGCACTTCAAGGCGTACCCCGAAAAATATATACAAATTATTCGGGACATTCCCTGGATAATAAACTAAAAGAAACGACCTCTTGCCTCAAAATAAAAAAAAATAAAGGAAACCTAAGATTTGCGACCAAAATATGCTGCTAGCGGACAAAAAAATGTAATGAATAAAAGAAGCTAAATAAAATAACTCATGGTATGCTCTTTTAGTCTTTTTAGTTTATTTTTAGACCAAGCCGAATCCTAAGTCATGTAGTTTAACTAAATATTAGCGGGATCGGATCGATCTCTCTCGATTCCCACAACCTACTCAAACAAACACTAACATGAATTTAACAAAAGCAACACAGAATATCTGAGCAAATAGCGCGGCGAGCTTGCGAGCCGCGGTTCGGAAAAATGTCAATCTGCGGTGCACTTTTGCGACCGCAGAATCAATATGCGGTCCGCATAGTGACCGCAAATCGTTCCGGAGAGTTGCCCAAAATTGTGTCCAATGTGCGGTCGATATGCGATCGCATGTCAATCTGCGGTGCACTTTTGCGACCGCAGAATCGACATGCGGTCCGCATAGTGACCGCAAATCGTTCCAGAGCCTGCGTAATTTTTGAGCCATTCTGCGGTCATTATGCGGACCGCATGTTGATTCTGCGGTCGCATAGTGACCGCATATTTGACCCCGGCCCAGATTTTTGTAACATTTTGACCCGATCTCTTCTTTAATATAACACACCTCTTCTTCATTTTTATCATATCATCTCACCAAAATTAGAGAGAGAAGAGAGGGTTTTTAGAGAGAGAAGTTCTTCATCTTCAAAGATTGTTCCAACTACTTAATTCCAAGGGATTCTAGGGCAAGGATTCAACTTCCCCAATATTTTCAAGGTAAAAACCCTAACTATTTTCTTTGATTTTCAGTTTTAATTGGGTAAAGAGAGGTTTGCATATAATAGCTTTTGAAAATAGAATTTTTACACTCATGCATGATTATTGAACTTGATTTCTAGTAAAAAGAAGTGGGTAGAAGTAAGAGTCTTCAAGAACAAGGTTGGCAAGAATAGGATATCTTGGGTAAGCATAAAGTAGAAAGTTAACGGAAGAAAAATCATCACCAGGTATGTATGGCTAATTTTGATTCTTGTGAAATCGCCCCTTATGTGTAAAATTGTTTGGCATGTGTTGATTTGAGAAATTGTATGTGATTAATTGATGTTGTTGTTGGATATTCAAAGTTGTTGTTGAACTATGAGTGTTGTGGTAAGAAATATGAACCGAAAGGTAAATGAGAGTTGAATTGGGTAAAGAATTTGTGAATAATGATTATGATGGCCTATATGGCACCTTGTGGAAAAGAAATCGAAACACTTGAGAATTGGTTTATTGTGGAAAGAGATGAAACACTTGAATTATGGAAAATTGTTGAATATACATGTGTGAATATTATTGAATGTGGAAACATTGTAACTTGGTTGTGATATTGGCTTGAGAAGTAATTGAGAACATGAAACAATGTGCAAGTTGCTTATTTGAACTTGTTGAAATTGTGTGTAGTACCTTATCTGCTGTTTGAAATTGTTGTGTTTTCAAGTGTAAGGCGGGGTCGTGTCGCGCGCCGCGACGTGGTGAAATAAGGTTTGGGTTGGGGTGATAAGGGTGGCCGAGGTAATAAGGGTGGTCAGGGGCAATAAGGATGGAAAGCGATCGAAATCGCTATTGAAAATTGATACATAAATCAATAATGTGAAATTGTGAAAGGAGACAGCAGGAGAGTTTGCAACCTGTGGGGCACTGATTGCCCCTTTGTTTGACTACTTGTGTTTTACGTGATTGATTGGTTATTGTTAAATTGGTTGATCGTGGAAAGTGCTTTGTGTGAGAATTATTTGAAATGAGGAAAATGTGGAAACATGGTTGGTTGGCTTAATTAATTGTTGATGTAATTTAATGGCTTGAGTTTACTTGGGACAAAGTTTGTCCATACATACCGGTACAATTTAAGTGTACTGACGTCCCTTTTGCCGGGGGCGCTACATTCGTGTCATGATTGTAGGTGGATCAGTAGCAGGCACTTCAGCTCGTCGGCGGTAGTATTCTTCTCCTTCCACTGCCCGTCTTGGTGAGCCCCTTTCTTCCTCGGGGCCTTGTGTGGTTCTTGCCACTTCGGTTTGGATTTCATTTTGGTTTTGAAAGGTATAGCCGGAGCCTTGTTACCGGCAAGTATTGTATTTCCCTTTTGTATCCTAGAGGCTATGTAGACATGTAAACTGTGGGACTCCAGTCTTATATATATAAGGTGTTATGTCGGGCGTTGTAAAAGTTGAAATCTTGTTAATGAATCACTCGTATCATTTTATTTGATTAATGTGAAATCAATTATGATTAGTAATATATTTGGTTAATGAGAAACAGTCATCACAGGGGTAACGCGTGGGAATGAAAGGCACCCAGGTCCGCTTGACTGGGGCAACCCGGTCAGGCGCCGGTCATGTCCCTCGATTTGGGGCGTGACAAACTTGGTATCAGAGCTTAAGGTTTTAAAGTGTCCTAGGATGTCTCGGAGCCGTGTCTAGTAGTGCCTTTCTTATAGGTGTGTTGTCGACCACATCATATAAGTAGGGGGCTACACGGGCATTTAGGAATTTACCTACTTCTTTGTTAATCTATATCGTGCGGTAAAGTGCAATGTGGAAATATCTGTGTCTAATTCGTGCCTTGTTCCCAAATTTTCAGAATATGGCACCTAAGAAGAAGGCTAGACTCGGCCTTAGGGCCAATGCCGGCCCAAGTGCAGCTGTTAATCATGTACCCGATGCCGTGGGAGAGAATGACCCACCAGTCCCGAATTTGCCTGGCCCATCTGTTCAAAACCCAAGTGTCCCTATTTCGGCCGCGGCAGAGGATGCCACCATTCCTCCTGCCGGTGTTCCTGACTCAGATACAGTTCCCGCTTCGGGCTCCGGTATTTCTAATGAAGAACTTAGGGGAGCCATCCATATGTTAACACGGTTAGTGGCGCCCGGGCCCGGAGATCCCATGATGCCCCTGCATCCTCCAGCGGACAGGGAGATTCCTTTGGCTCCAGAGTCCATCAATTCTTGCGATTGGCCCCTCCAGAATTTTCAGGTACCGATCCAGAGGCTGACCCACAGGAATTCCTTGATGACATATACAAGACCCTCAGAGTGATGAAGGCTACAGATATAGAGGGGGTAGAGTTGCCCTCTTACAGGCTGAAGGGAGCGGCACGTTCATGGTTTGAAATGTGGGAGGATTCCCGTGAGGAAGGGGGCCCTCCGGCCGGATGGGATGAGTTCGTGGATGCATTTATGGACCACTTCTTAACCTGCTGAGGCAATGGCAGCCCGTGCCACTGAGTTCGAGGTTCTCAAACAGGGCGGTATGAGTGTTTGGGAGTATCACATGGAGTTCGTAAGGTTGTCCAAGTACGCTCCTCATTTAGTGTCGACCATGGATGCCCGGGTTCGACGGTTTGTTCAGGGCCTTAGCCCTTCGGTAGTGAATGAGGCCGCCACAGCAACTTTGCACTCAGACATGAACTATGGGAGGATTGTGGGGTTTGCTCAGGCCACAGAGGCCAGGAAATTGAAGATTCGTGCAGAAAGAGAAAGTAGCAACAGGGCCCGGTCAATGGGTCGTTCAGGGAGATCACTTCCAGGGAGGGGGTCCTCAGGGCCATCCCAGTCATATGCTCAGTCCTCCGCGAGTGCACCGCCATCCGTGCACAATCATCAGCAGGGCAGTTACTCGAGACCTGGTTCAGACAGCAGGAGGTCTCGTCAGTCTGGTCATCCTGGGGTGAGATCCCAGCAGCAAGGGAGACCTACATGCCCCAAGTGTGGGAGATTTCATACAGAGACTTGCTACCTTGACCTTCTAGTGTGCTTCGGGTGCGGGGTGAGAGGTCATATTCAGCGGGACTGCCGTGCACCCCGTCAGGGTATAGGTAGGGGATCTGCTCAGTCATCCGGTTCTTCAGCTGCTACATCGTCAGCGCGTACTCCAGCAGCAGCAGGGCGTGGTGCAGCTAGGGGTGGAGCTCAGGGTAGGGGTGGACCTAGCCGATTCTATGCATTGAGTGGCCGCCAAAATGCTGAGGCTTCTCCAGATATTGTTACAGGTATCCTGTCTGTTCGGACTATTGATTGCTATGCCCTTATTGATCCGGGGTCCTCCTTGTCTTATGTTACTCCATTCATTGCTTCAAGTTTTGGGATAGAACCCGAACAGCTTCGTGAGCAGTTCTCTGTGTCGATTCCGGTTGGTGATTCTATTATAGGCCTCACGAGTCTATAGGAATTGTGTTGTTACGGTGAGTGGTCGTGTTACCACAGTCGATCTTATTGAGCTTGGGATGGTAGATTTTGATGTAATTATGGGGATGGATTGGCTCTATTCGTGCTTTGACAAGCTTGACTGTCGGACGAGAGTCATGAGGCTCGAGTTCCCTAACGAGCCGGTTATTGAATGGAGAGGAAATGGTATAGTGCCAAGGGGTAGGTTTATTTCCTACCTTAAGGCTTCGAAGATGATTAAGAAGGGGTGTATCTATCACTTGGTTCGGGTAACGGACACCACCTCAGAGGTGCCTACCCTCGAGTCCGTGCCAATTGTGAATGAATTTCCTGAAGTGTTTCCAGATGAGCTTCCAGGCATCCCGCCGGATAGGGAGATTGATTTCGGGATCGATGTAATGCCGGATACTCAGCCAATATCCATTCCACCATACAGAATGGCGCCAGCAGAGTTAAGGGAGTTAAAGGAGCAGCTGAGGGATTTATTAGAGAAAGGGTTCATACGACCGAGTGTATCGCCGTGGGGTGCTCCGGTTCTCTTTGTCAGAAAGAAGGATGGGTCACTTCGAATGTGTATTGATTATCGGCAGCTCAACAAAGTCACCATCAAGAATAAATATCCTTTGCCTCGAGTGGATGATCTGTTTGACCAATTGCGGGGAGCGAGGTTCTTCTCAAAGATTGATTTACGGTCTGGGTACCACCAGTTGAAAATCAGGGAGACCGCCTTCAGAACTCGTTATGGTCACTTCGAGTTTTTGGTCATGTCTTTTGGGCTAACCAACGCCCCAGCAGCTTTCATGGACCTTATGAATCGGATTTTCAAGCCATTCCTAGATTCCTTTGTGATTGTATTCATTGACGATATTCTCATCTACTCTCGGAGCAGGGAAGATCATGCCGTTCACCTCAGGGCAGCATTGCAGACCCTTCTTCAGCATCAATTGTATGCCAAGTTCTCAAAATGTGAGTTTTGGTTGGAGTCCGTAGCTTTTCTAGGGCATGTTATTTCCAGTGAGGGAATTATGGTGGATCCTCAGAAGATTGCGGCGGTGAAAGATTGGCCTAGACCCACGACCCCGACAGAGATTCGCAGCTTTTTGGGTCTGGCAGGGTACTATCGGAGGTTTGTAGAGGGATTCTCAACCCTTGCCTCCCCATTGACTAAATTGACGCAGAAAGCAGTTAAGTTCCAGTGGTCCGAAGCATGTGAGAAAAGTTTCCAAGAACCGAAGTCAAGATTGACCTCGGCACCAGTATTGGCCTTGCCAGAAGGCACAGAGGGATTTGTAGTCTATTGTGATGCCTCCAGAGTCGGTTTGGGATGTGTATTGATGCAGCACGGAAAGGTTATAGCTTATGCTTCCAGACAACTCAAGAACCATGAGAAGAATTATCCGACGCATGATTTGGAACTTGCAGCTGTTATTGTGTTTGCTTTGAAAATATGGCGGCACTATCTTTATGGAGTGCATGTAGATGTGTTTTCAGACCATAAGAGCCTCCAGTATTTGTTCAAGCAGAAAGAGCTGAATCTGAGACAGCGGCGGTGGTTAGAATTACTCAAGGACTATGATATGGACATATTGTACCATCCAGGGAAGGCAAATGTGGTAGCCGACGCTCTTAGTCGGAAATCCATGGGTAGTTTGGCTCATTTGGGTGTGGATCAGAGACCCCTGGCTCGAGAGGTTTACCAATTATCCAGTTTGGGGGTTCGTATTTCGGCGTCGGACGAGGGGGATATTTTGGTGCATAATGGAGCAGAATCATCATTGGTCGCGGAAATCAAGGAAAAACAATTCATGGATCCAGCATTGGTTCGGGTGAAGGAAGCAGTCATGAATGACAAGACCTCAGCATTTGTACTCGGCAGCGAAGATGGTGTATTGCGGTGTCAAGATAGGCTATGTGTTCCGGATGTGGACGAGCTTCGGGAAAGAGTGATGGCAGAGGCTCATACTTCCAGGTATTCGGTGCACCCTGGTTCAACGAAAATGTATCACGATCTCAAGGAGAATTATTGGTGGAACGGTATGAAAAGGGATGTAGCAGGCTTTGTAGCTAAATGTCCGAACTGTCAACAAGTGAAGGCCGAGCATCAACGGCCTGGTGGATTAACTCAGCTTATAGAAATACCAAGGTGGAAATGGGAGATGATCAATATGGATTTCGTGGTGGGGTTACCTCGCACTCGGCGTAAGTTTGACTCAATATGGGTGGTAGTAGATCGACTCACCAAATCAGCTCACTTCCTGCCTGTCAAGTCCACTGATACTGCGGAGCAATATGCAAGATTGTACATCAAAGAGATAGTAAGGCTTCATGGCACTCCACTTTCTATCATCTCAGGATCGCGGGGCTCAGTTCACCGCTAACTTTTGGAAGAAGTTTCAGCAAGGTTTGGGAACTCAGGTGAATCTCAGCACAGCTTTCCATCCACAGACCGATGGACAGGCCGAGCGGACCATTCAGACGCTCGAAGATATGTTGCGGGCTTGTGTCTTAGATTTTAAAGGTAATTGGGATGAACACTTGCCACTGATAGAATTTGCTTATAATAACAGCTATCATGCTAGCATTCAAATGGCCCCGTTTGAGGCATTGTACGGGAGAAGGTGTAGATCGCCAATCGGGTGGTTTGAGGTAGGTGAAGCGAAATTGCTAGGGCCAGATATGGTGTACGAAGCTATGGAAAAGGTCAAAGTTATTCAGGAGAGAATGAAAACAGCACAGAGTCGTCAAAAGTCCTATGCGGACGTTCGTCGAAGGGATTTGGAGTTTCAAGTCGATGATTGGGTGTTCTTGAGGGTATCTCCTATGAAGGGAGTCATGCGATTCGGAAAGAAAGGGAAATTGAGTCCTAGGTATGTCGGGCCATATCGGATCGTTCAAAGGATTGGTCAAGTTGCTTATAGGCTAGAGTTGCCTCCCGAGATGTCATCAGTGCACCCGGTATTCCACGTGTCCATGTTGAAGAAAGTGATTGGAGATCCATCCACCATCATGCCAGTCGAGGCTATAGAGGTTAATGAAGATTTGTCATATGAAGAAGTTCCGGTCGCCATTCTTGATAGGCAAGTCCGTAAGTTGAGAAATAAGGAAGTTGCCTCTCGTTAAAGTATTGTGGCGAAGTCAACAAGTTGAGGAGGCCACATGGGAAGCAGAAAAAGAGATGAAAGAAAAGTACCCCCATTTGTTTGATCAAGCCTAGAAGAAATTAGGTGACCCTCCTACTCCTAGTAGCTGTCATCTTGCCTAAGTTGTTTCCCTCTTAGTATTAGTAAGTCTCCTTTATTTGTAATGAGTTAGATGTGTTGTTACCTTGGGTCACTTGAACCGTTCTTGATAAATGAAAGCCTTATAAAGATTTACGTGTTTAATAAACAACTAATAGTAAGTGTAGATTGGTAATGATTTGTTAAGCGTACATGGTGTGTTAAAATGGTTAAATAAGGTAAGAATTCATTGAAGTGACTAGTTTATGTGCAATTGTAACAATGTGATAGAATATGTGCATTCGTTGAGGTAAGAAGGTGTATACCAGTTGTGAATAGTGTTATTGTTGTATATTGTTGTTTGGTGATGTGTTTCGGGGGCCCTCTGACAGGTGGATATGTCCATAATACAAAGGAAACTCTGGCGAAATTTTTCTAAAATATAAGAGTTAGTCAAAATTTTGAGGGTTGCATATCATGTCTTTCAAAACCAACTCATTTATTTCAAAATCCTCATTCGAGGACGAATGATCTTAAGGGGG
Organism: Nicotiana noctiflora; assembly: GCA_032618575.1. Taxonomy (NCBI): domain Eukaryota; kingdom Viridiplantae; phylum Streptophyta; class Magnoliopsida; order Solanales; family Solanaceae; genus Nicotiana; species Nicotiana noctiflora. The sequence continues at coordinate 499,192 of JASVEL010009004.1, read as the reverse complement.
GAGGATGTAAGGCCCCGTGAAATTTTTGTGCATAAAACCTAGTAGATGTGGTGTCATGGTCCGAATGATGTGTTAGGAATGCGTAGAATTAAGTTTCAAAATGTAGAATAAAATTTTTTCCAGAAAAATGTCAATCTGCGGTGCACTTTTGCGACCGCAGAATCAATATGCGGTCCGCATAGTGACCGCAAATCGTTCCGGAGAGTTGCCCAAAATTGTGTCCAATGTGCGGTCGATATGCGATCGCATGTCAATCTGCGGTGCACTTTTGCGACCGCAGAATCGACATGCGGTCCGCATAGTGACCGCAAATCGTTCCAGAGCCTGCGTAATTTTTGAGCCATTCTGCGGCCACTATGCGGACCGCATGTTGATTCTGCGGTCGCATAGTGACCGCATATTTGACCCCGGCCCAGTTTTTGTAACATTTTGACCCGATCTCTTCTTTAATATAACACACCTCTTCTTCATTTTTATCATATCATCTCACCAAAATTAGAGAGAGAAGAGAGGGTTTTTAGAGAGAGAAGTTCTTCATCTTCAAAGATTGTTCCAACTACTTAATTCCAAGGGATTCTAGGGCAAGGATTCAACTTCCCCAATATTTTCAAGGTAAAAACCCTAACTATTTTCTTTGATTTTCAGTTTTAATTGGGTAAAGAGAGGTTTGCATATAATAGCTTTTGAAAATAGAATTTTTACACTCATGCATGATTATTGAACTTGATTTCTAGTAAAAAGAAGTGGGTAGAAGTAAGAGTCTTCAAGAACAAGGTTGGCAAGAATAGGATATCTTGGGTAAGCATAAAGTAGAAAGTTAACGGAAGAAAAATCATCACCAGGTATGTATGGCTAATTTTGATTCTTGTGAAATCGCCCTTATGTGTAAAATTGTTTGGCATGTGTTGATTTGAGAAATTGTATGTGATTAATTGATGTTGTTGTTGGATATTCAAAGTTGTTGTTGAACTATGAGTGTTGTGGTAAGAAATATGAACCGAAAGGTAAATGAGAGTTGAATTGGGTAAAGAATTTGTGAATAATGATTATGATGGCCTATATGGCACCTTGTGGAAAAGAAATCGAAACACTTGAGAATTGGTTTATTGTGGAAAGAGATGAAACACTTGAATTATGGAAAATTGTTGAATATACATGTGTGAATATTATTGAATGTGGAAACATTGTAACTTGGTTGTGATATTGGCTTGAGAAGTAATTGAGAACATGAAACAATGTGCAAGTTGCTTATTTGAACTTGTTGAAATTGTGTGTAGTACCTTATCTGCTGTTTGAAATTGTTGTGTTTTCAACTGTAAGGCGGGGTCGTGTCGCGCGCCGCGACGTGGTGAAATAAGGTTTGGGTTGGGGTGATAAGGGTGGCCGAGGTAATAAGGGTGGTCAGGGGCAATAAGGATGGAAAGCGATCGAAATCGCTATTGAAAATTGATACATAAATCAATAATGTGAAATTGTGAAAGGAGACGGCAGGAGAGTTTGCAACCTGTGGGGCACTGATTGCCCCTTTGTTTGACTACTTGTGTTTTACGTGATTGATTGGTTATTGTTAAATTGGTTGATCGTGGAAAGTGCTTTGTGTGAGAATTATTTGAAATGAGGAAAATGTGGAAACATGGTTGGCTGGCTTAATTGATTGTTGATGTAATTTAATGGCTTGAGTTTACTTGGGACAAAGTTTGTCCATACATACCGGTACAATTTAAGTGTACTGACGTCCCTTTTGCCGGGGGCGCTACATTCGTGTCATGATTGTAGGTGGATCAGTAGCAGGCACTTCAGCTCGTCGGCGGTAGTATTCTTCTCCTTCCACTGCCCGTCTTGGTGAGCCCCTTTCTTCCTCGGGGCCTTGTGTGGTTCTTGCCACTTCGGTTTGGATTTCATTTTGGTTTTGAAAGGTATAGCCGGAGCCTTGTTACCGGCAAGTATTGTATTTCCCTTTTGTATCCTAGAGGCTCTGTAGACATGTAAACTGTGGGACTCCAGTCTTATATATATAAGGTGTTATGTCGGGCGTTGTAAAAGTTGAAATCTTGTTAATGAATCACTCGTATCATTTTATTTGATTAATGTGAAATCAATTATGATTAGTAATATATTTGGTTAATGAGAAACAGTCATCACAGGGGTAACGCGTGGGAATGTTAGTCTTTTTAGTTTATTTTTAGACCAAGCCGAATCCTAAGTCATGTAGTTTAACTAAATATTAGCGGGATCGGATCGATCTCTCTCGATTCCCACAACCTACTCAAACAAACACTAACATGAATTTAACAAAAGCAACACAGAATATCTGAGCAAATAGCAAGGAGGTAATTAACACCACAAAATTGAAGAGAAATGAAAAACAAACAGGGAAGTGAACCTAAAGCATTGGAAGAGCCATTAAAGATTTTACCTACCCCAAGCTAAAAACATTCCATCATTTAAAGGTGAAAAATTAGCAAAGTTAAGGCAGACAATAGTATAACATGCTTCAAAATATTTGAATGACTAAATTATGGAAGGAAACAATAACGGCTATATCTAAAAGTGAACAGGTGATTTCTCTAGATTAACAATCTAAGTGACTAAAGAAAACTCCCTTGAAATTCATCACATGTTTGAGCCAAGTGAGAGAAAGAATAAGCCAACAAATATAAATCAATATCACACAAAATTTCATACATGCTAGTATACTACTCTTAACAGATATAAATTTTATTAGCCCGCCCAATCCGCCCATATTTTATTAGATTGGATGAGTGATATTTTAAGTGGGTCACATTTGGGCTTCAGCCCATATTTTACCCATAAAATATGGGTATTTGTGGGTAAAAGTTGGGTAATATACGGGTTGGTAATTTCAGACAGCATTTTCCATCTCTTCAACAGAGGATTTCTCTTCATCTCCTTCAACAGACAGTTTCTCTTCATCAATCTCTTTAAGGGTAACCTCTCTGCCCCAGTCCCCTGAAACATTCTTCCTTATCCTCCCCCTTTTCTACTTTTCCTTCTTTTTTCATACATGCTAGTATACTACTCTTAACAGATATAATATGAAACCAGTGACGAATTTGAAGGCTTAAGATATTTTAGTTAAACAATAGACTGATAAACTTTTAAAAAAAAGAAAACTACAAGTATTGACTTTAACAAAAGCAAAGCTACTGTATACAAAATTCATACTTCAATTCTTGAGTCATCCACCACCATATTCCTCTCAACATTAAATTTACTAAGCTTCATAGAAAATTTTAACAATTTAATCACAGGAGAAACCGATGACCATTCAATTCCGAATTGAACACACGTTGTTACTTTACTTCAAACTAGAAAACTTTTATGGAAAAGCTCTACAGATTCTTGTTCAAAACGCTAAAGGAAAAGGGAACATGACAATCACAAAGGCAAAAGTGCAAATACCTTAAACTAAACTGTGACGGGAGTATTGCAGGAGATATGACTTAAACAAACACACTCAACACAACGTAAACCAAGTCAAGAAGAAATTAAAAAATGTTTCAGAAATAACTAATGGCTTAATCCAGGCAATAATTACATTGTTCCATATATGTTCAAGTAGAGAAAAGAAAAGTTTAAAATGAACCTGTTCAAGCAAAGATTCCTTAATAGCAACAGAGGTAATCAGCCGATACACTATCGTCAACTCAAAATATCTCGACGAGAATGAACTATTGAATTCAGTCAAAAAAGCGAATCAATAACAGTAATCGAACGCGAACCACGAACCACCTCAAATGGCGAACAAATCTTTAGAAACCAACAACGTTTCAATCGAATTCCATGACCAAAACTGGAAGCAGAAACTGAAAATAATTTTGTTTGTTTTTGTATTTCCAAAAAAAAAAAACTAAGATCCTGAAGCCAAAAAAAACAGAAAACAAAAAAGAAATTTCAAACTTCAGAACCATAATTTTTCTCCAAGTTTTCCCTCTCCCTTCTCTGTCTCAAAACCCCTATATATAGGAATCCTAATAGCTTCTTCTTAGTTCCTCTCCATGAAATTTGAAAATTATCTCCTCTTTTAAATCTGAAAAATCCACCTTGATTTCTCTTTTTGGGAATAATTTTCAGCACAAATGGATGGATAGGATTTAAGGTACTCAAATCCTATATCCGCCATTAATCTACAATCCATCCAGGATAAAATCCAAAACACGTTTTGGATGGTAATGATGAGGTTAATACGGGTAGGTGACGTGGAAGAAGACCAGTTGAGTGAACTTGGCCGATCTTGAATGAGTTTCGGCGAGTTTGAGAGTGGAGGAGACGCGGCAGAAGATTGGGAGATGGGGACGTCGTTTGGGTCCACCCCTATAATAAACCAAAATGTAATTAAACATATAATAATTAATACTTAATATTTTAGTTACATAATGGTTGAATTACAAGTTCAGCCGCATAACAATGAATTTACAACCCAACATTTAATCATTAATGAATGCCTTTTGTGAAAAATTCTCAATAATAAATGGGGTAGGGCAGGGCAGGGGTATGGCAAGATTTTAGCTCAAATTCTTCTCTTGCTATTTTAGCCTCAACATATTTGGTGCCTCAAATTCTTGACGTTTTATTTTCTTTTTTAAATTAAAAACTTATTTTGTTTGCTTGCTAACATTTGTTAACTAGTAGCATAATTGCAAATATAATAGTTTTATAGAACTTATTATTTATTCAAATCTATTCAGGTTGAGATTATGGGTACGTGCATTGCATCTAATTAGGATTTGACTTCAACTTTTAAAAAAGGCATATATTTTAACCTCAACTTGATGCATGTAATTTCATTACGTATCATGCCTCAACCTTGCCTTTTTGTACTGGATGCCCCTATAATAAAAATATTAGAATTAAGGACAACAACAATATGCTTAAAATTAGAGGTAAAAATATAAATACTTTCAATCATAAAAATAAGTATCACAAGTGATGGTATAGTGGAAAATGAAGTACCGGACAATCATATGAATAAAAATTATATATAGTAATACTTAATAAGTTTGAGAAAGGAATACGATGGCATTCTGAATAAATAAGAAAGCAAATAATTGGGATCTTTTGGTTTAACTACATATCTCACCAAATAATGAAAGAAATGTTGTATGCATAACACATACTTAGGAAATGATATAATAGTTTTATAAAATATCAAATTTGTTAACTAGTAGCATAATTGTAAATATAATAATTTTATAAAATATCAAATTATTTATTAACGATTTTAATTTGAGGCTTAAAAAATATAAAAGAAATAGTCTAAACGGGGCAGGGCAGGGCAGGGCTTAAGAGGGCGGGGCAGGGCAAAATTCTGATAAAAGGCTAAACGGGGCAGGGCAGGGCGGGTCAAAAATTTAGCGGGTCAAGGCTTGCCCTGCCCCGCCCTGCCCCGCCCCGCCCCATTTGCCATCCCTATGTATGGCACTTTAAAGTAAGGGTGTTAAACGGTTGAATAGGATTTGGTAATTCAAAAGTTTTAGAAAAACTTAAGCTTGAATCCGATGTGATTTGATGGTTTTGGTCTTATTTGTGGTGTTTTGATGATCAGAGAAAGATTGAATGATGTTTTAGGATGGGTTGTCACTTTTGGTTGAGGTCCCAAAGGCCTCGGGATGATTTCGGATGGCTAACAGGATGAAATTCGAGTTGAGAGATTGCAGGTTTTTGCTTTCCACATCTGCAAAAAAAGACCACAAATACGGTTGTGTAGGTGTGGAAGAAGGTTCACAGGTGCGGTTCTTTGGCCTTGAAGGATAAGTCCGCAGATGCGGAAGGGGAGCCGCATCTGCGGCACTGTAGATGCGGTAGAAGAGTCGCATGTGCGAAAGGGTGAAGCTTGGATGTTTCCGCAAAAGCAGACAAATATCCACAGAAGTGGGTTTCGCAAATATGGACATGTAACCGCAAAAGCAATTGTAGATTTAAGTGAAGGTCCGCAAAAGCGAAAATATAACCGTAGACTCGGTAGACGCAGATGCGGTACAGGAACCGCATATGCGAAAATCACTGTCTCAGAAGGGTTTTTAAAGCTTATTTTGTTCCGCAAGCTTAAGTCCATTTCCACCATTTTTAAGCACCCTTGAGAGCTCTTAGACGGAATTTTGAAGGGGGTTTCAATTAGGTGTTATTGGAGGTGAGTTCTTTGGCCTAAATACATGATTTAATGCTAGAATTAACATGGAAATTTGTGGAAATTCATCAAAAGAGGGTAAAGCTAGGGCTTGGAAATTTGGTGTTTCAAAGTGGAATTTGAGGTGTAAAATGACTCTGATTTTGGTAATTTTGATATGTATAGACTCGTGGCGAGATAAGAAATCCGGTGATGTTAATTTTCTAATTTTTAGAGTTTGCAACCTGTAGGGCACTGATTGCCCCTTTGTTTGACTACTTGTGTTGTACGTGATTGATTTGGTATTGTTCAATTTGTTGATCTTAGAATGTGCTTTGTGTTGAGGATTATCTGAAATGAGGAAAATGTGGAAAACATGGTTGGCTAGCATAATTAAATTCTTGATGTAATTTAAGGCTAGAGTTTACTTTGACACCCCATATTTGCACATCAAAGTGCTATATTTAGGTGACTTGCATACCGAGTAGCGAGCCTGGGGTAGAGCACCATTGGGGATTGTAATTTGGTATGTCCTGGTAGATGAATATACTGCATATTTGACTGAAATTCATTTATTATCCTTATAATTTGAGTTGCTTGCTATATTTTAGCTTTGTGCCAATTGATTTAATCATTCATGGGTTGTTATTAATGGTTTCTTACCATTTTTATATACTAATGGACAAATCTGTTTTTTAGATATTGCCCGAGGGCCGAACTTTGATGTGCTCGTCTTGCATATTTACTTGTCTTTTTACCTGTTATACTGTGGTATTTGTGCCCGAGGGGCTAATATTCCGTGCTTATCAGCACTAACTATTTTGAAATTGTTTTTGTAATTATGGAAAAGATAATTTTCAAAAGAGATTTGAACTAAGCCATGGTATTTCTAAAGATTTCACATATTCCCCTATTTTCTCAGAAAATTGTACCCAACTTCTATACAACATATTGGTTGCTTTACGTGATTTCTTGATGCTCAGTTATTATTTACTTTTATTCACTCCGTTTCGAGCCGATCTTTGACATTTTTCATCTTATCGTTCAAACCTGGAATCAAGCGCAACTTGTAAGTATTTTGGGACTAATTTATGGCAATTCACGCACAAAGCTTAGGAGAGAATGGGTATAACACATGTTAAACTCATAGTTATCAACACCCACTGAGGCTGAGTGAGACTTTCTCTGTCGAGCATCACATCCGATAGCATCAAGGTAGCTGTATGACGTCCGCATTCATGATCTTCCCATATATCCTATTTATTTTTATTCCGCATTTCTTCAGAACATTATGTAGTAGGTTGACACTCATATATTAGAGGCTCAGACTTGTGACACCGGATCTTTCGGGATGTGCAGTAGTGATTCTATGTGAGATTCCACATGTTATAACTTTATTTTGGATTTTCATTATTAAGACTTAGTAAATTATTTGTGTTAAATTAAATCATGAAATGTGGTTAATTGGTTAAGGGTGTTGAAATTGTCGGGCTTGCCTAGCAATGTGTTGGGCGCCATCACGGAGTGGGGTCTGGGTTGTGACAAATTGGTATTAGAGCCTAAGTTACTAGGTCTCATGAGTCATGAGCAGGTTTAGTAGAGTCTCGCAGATAAGTATGAAGATGTCTGTATTTATCCACGAGAGGATATAGAACCTTTAGGAAAACTTCACATTCTTGAATTCTTATCATGCGTCTTTGATTTAGCTGAGACCTAAACTTTTATTATTCCATTCTCTCATACATGGTAAGGACACGCGCTACCGAACGTGACGAACGACTACCGGTGCCACCTACTGAGGCTGCCAGAGGCTGTGGACACAGTTGTGGTCGTGGCATAGGCAGAGTACCCAGGACAACACCTGCTGATCCACCAGTTGCCCCAGTTCAAGATCAGGTTCCAGTTGTGGATATTCCAGCAGCACCAGTTCAGGCACCAGTTGTGCCCTAACTTAAGTGGTTTCAGCCACCATCGCAGCAGTCGCTACTTCATCGGCCGGGGGAGGCAAACAGACCCCCATTGCTGGCACACCTGAGCAGGTAGCGCAGGGACTACAGATACAGAAGGCACCTCCAGCTCAACAGGTTGCACCAGTGCAGGGTTTCGTGGTTCCAGCTATGCCAAATGATGAGAAGCATCGTCTTGAGAGGTTCGGTAGGCTCTAGCCTCCGACATTCAGTGGTGCTGAGGGCGAGGATGCCCAGGGTTTTCTTGACAGATGTCACTGTATGCCCCGTACGGCAGGGATCCTTAAGTCGAGTGGTATGGCATTTACTACATTTCAGTTTACGGGGGATGCTCTTACTTGGTGGGAGGACTTTGAGAGGCGTAGGCCAGTCGGTGCAGCACCCTGATTTGGCAGCAGTTCTCCGCTCTTTTTCTGGAGAAGTATGTACCTCAGTCCCGCAGAGAGGAGTTGCGTTGGCAGTTTGAATGGTTGACATAGGGGGATATGACAGTGACTCAGTACAAGATGAGATTTTGACAGTTAGCTTGCCATGCTATCTGGATTCCGTCAGATCGTGAGAGGATTAGGAGATTTGTGGATGGCCTTAACTACCATCTCCATATTCTGATGACTAGAGAGAGAGTAATGGGTGCTATGTTTTAGAGGGTGGTGGATATCGCTCGTGAGATCGAGTTAGTTCACCGTAGAGAGCGAGAGAAGAGGGAGGCCAAGAGGCCTCGTGGATCGAGCAGTTAGATTGGTGCTCCTTCGAGGGGCTAGTTCTAGCAGGGTAGAGGTCATTTTTTCAATCATGCTCAGTCGGCCCGTCTAGAGTAACGTGGGGGTATCTTCAGGTCATGGTTATCATGGGCCCTAACAGGGTCAATCTTTACTTAGCGCTTTTCTAGCTTAGAGTTCATCTCATGCCCCATCAGTTCAGGGTTCTTTGACACCAAGTGCATATACTAGTCACTTCGATGCGAGGGGTTCCCTTCAGTCCCGTTCTTCAGCACCTGAAAGTTGTTATGAGTGTGGAGATATGGTTCATATGTGGAGGCAGTGCCTATGTCGTCTTGTGATTTAATCTCAGCAGAGGGGTCAACCGTTGCCTTCAGCACCTGTTACTTCATTATCACCCACCCAACCAGCTAAGGTTATGGGTCAGGCAGCTAGAGGCCGTCCCAGAGGGCAAGGTCGATCAGGTGGCAGTCAGGCTTGTTTCTATGCACTTCCAGCTAAACTCGATGCTATTGCCTCTAATGTTGTCATTACAGGTATTGTTTTAGTCTGCCATAAAGATGCCTATATATTATTTGATCCTGGTTCCACCATTTCTTATGTTTCATCATACTTTTCTCATTATCTGGGTACACCCTGTGAGTCTTATTTTACCTGTTCATGTATCTACCCCGGTGGGAAATACTGTTGTTGCATACCATGTGTACCGTTCGTGTATGGTGATTATTGGGGGTCTGGAGACCCGAGTTGATCTTTTCGTATTGAGTATGGTGGATTTTAATGTCATTCTTGGAATGGATTGGCTATCTCCATGCGACGCTATCCAGAATATCATGCTAAGACAGTCACCCGGGCTATGCCAGATTTTGCACGGATCGAGTGGCGAGGTGTCACTGATTATGCTCCTAGTAGAGTGGTCTCTTTCTTGAAAGCCCAACATATGATTGGGAAGGGTTGTCTTTCGTATCTTTCCTTTGTGAGGGATGTTGGAGTTGAGAGTACCAATATTTATTCTATCCCAGTTGCGGGAGATTTCCCTGATGTGTTTCCTGCTGTCTTGTCGGGCACGCCTCCAGATATGGACATTGATTTTGGTATTGACCCGGTGCCCGGCACTTAGCCCATTTCCATTCCTCCAAATTGGATGGCACCAGCAGAGTTGAAAGAATTGAAATATCAACTTCAGGAACTCCTAGATAAGTGGTTCATCTGGCCTAGTGTGACACCGTGGGGTGCACTGGTTCTATTTATGAAAAAGAAGGTTGGCACAATGAGAATGTGCATTGACTATATGCAATTGAACAAAGTGACAGTGCAGAACTAACATCCTCTGCCTCGTATTGATGATTTATTTGACCAGCTTCAGGAGGCGAGGGTGTTCTCTAAGATTGATCTCCGTATGGGTTATCACCAGTTGAAGATCAGGATTTAGATATTCATAAGACTGCTTTCAGGACTAGATATGGTCACTATAAGTTTCTTGTCATGTCTTTCGGGCTGACCAATGCCCCAGCGGTGTTTCATGCTTCTGATGAATAATATATTTTGACCTTATCTGGATTCATTTGTCATAGTGATCATTGATGACATTATGGTATACTCGCATAGTCAGGAGGAGCACGCGCAGCATTTGCGAGTTGTATTACAGAGATTGAGGGAGGAGAGGCTCTATGCAAAGTTCTCCAAGTGTGAGTTCTGGCTCTGTTCAGTGGCTTTCTTGGGACACGTGGTGTCCAGCGAGGGGATTCAGGTTTACCCGAAGAAGATAAAGATGATGCAGAGTTGGCCTAGACCGTCCTCGGTAACGGAAATTCGCAGCTTCCTTAGGTTGGCAGGCTATTATCGCCGGTTTGTTCAAGGTTTTTCCTCTATTGCATCGCCCTTGACCAAGTTGAATTAGAAGGGTGTTTCATTTGTAATGTCGGACGAGTGTGAGGAGAGCTTTCAGAAGCTCAATACCGCTTTGACCACAGCTCCACTATTTGTTTTACCATCAGCTATAGGTTCTTATATGTTATATTGCGATGCTTTGCGAGTTGTGATTGGTTGTGTATTGATGTAGGAGGGTAGAGTTATTGAATATGCTTCTCGTCAGTTGAAGCCCCATGAGCAGAAGTACCCCCGTTCATGATTTGGCGTTTCCTGCTATAGTTCATGCATTGACGATTTGGAGGCATCTACTTATATGGTGTATCTTGTGAGGTATTCACCGATCATCACAATCTCCAGCATTTGTTCAAGTAAAAGGATCTTAATTTGCGGCAGTGGAGGTGGCTAGAGTTACTTAAGGATTATGATATTACCATTCTGTATCACCCGGGGAAGGCCAATGTAGTGGCTAATGCTTTGAGTCGAAAGGCGGTTAGTATGGGGAGTTTGGCGTATATTCCAGTTGGGGAGAGTCTCTTTTTGCAGTTGATGTCCAGGCTTTGGCCAATCGAATGGTGAGATTATATATTTTGGAGCCTGGGTGTTGGCTTGTGTTGTTTCTAGGTCTTCCTTGATCGCATCAGAGAGCGCCAATATGATAATCCACATTTGCTTGTCCTTAAGGACAAGGTTCAGCATGATGATGCGAGATATGTGACCATTTATGATGATAAGGTGTTGAGGATGCATGGCTGGCTTTGTGTGCCTAATGTGGATGGGCTTCGGGAGTTGATATTGGAGGAGGACCACAACTCGCAGTATTCCATCCATTTGGGTGCTGCAAAAATGTATCAGGATTTGAGGCAACACTATTGGTGGAGAAGGATGAAGAAGGATATAGTAGGGTTTGTAGCTCGGTGTCTCAATTGTCAGTGAGTAAAGTACGATCATCAAAGGCCGGGCGGTGTACTTTAGCGGATGATTATCCCCGAGTGGAAGTGGGAGAGAATTACTATAGATCTTGTTACTGGACTCCCACGGAATTTGAAGAAATTTGATGCTATTTGGGTAATTGTAGACAGGCTGACCAAGTCCGCGAACTTTATTCCGGTCTGTACTACTTATTTTTCAGAGCGGCTGGCAGAGATTTATATTCGGGAGATTGTTCGGTTGCATGGTGTCCCAGTTTCCATCATATCAGATCGGGGCACTCAGTTCACCTCTCAGTTTTGGCAGGCGGTTCTTCGATAGTTGGGTACCTAGGTAAAGTTGAGCACGGCTTTTCACCCTCAGGCGGATGGGCAGTCCGAGTGCACCATTCAAATCTTGGAGGATATATTACGCGCCTGTGTTATTAATTTTGGAGGGTCACGGGATTGGTTTCTACCGCTTGCAAAGTTTGCCTACAACAATAGCTATCAGTCCACCATTCAGATGGTGCCATATGAGGCCTTATATGAGAGACAGTGTAGATCACCGGTTGGTTGGTTCGAGCCCATCGAGGTTAAACTATTGAAGACAGAGGTGGTCTAGGATTCCTTAGATAAGGTGAAAGTGATCCAGGAGAGACTTTGTATTTCGAAGAGTTATGCGGACCGGAAGGTTCGAGATGTATCTTATATTGTGGGCGAGAAGGTCTTGTTGAAGGATTTTTCCTATAAAAGGCTTTATGAGGTTTGGTAAGAAAGGGAAGCTGAGTTCGCGGTTCATTGGACCTTTTGAGGTATTTAGGAGGATTGGGGAGGTGGCCTATATGCTTGCTTTTCCAGCCATCTTGTCGGGGGTTCACCCGGTATTCCATATTTCTCTGCTCCGGAAGTATGTTGGGGACCTGTCTCATGTGTTAGACTTCGGCACGGTTCAGTTGGATGATGACTTGACCTATGATATAGAGCTAGTGGCTATTTGGGGTCGTCAGGTTTGAAAGTTGAGATCAAAGGATATAGATTCGGTGAAGGTGAAATTGAGAGGTCGGCCCGTGGAGGAGGCTAGCTGGGAGACCGAGCAGGAGATGCGGAATGGATATCCTCACCTAGTCGTCCCCTTCCCTTTCCCCAAAATAGAACGCCCTCCCCCCTGTGACGATCCGGCCGGCCGTCACGTGAGTTACAATCTAGTTTCCCATATTTTCTTCTTCCTTATGTTTAATTATATCAGTCTTAGATGAACGAGTTGAATTGGATTGGTTTTAGATTGAAATGAGACACTTAGTCTCTTTAAGGTAGGCTTGTTTTGGAAAAGTCAACTGGATGTTGACTATTGAGTTAGAGGGATCGGATGTGATTTCTGGTGATTTGGTTAGCTTCGGGGAATGATTTGTGACTTTAAAGTGCGACCGAAATTGATTTTGGAGGTCCGGTGTAGAATTAGGCTTGAATTGGCGAATTTAGTATTTTGGCAAATTCCGGTTGGTAGGTAAGATTTTGATTCAGTAGTTTCGTTAGGTGATTTGGGATGTGTATGTAAAATTTCAAGTTATTCGGAGGTGTTTTGGTTGGATTTTTTATCGAATGCGTATTTCGGAAGTTTTTAAAGAACTTAGGCTTGAATCCAATGTAATTTGAGTGTTTTAGTATTATTTGTGGTGTTTTGATGATTGGAGAAAGTTTGAATGATATTTTAGGATGGGTTGGCACTTTTGGTTGAGGTCCCGGGGACCTCGGGGTGATTTCGGATGGCCATCGGGATGATTTTTGGACTTATAAGATTGTTGAATATCAGGTATCTGGTATTTCCACATCTGCAAAAAAAGACCACAAATACGGTTGTGTAGGTGTGGAAGAAGGTTCGCAGGTGCGGTTCTTTGGCCTTGAAGGATAAGTCCGCAGATGCGGAAGGGGAGCCGCATCTGCGGCACTGTAGATGCGGTAGAAGAGTCGCATGTGCGAAAGGGTGAAGCTTGGATGTTTCCGCAAAAGCAGACAAATATCCACAGAAGTGGGTTTCGCAAATGCGGATACCTGACTATAGAAGCGGTCCTGGGCGATATTAGGAGTTCCGCAGAAGCGGGTAGAAAACCGCATAAGCGGTGGTCGGAGATGCGGTATTGAAACCGTAGATGCAAAAATCACTGTTATCAAAAGGGTTTTAAAGCTCATTTTGTTCTGCGAGCTTAAGTACATTTCCACCATTTTTAAGCAACCTTGAGAGATCTTGGGTAGAAATTGAAGGGAATTTCGACTAGGTGTGATTGGAGGTGAGTTCTTTCGCCTAAATACATGATTTAATGGTTGAATTAATATAAAAATTTATGGAAATTTATCAAAATGGGGTAAAGCTAGGGCTTGGAAATTTGGTATTTCAAAATAGAATTAAAGGGTCAAATAGACTCCGATTTTGGTAATTTTGATATGTATAGACTTGTGGCAAGATGAGGAATCTGTTGATATTAATTTTTTTATTTTTCGAGAAGTGGGCCCGGGGCTCAGTTTTTGTAAATTTTGTGATTTTCGATATTTTTTCGAGTCTTTTGATTGGGTATTGTTCCTTTGGCACATTGTGATATATTCATTGTGGTTTTGATCAAATTCGACGCGCGAGGAGGTCGATTCGAGAGGCAAGGGCATATCTAGCTAGGATTTGGCCGGCTTGAGGTGAGTAATAGATGTAAATGATGTTCTAAGGGTTTAAAATCATGTATTTTCACATCGTAGTGCTATATTGAGGTGACTTACACGCCGGGTAGCGAGCGTGGCGTAGAGTATAGTTGGGGATTGTGACTTTGTCTGTCCTAGTAGATGAATTTACTGCGTATTTGACAGAAATTTATTTATTATCATCATAATTTGAGCTGCTTGCTATATTTGGGCTTCGTGCCAATTGATTTAATCCTTCAGGGATAGTTGTTACTGGTTTCTTACCATTTTTACATACTGATGAACTCAATCCTGTTTTTTAATATCGTTTTTGTAAACTCAGCCACCTTTTCTCTCACTTGAAACATAAAATAATATTTCTAATGAGTTTGGGCTGAATATTTATATATTATTGTGCACGAGGGGCTTATGTGATTCTGGACTGAGTGTGGGATCGGGTTGCGCGCCGCAACAGTATTATTTTGATATTTATATGAGGCTTGTCCTAATGAATTCCACGAGATGGCTTGATATTGCGCTTGGGCAGTAAGGGGTCCCTCCCGGAGTCTGCACACCCCAGTGAGTGTCGTCGACGATAAATAAATAAAGAGGTCTGCACGCCGTAGCGGGTACTAGGGAGTACTGTATTATTTATTGCATTTCTTAATTGATTGTCATTCATTTACTTATGTTTTGCGGCATCATCTTATCGTTCAAACCTGGAATCAAGCGCAACTTGTAAGTATTTTGGGACTAATTTATGGCAATTCACGCACAAAGCTTAGGAGAGAATGGGTATAACACATGTTAAACTCATAGTTATCAACACCCACTGAGGCTGAGTGAGACTTTCTCTGTCGAGCATCACATCCGATAGCATCAAGGTAGCTGTATGACGTCCGCATTCATGATCTTCCCATATATCCTATTTATTTTTATTCCGCATTTCTTCAGAACATTATGTAGTAGGTTGACACTCATATATTAGAGGCTCAGACTTGTGACACCGGATCATTCCGGCTGTGCAGTAGTAACTCTATCAGAGATTCCGCATGTTATAACTTTATTTTGGATTTTCTAGACTTATGTCGTGGAACTGGGTTGCCATCTTCATGTGTTACCCTGAAAATCTATCTATTTTTTAAGCTTTTCTGTCTTTAGGTGGTATAATACCCCAAATTTTTTTGAAGTATTTTAAAACCAATAAGAAGATTGATGTGTATAATTATACCAAATCGAGTATGAACTGGATAAATGTTATGAAGTATATCAAGTGATCATGATAATATATGTAAGAGGTATATTTACAACGGTTGTTGTTGTTGTTGTTTATGGTCTATGAAGAGCTTTAAGGTTAAGTCCAGTTGGAAACTATATGATGGGCTAAAATTTGAAATGAGTTCGCACAAGACTTAAAATCAAATGAGTATAACTCTCAAAATATGAAGGGTTATATGGTGTATGACATATCGAATTAAAGGTTTACGAGTCTATTTTTAATGCTTCAAGCCGTTCATCATTTGAATAATTTACAAAAGAATTATGAACTTTTAACAAAAGGTGATAGTATGCTACGCAACTTGCATAGCTAATTCCAGATTTTGGCGAAGAAAAGGCCTCATGCGTAGGTTTTATGTGTAGGCTATGCCTATTCAGGGAGGTAAGCTGTCACGACCCCAAATCCGGTCGTATTGACGCCCAGTACATTGCTAGGCAAGCCCGATCAATCACATTCACATTTTGAGATTCAACTATTATATACTTCAGTTAGGTGGGGGTGCTGGTGGCATCAATTTAGGTCCACACATTAATGTGAAAAATTTTGTTTTCCATGTCATAAGATTAGTGCTGCCAAATAGTTTTTTGGGAAGTTGGGATGAAGGGTGAAACTGCACAACTTGAATAATAATGGAGGTGAAGAAATTAACCATACATAATATATTACCGGCAATTGTGTCCAATATCAACAATTATTATTTGTTAGTAGTGCGGTGTGCACCCCGACTCTTCCGATAAGTCACCAGCATCTATGGCCAATAACATTACATAATAGGCTACTGGCAACTATGGCCAATGCCCACAATCAATATCTGTTAGTAGTGCGGCGTGCACGCCAACCCTTCCGATAAGTTACCGGCGCTATGGACAATAAGAATAATCAATATAATATATTACCGGCATTGAACCAATAATCTCTAATCAACAATATGTATATAAATGTATTACCGATATTAAACCAATAAATCTTCAATTTCAACAACATTTATATTATCAGTGTAAAACTAATATTTTTGTAATTCAACAACATTTATATTACCGGTATAAAATCAATAAATAATAAATAATCAACAATATATGTATGTGTCACGACTGAAACCCCGGTCGTGATGGAGCCCAACACATTGCTAGGCAAGCCCGACCATTTTCCAGATAACCAGTTAGTTATTAATTAATACTGATCTATTTAGAGTTAATAGCATGTTTTCATAATAGAAACAACAATTGCGGAAACAGAAATATATGAAATACAGCCTAATGAATCCAGTGTCACAAGTCTGAGCCTCTAACAAAAAGGAAACATCCTATATAAACCAAGTCTACGTAGAGTGACAAAAGACATAAATAGAAGGAGGGAGAGATCGGGTCCTGCAGACGCTAACAGCTACCTCGATGTCTCCTCAGCTGGTGATAGAAATAGCAGCAGTGTATAACTCAACTGCCCTCCTGGACCCCTCTATCTGCATACACGGTGCAGGGAGTGGCGTGAGCATCTTCCAACTCAATGAGTAGTAAATAACAAATAATAACTGAAAGTAAGAACACCTCTATTATCACTAAATAGTTCTAAGAATAACCGTACAGGTAAATCATCTCTACAAGGGTAAGTCGCGTTCCAATCACTGTCTCACTCTGATCCAACACTGATCTAACCCTGTTGCGCCATGCAGTCCGATCCAATATATGTATATGTATATACTGCTGCAGCATGCAGCCCGATCCGGTATATATGTCAATACCTCACAATGGGTCCTCGACCCCTCTTAGTCAATATAGACTCGGCCTCTCGGGCCTACTCAACTGGAACAGGGTATTCAACCCTAGGTATTCTCACTTAGAGTACACATCTAGTACTGGTTCATGTCATGCTATAAATCTACAACATGACTGAGAGTATGTGTTCAACATGATATAGGGGTCATTTAGCTCTACAAGCTTCCCTAATATTCTACAGATCGGCACAAGGCCCCAAACATGGCTACTAGCCCAAATATACAGATATAAGCCCAGTCTCAGTCATTATGCACAGTAAACTATCAATCGGGAGGGACCAAGTCCAAATCCCCAGTCACAATACCACCACGCTCGTCACATGACGCGTGTTCCATCTCAGCATCGCACTGAATAGTGCAAATACGGGGTTTCAAACCCTTAGTACATCATTTATTACTGCCACTCACCTCGAACTAACAAAGGTCCTAGCTTGCCTTGCACTTGCCTCGCAAATCAACCTCCTCGGATGCCAAATTTGATCAAAACCAATAAGAATACATCAAAATAAGCTAAAGGAACATAACCCAATCGAAATAACTCGAATTACTCCGAAAATCATGAAGTTGCCAAAACCCGACCCCCGGAGTGATTCCTCACATACACCGGGAGTGTTGTGTAAGGCCCCGTAAAAATTTTGTGCATAAAACCTAGTAGCTGTGGTGTCATGGTCCGAATAATGTGTTAGGAATGCGTAGAATTCTTCGCGGCGAGCTTGCTCGCCGCGGTTCGGACCCTTGGTAGTGATTTAAGTTTCAAAAATGTAGAGAATTAATTTTTCCGAAAAGTGTCCAATATGCGGTCAAGAATGCGATCGCAAACCTGACATGCGGACCGCATTCTTGCCGCAAAACGTTCCAAAGAGTTTCCCAAAAATCGTGTCAAAAGTGCGGTCGATATGCGATCGCATGTCAAATCTGTGGTGCACTTTGCGACCGCAGATCAAACATGCGGACCGCATTCTGGCCGCATTCCTTAACAGAACCTGTGTAAAATTTGGGGCAATTCTGCGGTCACTATGCGGACCGCATGTTGATTCTGCGGTCGCATAGTGCACCGCATAATTGACCCCGGCCCAGATTTTTGTAACATTTTGACCCGATCTCTTCTTTAATATAACACACTTCTTCTTCATTTTATCATATCATCTTACCAAAATTAGAGAGAGAAGAGAGGGTTTTTAGAGAGAGAAATCTTTCATCTTCAAAGATTGTTCCAACCACCTTAATTCCAAGGGATCTTAGGGCAAGGATTCAACTTCCCCAATCTTTTCAAGGTAAAAACCCTAAACTATTTTCTTTGATTTTCAGTTTTAATTGGGTAAAGAGAGGTTTGCATATAATAGCTTTTAAAAATAGAATTTTTACACTCATGCATTATTATTGAACTTGATTTTTAGTAAAAAGAAGTGAGTAGAAGTAAGAGTCTTCAAGAACAAGGTTGGCAAGAGTAAGATAGCGTGGGTAAGCATAAAGTAGGAAGTTAACGGAAGAAAACTCACCACCAGGTATGTATGGCTAATTTTGATTCTTGTAAAATCGCCCAAATGTGTGCGAATTGTTTTGGCATGTGTCAAATTGAGAAATTTTACGTAATTGTTTGATTTCCTTGTTGAGCATTTGATTGATGTTGAACTACGTGTGGTGTGGTATGAAATATGAATTGAAAGATAAAAAGGTAATCGAGATTGGTAAAGAATTGGGAACAACCATTGTGATGGCATATTTGACTTATTGTGGAAGGAATTTGAAACACCTTAATTGTGGTAAATTGTTGAACATGATTATGTGGGCATTTTCGATTTTGGAATACTTGTAACTTGGTTTTGATATTGGCTTGAGAAGAAATTGAGAACATGAACCAATGTGTAAGTTGCTTATTTGAACTTGTTGAAATTGTGTGTAGTACCTTATCTGCTGTTTGAAATTGTTGTGTTTTCAACTGTAAGGCGGGGTCGTGTTGCGCGCCGCAACGTGGGGAAATAAGGTGTGGGTTGGGGTGATAAGGGTGGCCGAGGTAATAAGGGTGGTCGGGGGCAATAAGGATGGAAAGCGATCGAAATCGCTATTGAAAATTTATACAAAAATCAATAATGTGAAATTGTGAAAGGAGACAGCAGGAGAGTTTGCAACCTGGGGAGCACTGATTGCTCCTATGTTTGACTACTTGCAATTTATGTTGTTGATTGGTTGTTGTTCCATTTGTTGACCTTGAATGTGCTAGTGTTGAGGCTTATCTGAAATGAGTAAAAGGTGGAAAACATGGTTGGTTGGCTTGATTAGTTTTAATGTAATTTAATGGCTTGAGTTTACTTGGGACAAAGTTTGTCCATACATACCAATACAATTCAAGTGTACTGACGTCCCTTTTGCCGGGGACGCTACATTCGTGTTATGATTGTAGGTGGATCTGTAGCAGGCACTTCAGCATATCGGCAGTAGTATCCTTCATCCTCCACTGCCCGTTTTTGGTGAGCCCCTTTCTTCCTCGGGGCCTTGTGTGGTTCATGCCACTTCGGTTTAGATTTCATTTTGGTTTTGTAAGGTATAGCCGGAGCCTTGTTACCGGCAAGTATTGTATTTCCCTTTTTGTATCCTAGAGGCTCCATAGACATGTACACTGTGGGATTGTGGCCTATGTATATGTATGGGGCGTTGTAAATATAAATTATGAACTTGTTAGTGAATCAATCACATGGTTATGTTTATGCATTATGAAATCGGTCATTATTGGTAAAATATTTGGTTAATGAGAAACAATCAACACAGGGTTAACGCGTGGGAATGAAAGGCACCCAGGTCCGCTTGACTGGGGCAACCCGAGTCCTTGCATATAAAGTTTATCAAAACTGGACTCCATTTGCCCATTCAAATCGGTGATTTTCTATAACCTAGGCTTAGAGCAAAAATCCTCCATTGATACACCTTAAATCCTTCAATTTTCAGTGATATAAATGGAGATTCAAGGATAAAATCATGTAATTAGGCCATAAAACTTACCTCCAATGACTTCCCGATGAAATCCCCTTCAAATCCCGTTACTTAGCTCTCAAAGAACTCAAAAATGGAGGAAAAAGACAAATGTTTCGCCACTGAAAATTCTGTTAAAAACCCTTATGTCGGCCAATTTAACCCTATGCAATCGCAGCCCTTGGCATGCGATCGCGATGCACAAATTCTCTGGCCTCCAAATTACTCCATGCGATCGTGACCTTCCTCATGCGATCACATAGTGCAAGAATAAGCTGCCCTAAAAAATCTTCTATGCGATCGCGTCCTGTGCTGTACGATCGCACTGCTTCACTACCCAAAGCTATACGATCGCGGCCTTGACCATGCGATCGCATAGAACAAAAATGCTGCCTTCCCATATCGTTCTACGTGATCGCAGGGCTTCCCATGCGATCACAGAGAACAAAATGACCCTGCAATTATGACAGCAAAACTGACTGTTCCATTAGCCAAAAATGGTCCGTTTGGACCCCCGGATTCACCCCGATGCCTCCAGGACCCCAACGAAAACCATCAATCAACTCCAAAATACCATACAAACTTGTTCCAATCATAAAAACATGTCCTTTAACACAAAAATCCTCAAATCACGACGGATTCAAGCCTAAGTTTAACCAAAACTTTTGAAACTCACATTCGATCAACAACTTGACGAAACGACGTCCGAATGACCTGAAAACTTGCAGACATATCCAAAATTACCTAACGAAGCTACTGCAACTCTCAGAATTCTATTTCGACTCCCGGATCAAAATCTCACCTATCAACCGGATTTCGCCAAAATTCCAACTTCGCCAATTCAAGCCTATTTCTACACCGGACCTCCAAATTCAATTCATATCGCACTCCTAAGTCACAAATCACCCCTGAAGCTAACCGAACCATCGGAATTCACATCCGAGCGCTCTAATCACATAGTCAACTTCCGGTTGACTTTTCCCAACTATTCCTTCATCAAAGAGACTATTTGTCTTATTTCCAACCAAACTCTGATCCGAATTGACTAAAATTCACCAAACACATATATTGAAACATGAACAAGCATATAATGGGGAAAATGGGATGGAAACTCACGTGATGACGGACCGGGTCATCACATTCTCCCCAACTTAAGCAAATGCTCGTCCTCGAGCGGGTCAAGAAACATACATGGAGTCTCAAATAAGTATGGATATCTGCTCCGCATCTCTTGCTCGACCTCCGAATAATCGACTGATAACTGTTGTTGTAGGCAAACTCTGCAAGTGGCAAAAACTCATCCCATGAACCTCCAAAATCAATCACACAAGCACACAACATATCCTACAAGATCTGAATAGTGTGCTCAGACTGTCCGTCTGTCTGAGGGTGAAATGTTGTGTTTAACTCTACTTGCGTACCCAGCTCCCACTGAAATGCTCTCCAGAACTGAGAAGTGAACTGACAAACTCTCATCCTTATCATGGCTTAGGATTGTGTTCTCTTATCTTAAGAAGACTGTTCCTCTTAGAACTCAATGTAACCTTTTTGTGAGCACGTGATTTTTGCCCCAAACAATTAATTCCAAAATATAAATACAAAAATAATTTTTGAGTGCAATTGGTATGATTATTATATGAAAAAACATTAGTGTTTGTTTTAATTGTTGAAATAAAGTGAAAGAAATTTGAAATGAAATACAAGATGAAATTAATTGGAAAATACAAAAAATGTAAGGTAATTACTAGGAAATTTGAAAATCAAAGAAAAATACAAAAAATTACAAAATATAAGAAAAATACATCAATATAAAATATACAAGGAAAATAAATCTAAAATATACGGGAAAATATAGAAATTAAATAAATAAATACAATTAAAAAATACCAAATACGATAAATACATGGAAATACAAAAAATACAAAGTGTATTTGGGCCAAATACACGAAGTCATTAAGCCCAAAACAACACTCAACAGACCTGGCCCAATACATAATTGAACCGGTCTGCCTATGCAAAAGCCAAACGTTGTCGTATCATGTAACGAATTTGGGCCGTTGATATAATCAAGAAACAAATAAGGCGGTTGCCAAATAAATTAAATGACGGCGTATGAGGAAATAATCACAGCCTTCCATTTGATTAATCTAACGGATGAGATCAGAGTTGCACTTAAACAAAATGACGTAGCTTAGCCAAAGAAATCACAACCGTCCAGGGATTTGATCTAACGGGCGGAATGAAAGTTTCATTAAAATCATACGACGACGTTTAGAAGCCAGAGTAATCCTGGCCATTCATCTCAGCCAATCCAACGGCTGATAACTAATGATCTAGGTTTAGTATATATCTCCTCTCCCCCATTCATTTCATATCATTATACACCCTTCTCCGCAGACATTAACCCTAGCCGCCTCTATATCCGCTTCCTTCTCTCACAAGACCACCGGAACCCTACCGGTAGTCACTATTCTGTCACCTTCTCTGGCTCAGGCTAAGCCTCTAAACACCCCCCTCCACTCTCTAACACCTTATTTCCATTAACCTTAGCCTAGAAAACTCACCAGCCTTCCATTCTTGAAACTCCGGTTGTCGGAACCCTAGCCGGCGACCACCAAGCTATGAA
This sequence comes from Nicotiana noctiflora, assembly GCA_032618575.1. Taxonomy (NCBI): domain Eukaryota; kingdom Viridiplantae; phylum Streptophyta; class Magnoliopsida; order Solanales; family Solanaceae; genus Nicotiana; species Nicotiana noctiflora. The sequence continues at coordinate 476,292 of JASVEL010009004.1, read as the reverse complement.
CTAGCCCTTCACCTTAACACCCCAGAACCATCATAAAACCCCCTTTCACCCCACCCAAGTCACATTTCTTGAATATAAGACAAACGTGTCGAATATCCAAAAATGTCTCGTCGGAACCCTACTCCGGCCGACACCCAAAACCAAAGTCTATGAAAACCATAACCAGAGTCTCCAAATACCCCATCTCACACCCAAACCAGACTTCCAAGAGTCTGCCTGGAAGATCTATCGTCAAAAGAGACACAAAGTCTCTGAAACACTGGAAAACCAAGAAAGAAAAGAAGAAAATGAAGAAAGAAAGAAAAGAAAAAGAAAGGAAAGAAGAAGAAACCCCAAAAAAGCTAAGTACCCTGAACCACTTTTGTTTTCTGTGTTTCCATCTTCTGTACTCTTATTTGTTAAAAAAAAACCTGAATCTATTGCATGTGTATGTTTGAAATCGATTAAGCATTCTTGGTTCTGATTGTAACTATCTGTAAATCACATGTTGTTAGTTGTTTGATGTTCTTGTTCAATAGATCCTGTCTCGACTAGGGTTTTGATTAATTAGGATTCAACCATTATCAACTTGTTTCTCTGAATTCTGATTAATTTTAAAATTAGTTGTAATTGGGGCTATATGTCCAAGACTGCATAAAATTGGCTATTATTACAATATGATTTATATGTTTGTTTCTTCCGAGCTTCTGAGTACTTAGTCACATTTAGGATATATGTGCAAATGATTATTGTGGCTATTATTGCAACACAGTGTGATTTTTGATTTGAAAATTCGTGTGTGGTTATTCTTGTAAAGTGGTTAACCCTGAAAGAGTTTTACTTAGTATGAAATTGGCTAAAATATAAAGTCGAGTCTCAGGGGTTATATTTTAAACACTGTTAATTACCCCAAGTCTTAACAGACCTAAGGGTAGGTCGGGTAAATACTGTAAAGCATAAAGGGTAATAAAGGAAGGGGAATTGGTATTTCTGAGATTAATATAGAAATAATGGGGGCATAAATGACATTGAGGCCTGGTTTTACTAAAAATATTTGAATAATAAAGGGTAAACTAGGCATAGTTAAAAGTAAAATGTGTAATAAACCTTAGCAAGTGAGGGTAACTAGGTCAAATCCGCCAAATAGAACAATAAGGAATAACCTAGAACCTTCTAGCAAGGGTTCAAGTGTATTTCCGTTAGAATTATGCTATACTTAACTGATTTAATTGAAAAAGAGTTGGGGTGGAAAATATGAATAACTAATTCAAAATTCCCTCCAAAATTCACTCATAAATAAGGCTGTCTTAACTCTTAAGCCTGAAAAAGGGGGTTCCAATTCCAGATTTTCGAAGGGGTTCAGACTTTTAAGGTTCAGATTCTAGGAGAGTTTGAGAGAGTATTCAGAATTGCTAAAGCTCTGAAACTTCTATACTAAAATCCTACTGGTCTTCTACTTAGGTGATAGTTCGAGTATTATTTCTGGGGATTCCCGCTGGTTGTTTCTCTGTTTGTTTATTTCAACTTTGCTGGGGTTCACAATTTACTCGAGTTATTTGTTGTTTACCTGCTGGATTTTGAGATTTGCTGTGTTGATTGCTTCATGTTCGATGTTGCTTATCATCGTTGTTGTTACTGATTTTCCTTCTTCTCCAAAGCCTAGAACTCATCAATTTGTATTTGAATCAAGTACACATTACTATGACCTGGAGCTGTATATGAGAGGCTGTTGAAGATATAAAATTATCATCATGTTTTAGCTAATCATTTGTATACTTGTAATTTTGTTATGTAGCTGTAGTTGTTAGATTCCTGTAATTCTATTAGGACTAATTGTAATAAGTATTAGATTAGACTTAATAATAACTATGGTGACATAAACGGTAGGCTAAGTAGACTGGGTAAAATGATCACTTAAATATAACTTGAAATATGAATGCCTAGACGTTCTATTAATCCAGCTCTGAATTTGAATTGTCCAATGCTAAAAGCATAAGTAGTTTTCGAATTTCAAACTGTATGTTGTGTCTAAATTGATTTAGTTATAAAATTTGTTTCATGGTTCTGTAATCTGATAGCAATTCGAATTTTCTTATCTAGATTAGAATATTATCTTCTTAATTGAGCAAAACAACAGAAACAACTAGTGTTATGATAGTGATTTAAGTGTTAGACTTTACCAATTGGATAGTAATGTCTTCATCCAGGATCAGTTAATAAGCATAAAATCAGTAGCAGTTAAATACAAATTAAGATTGTGGATTGTTGTATCTATCAAATATTGTTAAAAATGTTAATACTGTCTGTTTAGCCTTGAACGTGAAAGATCTGGGCTCAGTTACGAACTTAGGCCCTGATCAGTATAGAATGGCAATTAAGCCTATAATCGGAGGAAGAAATGGGTACAGGGCTTTAGTGACCCAGTTATATCGGACTACAGACTGGTGAATCAATCCAAAGTCCAGGCCCAATAATAAATATGGCATGGACTCTTGCATAGCCTTGTAAAATAAAACAGAAACAGTTACCTTAGGATGAAAAAAATAAAAATAGAAAATGTAGTACATTTAAGATTGGACCTTAATAAAATAGAGATGAGCCTCACCAAAATGATCAATTTAAAAATACTTAGACTTGGAAGGACCGTTTAACGAATTTCACGGTCTTTCCCAAAGTTAACAAATACGTAAATGTTATAGCCACGAAGTGATAATAATATTACCTTCCTAAATACGGGTGCACATTTATGTGACCCAAATCCAAATCTCAACGAAGTCGAAATATGTTGAAAGCCACAGGCATACTCGTACGGTGTGACTCAAAGTGCGTTTTCACAATGTCGCAATTCTTTATAAAAAATAACAAAGCGGAACACTAATAAAGCATGAAAATGGAGCATATGAAAAAATCAGATAAAAACAAAGACAGCGGTTGAGCGACCGTGCTAGAACCATAGAATCTGAGAGTGCGTAACACCTTCTTCCGGGTTAACAGAATGCCCTATCCAGGTTTCTAGTTTCGCAGACTGTATTACAGAGTCATAAATTTCCTCGGTTCGGGATTAAATCGGTGACTTGGGACACTATTATTTTCCCAAGTGGCGACTCTGAATAATTAAATAAATTGATCCCGTTCCGACTGTCCTTTAAGTGGAAAAACTCCTTCCCTTTGGTTATTATATCCCTTTCCCGGGGTGTAGTAAAACCAAAATAGGGCATTGTGCGAAAGCATATATGAGAATAGAACGTGAAAAAAAAAGGTGTGACAAGAGGACATGTTGGGAAATAAGAAACCCAGAACTTCGGTTCAGGGTTTAAGAATTCGAGCTCGATTAACTTGTTGTTTTTGATATTATTTGATTTTATTATATGCTTTGATCAATGTGCTACATGTTTACCGTTTTGATATTACGTGAACTGTATATATAAAATTATGCCGAAAACCCTTCTCTTCTTACCTCCGGGGATGTGCTTACTGGTTGACACTCCCCTTTCTGTTAGTGTCAATACCCAAATAAGAAACAGAGGTCGAAAAAGTTACAAAGTCGGACGATCCCGCGGGTCTCTGGTACATAGCCCCCTCTTCGGTCCGAGTTGTCCGCTCGGTTACACAGTCTAGCACCACTGAAAAATCAGGATATTGAGCTTAGAATTAGGACGATTATTTTCATCATACATGACTTAGGGGACTCAACATAGGGGTTGGGTCCGTATAGGATAGGTAGCCCGGATGTAAAAGACCGAGCATGATTATGCGTTGCATTTATTTGTCCTGGGCCATTATGCTGACCGGCTAAATAACTGAAAATAAAAAGAGAGAAAAATAGCAATTTCGAGATACTGACGAAACACTGCCGAAATTTTGAGGAAAAAATATGAAAATAGTCGGGTTAATTTTGTCAATATAGTTGGTTTAAAAACAATTTGACTGAACTACGCTGGTTTGATTCTCACCACTAGGCGAGATACGTAGGCAACCCATGACGGGTCCAACCACCCCTTTTCAAAATTAGCCAAAAAATGTCAAATTTTTAATTTTTAATAAATCAAAGTGATGTTGTTTTTGAAAATAGCCGAATGTTACGAAAGGACGTCGGAAGGCTATTTGTGCAAAAATGGCCACTTTTGAAGTCATTTCCCATAAATAATAAATATCATCATGAAACTTCGGACGAGGTATTGAAAGGATGAGTTCACAAATAGAGGCTGTATTCGCAAATAGGGATTTCTTTTGAATTTTTTTTTTGCTTTTTGAGTCAAATAATAATGAGCTTAAATCACCTTTAATAAATGTGCAGGATGAGCACAATGCAAAACGAACCTTTTTCACTAATGAATAAGATCCTTTTGGAGTTACGATTATGGTGGAACGACTTGAGCCAAGATGGACGGGATGAGGTCAAAACATATCTGAAAGATCTTACCGGGCTGCTTGATATCATACCTCGAGGCAACATTATTCGAGCCTTAGTTGCTTGCTGGGATCCCGCACATAATGTGCTCCACTTTTCGGACTTTGAGCTCACTCCGAAACTAGAAGAGATTGCTAACTACATCGGAAAGGGTGAGGTCCCCTTAAAGACAAATATCTGGTTGCTCCAAGAGCCATCACTGTACATAGATTCCTCGACTCTTTGAAATAGCCAGAAATGTTCACATTGAAAATTTGGTCCACAGGTTTTGTACTATGAACTTTATATACCGCAGATATGGCCACGTTGGAGGATTTAATATTCCAACAAACAAACTCTCAGCAAAGCAAACCGGGCTAAATGGGAGGAACATAGGCGTTTTTCCTTCATGGTAGCCTTTCTGGGATTAATAATATTTCCAAGGAAAGACGGGAATATCGACATCAGAGTTGCCGGAATTGCCAGTACTCTCCTTACACAGGATAACAGTACTTTGGCACCAATGATAGTTGCCGATATCTTTCGTGCTCTCACAGCCTGCAAAGCGGGAGAAGATTTCTTCGAGGGGTGTAATCTACTACTTCGGATGTGGATGATAGAGCATTTATGCCACCACCCTCAGTGTTTGAGTTACGGATCATCAGAAAAGACTTGTGCTGAATAATTCTACATGAGGACAAAAGAGGCCAAGTTGCCAAAAGGGTCAAAAGGTTGGATCACATACTTCCGATCACTTACTGCTAGTCAGATAGAATGGGCATTCGGATGGTTGCCCATCAAAGAAGTCATATACATGCCAGCAGAAGGATCATACTTTCTTTTAATGAGATTCAAAAGTATCCAACCTTATGCGCCATATCGAGTATTACGGCATCTCGGAAGATATCAAATAGTGCCAAAAGATGGGGATCTCAGCCTTCAAGCGATAGAGATTAGTCCCGATGGGCAATTTCCTGAAGCAAAAGTTCAAAAAATATGGAATCAATGCCAATGTCTGAGAGTAGACACTTGTGTAAGGGATCAGGCTAGAGGTGAAGTGTCGCCTGGTTATTCTGCATGGTACCGAAAGGATTTTGAGCATGAAAGACCAACGAAAAGACCTCACATTCAAGAATTTGTCGAGCTATCAAAGGAGCAATGGGATTGGCTGGCCAAGGAGAATGAATACCGAGCTAAAATTAGTATGTTGGAAAAACAAGTTCGGGACCTCAAATTCGAAAGCAGCTTACAAGCAGTGGCCGATGAGGGTGAAAAAAAAAACAAATGATGAAAGAAAATGAAACATTGAAGGCTCATATTTTGAAAATGAGAACAACAACTGAAACCCCTATTGAAATGCCCGAGATGAAAAATTGATTGATAATTTGCGGCGAAAAGTGAACGATTATAGTTTTGACCTGGATAAAGCCGAAAAAGAACTAACCGGGGTTCATAAGCAATTGGCTAGGAATGCAGAAGAATGGGCCCGTATGATTCAACAGTTGAAGGAAGAACATAATGTTGAAGTTTCTCGGTTGAGGAAAAAGATTGTTACTGTTGAGGTCAAAATTAACAAACAAGTGAAAGAGTTTAGTATGGAAAAAGAACATTGTTATACGGCCTTGGAACGATTAGAAATGGAACTGCAGCAGCTTCAAGAGAAAAGCCAACAAACTCTGGATGCTCGTGCTGAACAAATCGGGAGGTTGCTTCAAGAGAAAGGAATTATCAGGGACAGAATTGTCAACATTGCTCACTATATTACACGGAAATGCCAGTTGTGCGAGGATATGACCCAGTCCACATTTGCCGCAGCAGCAATGATCTCTGTGAAACAAGTAATGATAGACTTGGATAAACTCCAAAGTTGATTAGCATATAGGCCCGCGGTAAGACCGAACAATGTCTCGCGGGCACTAGGAGCTTTAATGTATTCATAGGTCATGCATTTTCTGTAATTTTATTTTTGCATTTAGAGGGTTGTAGTACAATATCATCTTTTGTAATCAATGATTGAGTATCAATGAAATTGAAAATCCAAAAGTTGTCATTATTTTTCCTTACATGCAATTGCTTGTGCGATAGGCAAACATATAGGATCGAAAAACAAAAAGAGAAAGGAAACAATGAAAACAAAAAAAAAAACGAAAATAAAAAAAGAGAGAACATGAAAGGAAAGAAAAGGAAAATCCGAAAAAGGAAAAGAAATTGGCGGGTCAAAAGAAAGACAACAATGTCGGGATGACGCATATTGCTAGGAAAAATTTATGTTTTGAAACCTGTGATGTTCATCTATTATGACCTAACTACTAACGAAGTTTTTTTGTTGATGTATATCAAATAAAACAGTTAGCAATTGGCATTCTGGCACATCACAGCTACAACACTCGTTCCAAAAGCATGACGAAAGCAATTACCCAAGAAATTGAGCCGACAATCGTGGACCCAGTGCAAGAGGAGTAAGTAGTAGATGGGAATAGCACGAAGGAAGCTGGGTTAAAATTCCCCAGCAGAGTCGCCAAAACTGTCACACCTCCTTTTTTCGCTAACCCGCGAGGGCGCGAGGTATAAAAGGGAGTTTTTCCAATCAAAGGACAATCAAAACGGGATTCGTTTATTAAGAGATTCAGAGTCGCCACTTGGGAGATTCTTTGGTGTCCCAAGTCACCGGTTCAAATCCCAAATTGAGGAAAGGTTTGACTCTATTTAACGGTCTGCGAACCAGAAATCCGGATAAGGAATTCTGTTAACCCGGGAGAAGGTGTTAGGCATTCCCGAGTTCCGTGGTTCTAGCACGGTCGCTCAACTGTCATATTTGGCTTATTTATCTGATTTCTTTATATATTTTAACTATGTGCTTTTAATGTTCCGCTTTTCAATTTTAGAAGAATTGCGACGTCACGAAAACACATTTCGAGTCACACCGCAACCAGTACGCCCGTGACTTTAATGTATTTCAGTTTCGCCGAGAGTAAGATTTGGGTCACATAAATGCGCACCCGTATTTAGGAAAGTAATTATTTACAAATCGTGCCTAAAGAATCTACGTCTTTGTTAATCTTTAGGAAAGACCGTGAAGTTCGCTAAACGGTCCTTCCGAGTCTAAAATTTTTTATAGGTAATTATGGAGGGCCCCGCAACTATGTATTTATGATTCGGCGAGGCTCGTCTCCGTTTCTTGCTTAAGATCCATCCTAAAGCATACTATATTTTCTATTGGTTTCGTATCTAAGAAAAGGACATTTTTATTGTTTATGAACTATTTGTTATTTTTTGAATGCTCATAGATTGGACCTTGCAATTGGCCCAAGGACGCATTATGTTTATCGAGGTCGCTACAGATTAATGTAATGAATTAATGGAAATACGCCGAACTTCTATTCGACTTCACTATTTGAAAGTAAACTCATTTTTTAACTTTCAACTTATATGTCATTAAAATCAGTCCTTATTACTGTTACTAACTGAGATTTCATATTTAAATTCACGAAATTGAAATATAAATACGCCAAGGATTAAGTTTACAAACGCATTTATCTTGGTTTATTTGTCAAACATCTAATAATCAAATCAAAATTATATAAGACTAAACTGTAAAGGAACAACCTTCTTGATCTGAAGAAATGACTTATCCACATAGGCTCTAATGGTTACTTATGACCCTAAGTTATAAAATCGTTATTAAAAGAGCATCACAGCAGCATATAGTAATAACAGTCCGAGGAATAACATTTAATCACAATTGAATTATTCCCATGAATACAAAATACTTTGATGGAATCTATATCCACTATATTTGACTACACATAACGAGATGTTGCTAACAAATTCCACAGTGTAAATTAACTCTTTCATTTGCATATGGTTTGAGTTACAGCAAAGAAACAGCCTGTGTACCTGGATGATGACAATAGAAGAAGGAAAAGAGCAATCAGCAGCAGTAACACAGTAGCAATGGGACAGCTAAGAAAGCCAACACAGCACCAACTCGACAAAGTGAAAACCCCAGGAACACCACAGCAACAAACTTAGTGTTTAAATCGACCCAGGAATGGTCCAAAGCCAAACCAAACTAGCTGATATACCCAGCAATGCCAAGTGACCCAAGAATGAAACCAAACAGCTTGAAACAAACCAATTTTAACTTCAAAATACCCAACGGACACTTGAAAACATCAACAGACCGATATTGGTACCAAAAGCTAGTTTAATTGGACCCAAAACTACTTGAAATCAGCTTAATACTCCTCTGAAGTTCCAGTGATTAAATATTGAACCCAAAGGATATAAATGAATCGACCAGAGCTCAAAGTTGTTCTACAACACTCAATGGAACAATAAACCTAATCTCTATACCTATACTCTTAGTCTATGATTAATGATCTCTTGTATGCCTGTATATCCCTCTCTCTGTGTTTCAGAATTCTCTCAAGGGTCTGCTCTTTTCAGATGGTAAGCTTTTGTGTGTGTGTTTAATCTCTGTGTGAATGTCTCCAAAAAAAACCTCTTCCTCCTCTGCCTCTCTCTCCCTCTATATATCCAAATTCCCAACTGGCCAGCCTATTTTCAAAATTGTTTTTCCCCTCTGGCCAGCCCATACCCTGCTCTGTTTTTCCACTAAAATTTGTCTAAGTGTGGGCTTTAACAATTGCTTCTGTCCAGACATGGCTAAGTGCCCTGCTGTAACAGCAGGTTCCACTGCTCTGTTTCATGTGCAGGGCATTTAAAAAACAATCCTAAAATGCTAACCTCTGATTTCCTAACAGCTAATTTAGATCCTAATTTCAAAATCACAACAGTTCCAGATTTTTTGATCCAACAGTATAACTAATCCGAACTTATTAACTCTTTGTTCCAAATAAAACCATACAACATAGTCGACGATGTTCGATTAATCGTTTAGAATTCGCATCACTGATAACGAATACTCAACCTATGTATTTGTTGATTACAGCTTTAACGGACGGACTTCAGGGGATCAAGAGATACATACTAATTACTAGACGACCTTAAATCAATTCATTACAATTAACAAACAACAGAAAGAATCGACCAAATAAAAGGTCCACTGAAGATGGCCAGAATAATTTGAAAGATGAATCGAAAAAATTAAATAAGCCAAACTAACCAAATAACCAGACATTAATTACAAATGTAAGCAGAACAAACGGGAAAGGGAACAGAAAATCTACCTCCAAAGCTTTAAACTGGACGGACCCAAGCTCGACTCAGACTTTGACTGTCTTGAGGTCGAACAAACCTTAGTCGACGTGTTCTTAACGAAAAACACTCCAATTAAGGTCTATTAGACCCCAAATCTTTAATTCCTTGGACGAATTTTGACATTTTGATTTTCTAGGGTTCCTGAGGGCGTGGTTTGGGGCTTGAGTGGTTCGGGCTCGATTCGAACCAAACCAAGGGTGTTTATGGTACGAGGGAGGTCATGGGAGTGCTCGGTGTGGATTTGGGGGTGTTTGGTGTAGGTTGAGCCTTAGACTCGAACCTTCAGACGAAGATTCGAGCAACTCCAGATGGATTCGAGACCAACAATTGCCGGATTCGTGTAGAGGGGGAGAAGGGGATTTGTGGTGTAAATTTGGGAGTGGTTTGACAAACGCCGCTGGCGGAAGCGATTTCCGGTCGGCGGAGTATGGTGGGGCGGCGGCGTGTCTCTGAGAGAAGAAGAAGATGAGTTTAGGGCTTGAAATGAAACGGGTCAGACGGGTTTTGGGGGTCTTTGGTTATGTTAAAATGCCAAGATTAACGTGAGCCGTTGGATGATTGGAATCTGATGGCCATGATCAACTCCTTGATAGAAACGGGGTCGGGTCGGGCGGTTGTTGCATGGGTTAAACCGGCTGGGATTGGGTCAAGGGTTATTTTAGTTTGGGCCTGGGATTTAACTAAGATTTGGGCTAATCCAGTCCATTTCTCTTCTTTTGTTTTGTTTTCTTTATCTCTTTAATTTAGTTTTCTAATTAAAACAAAATTTTCTAATTGCACTACAAAAATCAATTAAATTATAAGAAATACTAATTAAGTTATACTAACAATTAACACACTCAATTTAAACATCAATTAAATATAAATCACATAATTGGGACATTAAATACTAGAAAAGCAAAAAATACATATTTGTTTTTGTGATTTTCCATTTTTGTCAAATAGACTTGACTACTTTCAATTGTAAATTAAATCCTAAGAAGGAAAACGCAATATATTTTGTATTTTTCTTAATTTAAACAAACAAACATGCACACACGAAAAATACAAATAATAAGAAAATTAACACAAAAATCCACAGATATTACAACGATACAAAAAATGACTTTATTTTGAATTTTTGGGAGTAATTCTCATGTAGGGCAAAAATCACGTGCTCACAGTCTCCGTACCTACCTCTCAAACTCAACTAAGCTTGTTCATGAGTGGTACATCAAAACTACAACACTCGTTCCAAAAGCATGACGAAAGCGATTACTCAAGAAATTGAGACTACAATCATGGACCCGGTGCAAGAGGAGGAAGTAGTAGATGTGAATAGCATGAATAAAGAAATGTATTGTGAGCATGTAATTTTTGCCCTGAGCAATTAAATTCTAATATATATACCCAGCCAATCCCATATATATTCCTCCACCAGTCCCGAACCAATATCTACCTACCATGAACTCATCTTCTACATACCCTACATACCCACACTATTATGCCACTACGTCACAAGCACCACCCTCAATTCCTAAACAAGCTCCACCACCACCACCCAGGCTGCTCCAGTGTATGTAGCACCACTACCAGCTGCTTTAGACAAGTCCTCTAGTGAGCCTATATTTCATATCCAGGATAATCATTACTACCCTCCAGAGCCCACCTTCAGACAATATGATTCATATACCCCTCTTATCGATATGACGGAAGAGGAGAAACCCGTTAGAAATCCTGAGCAAGAGGAGATGTCTAGGAAAATGAAGAGTCTTGAGCAATCATTTTGCAATATGCAGGGTTTAGGGGGTGAAGTTAGTGTGGCATACAAAGACTTGTGTTTGTTTCTCGAAGTACAACTGCCAACGGGGTTTAAATTGCCAAAATTTGACCTGTATGATGGCCATGGTGATCCAGTAGCACTTCTAAGAGGGTATTGCAGCAAAATGCGTGGAGCTGGGGGAAAAGATGAACTACTCATGGCTTATTTCAGCCAAAGTCTCAGCGGCTCAACACTTGAATGGTACACCCGTCAAGATCATACTCGATGGTTCATTTGGGACGATTTGGCTCAATCATTTGCATACTATTTTCAATATAATCTGGAAATCATCCCGGACAGGTTGTCATTGACCAAAATTGAAAAGAAGCCTGGAGAAAGCTTTCGGGAGTACGGTTTTAGGTGGAGAAAGCAAGCGGCTAGTGTGGATCCACCAATGAAAGAAGGAGAAATGGTAGATTATTTCTTACGAGCTTTGGAGCCGACATACTACGGGCATCTGGTGTCTGCAATCGGAAAGACCTTCAATAAGGTGGTAAAGATGGGAAGCTTTGTTGAAGAAGGATTGAAAACAAATAAAATCATGAGCTATTCAGCCATTAATGCTGCAAATCAAGCAATTCAGACGGGGACATGAGGAGCAATTGGGAAGAAAAAGAAAGAAGAAGTGGCAGTTATAGAGGGAAGGTCTTGGTCCCGGGGAACCAACCCATATCACCATAAGCTTCGCCCATATCAACCTTACCCTCCAACACCATATAGCCCACCTCAACATTATTACCCTCCGACCGGTCCTCAGTTTTCTGTCCATCACGACCAATCTTACCCACCACCTTCTCCTTCATGGCGAACCCCAGCACCCCAAAATATCTACCACACCCAAAATATATACCCGCTACCAAAAACGAAGATCCCAATAGAACCAGTTTTCGTCCTGACCCTGAAGTCAAGAATGACAGGGCTCAAAGAAAGAAAACTTTTACTCCTTTGGGCGAGTCATATACTAGCCTCTTCCACCGATTAAGACAACTGCGGATGCTGAACCCTATAGAGCCAAAAATTCCCAATCATCCACCAAGAAATTTAGATCAATCTATCCATTGTGAATATTGTTCAGGGGCTCCAAGACATGACACGGAGAAATGTTGGCACCTAAAATCCGCAATACAGGAACTCATTAACTGCAGAAGAATTGAGGTACCAGCCACCGAGCCTCCTAACATAAAAAAAAATCATTTGCATATGCACCATGAGACACACATGATAGAGCTGGTACAAGGAGAAAGTTGTAAAAAGCCCTCTCAGGCTGTGATGATGATCAAAGCAAACAACAAGGCAGAGGAGAAAATCGAGATTGAGAAAATATCAGTCGGGCCACCTGCAAAACAGTCAGCAGTGATAATTGAGCCTGAGCCAGTAAAGGTGATATTACCTGGGGTGAAGCCCATAATGACTGTGAAAGGGGCACATATAGAACCGATTGTTATCAAGCCGGTCGTTCAGATACCGATTGTGAACATCAAAGTTGTACCTTGGAATTATGACAAGGTAACTGTCATGTACAAAGGAAAAGAAGTCAAAGGGGAGATTTGCGAAACCCATGGTTTGACCCGGTCAGGGAGATGTTTTGCTTCTGATGAATTGAGGAAGGCAAAAGTTATGACAGAAAATCCGGCTCATGTGAAGAAAGCAGTCGCTGAAGAAGAAGCGGAGGAGTTCCTAAAGAAAATGAAAGCTCAAGATTACTCCATAGTTGAGCAATTAAGGAAGACACCGACTCAAATATCTTTGCTATCTCTATTGATTCATTCCGATGAACACCGAAGGGCGTTAATGAAGATCCTAAATGAAGCTCATATACCAGAAAAGATCACGGTGTGTCATTTGGAGAAGATTACAAACAAATATTTTGAGGAAAATAGGATAACATTCTCAGATGATGAGCTACCACTAGATGGAATAGAGCACAACAAGGCCTTATATCTTACAATGAAGTGTGAGGAATCAGTGGTGACCCGTGTCCTGGTCGATAATGAGTCAAGTGCCAATAATTGTCCTTATCTACTGTGGGAAAACTGAAGATTGACCATGAAAGAATCCACAGAAACAGCATATGTGTGAGAGGATTCGACGGAGGCGGGAAGAACACTGTCGGGGATATCATATTAGAACTCACCATCGGACCGGTGGAATTCACCATGGAGTTTCAAGTGTTGGACGTTGCCGTGTATTATAATCTCCTGTTGGGACGTCCATGGATCCATGCTGCTAAAGCGGTGCCTTCTTCACTCCATCAAATGGTGAAGTTTGAATGGGATCAACAAGAGATAGTAGTGCATGGTGAAGAAAATGTTTGCAATGTCATCATGCCATTCGAAGAAGTCGAGGGTGACAAAGGTCCTTGGGTGTACCAAGTGATGGACACTATGTCTGTGAATAAGATATCTGAAGGTGAAAGCATCCCAGTACCAAAAGTAGCCCCTGCGGCAGTCATGGTTTCTAAGGAAATGTAAAAGAAAGGGTTCTTTCTGGGAAAAGGTTTAGAAGTTGCTCTGCAAGGAATAATACAATGAGTATATCTTCCGGGTAACTAATACTTTCGGCTTGGGTTTTAAGCCAACCATCGCCGACATACAAAGAGCCAAAATACTGAAAAAGAAAGGATGGACCCTCCCCAAACCTATCCCAAAACTTTTCTATTTCTTTGTGAAGCCTGGTACACAAAGACATCCAGCGACGGTCATGCCGGGCCATGCAGAGATAAGGCTAGATAAAGAGCTATTATAAAGGTTTGAGAGGTTGTTTGAAGGCGTGAATATGATAGAGGAAGCCGAGGGAACAAGTAAGATAGATGTTTAGTTTGTTGGACCCCAGATCAGGCTAAATAACTGGGAAGCTACTCCTCTTCCAATCGAAGGGAGTTGTGGTAGTTAGCTTTAATGTTCCATTCCTAAATCTTATTTCAAAAATTGTAATCCTATGTTCCGTCTAGTCAGATGTATCCAAACCTTGTTATCTTTCAAAGTTTAATGAAATGCAATTTCTTTCTTCATCTATTTTGGTAGCCTTATTTTATTTTCTTTTCTTTTCTTGTTACAATCCAGTTTTTGCTGATTTCAATGATGTGTCATGCATGAAGGATTCTCGGTCCAGTCTTGATAATCAGATAGTTATACAAGAAATTGAACATGATAATGAATTGGAATATGAGGATGAGGATGTTTTGGAAGAAATTAGTAAGGATTTGAGCCACTGCGAAGAGAAACCCAAACCAAACTTAAATGAGACGGAGTCTATTAATTTGGGAGATGAGGAGAATATTCGAGAAACAAAGATTAGTGTGCACTTGGAGGCCTCACTCAGAGAGGACTTGATCAAGTTATTACATGAGTACAAAGATATATTTGCCTGGTCTTATGATGATATGCCAGGGCTCAGTACTGATTTGGTGGTACATAAGTTGCCCACTTATCCGGAATGCCAGCCCATTAAGCAGAAGTTGAGGAAGTTCAAAACACACATCAGTGTGAAAATAAAAGAAGAAGCCAACAAGCAATTTGAGGCAAAGGTCATACGGGTCACCAGATACCCCACCTGGTTAGCTAATGTTGTACCTGTTCCGAAGAAAGATGGAAAAACCAGAGTGTGCGTTGATTATCGAGACCTCAACAAAGCAAGTCCAAAGGATAATTTTCCATTGCCAAACATCCACATATTAATTGATAATTGTGCCGAACATGAGATTGGTTCTTTTGTAGATTGTTATGCGGGTTATCATCAGATCTTGATGGACGAAGAAGATGTAGAAAATACAGCCTTTATCACACCTTGGGGAACATATTGCTATAGAGTAATGTCGTTTGGGTTAAAAAAATGCTAGAGCTACATATATGAGAGCAATGAACACTATGTTTCATGACATGATACATCGAGAGATTGAAGTGTATGTGGATGATGTTATTATTAAATCCAAAAAGCAGTGCGATCATGTCAAAGACTTGAGGAAGTTCTTCCGGAGGCTTCAGAGATACAATCTCAAGCTCAATCTAGCAAAATATGCTTTTGGAGTACCATCAGGAAAGTTATTAGGATTCGTGGTAAGCCGACGTGGTATTGAACTGGACCCGTCAAAGATAAAGGCAATTCAGAATTTGCCACCGCCAAAGAGAAAGAAAGATGTGATGAGTTTGCTAGGCAGGTTCAATTATATTAGCGGATTTATTGCCCAGCTGACGTCAACTTGTGAGCCTATTTTCAAATTATTGAAGAAAGATGTTGCGGTGAATTGGACTGAGGAATGTCAAGATGCATTTGATAAAATCAAGGAATATCTGGCCAATCCGCCTGTGTTGGTTCCTCTAGAACCTGGAAGGCCCTTGATCCTTTATTTGACCGTATTGGATAATTCCTTTGGCTGTGTACTGGGCAGCATGATGAAACGGGGAAAAAGGAACAGGCAATATACTATCTCAGTAAGAAATTTACATCCTACAAGGTAAAATATACTCAGTTGGAACATGTTGTGCTTTATCATGGGTTGCACAGAAGTTGAAACATTACCTGTCGACTTACACCACTTATCTCATATCTTGTTTAGATCCACTAAAGTACATCTTCCAGAAGCCTATGCCCACAGGAAGGCTTGCTAAATGGAAAATTCTACTTATAGAGTTTGATATCATTTATGTAACTCACACTGCAATGAAGGCACAAGCAGTCGCTGACCATTTGGCAGAAAATCCGGTCGATGATGAGTATGAACCACTGAAAACATATTTTCCTGATGAGGAGACGATTAATATTGAAGAATTGGAACAAAACAAAAAGCCGGGTTGGAAATTATACTTTGATGGGGCTATCAATAGCAAAGGAGTTGGAATTAGAGCAGTGCTCATTTCAGAAATGGGTCGGCATTATCCTGTTACCGCTCAGCTTCGCTTTTTCGGTACTAATAATATGGCCAAATATGAAGCATGTATATTTGGATTAAGAATGGCAATACACATGGGTGTTCAAGAGATTTTGGTCATGGGTGACTCGGATCTCTTGATACATCAAATTCAGGGAGAATGGGAGACAAGGGATTTGAAGCTTATACCGTACCGACAGTGTCTACATGAACTATGTCAAAAGTTTTGATCCATAGAGTTCAAGCATATCCCAAGACTGCACAATGAAGTTGCAGATGCTCTGGCCACATTGTCGTCCATGCTGCATCATTCGGATAAAGCTTATGTAGATCCATTGCAAATACAAGTTCATGATCAGAATGCTTATTATTTGACGGTAGAAGAGGAACTTGATGGTGAACCATGGTTCCATTATATTAAAAAATATTTGAGGATGGGGGTGTTCCCGGTGCAAGCTACGCGAGATTAGAAAAGAGCTATAAGACGACTGGCAAGTGGATTTTTCTTCAGTAGAGGGATTGTATACAAAAAAACCCCAGATTTGGGTTTATTAAGATGTATAGATGCACAACAAGCTGCTACAATCATGACTGAAATACATGCAGGAACTTGTGGACCTCACATGAGTGGATATATTTTGGCCAAGAAAATACTAAGGGCTGGATAATATTGGCTCACTATGGAGCGAGATTGCATCAGATATGTACGGAAATGCCATCAATGCCAGATACACGGGGACTTGATTCATTCCCCGCCATATGAGTTGCATACAATGTTAGCACCATGGCCTTTTGTCGCCTGGGGCTTGGATGTCATCGGTCCGATAGAACCCGCAACATCTAATGGGCACAGGTTTATTCTGGTAGCCATTGATTATTTCACTAAATGGGTGGAGGCGAAGACATTCAAAGTAGTAACAAAGAAGGCAGTGGTGGATTTCGTACATACAAATATTATTTGCCGCTTCAGAATTCCCAAGGTGATTATTACGGATAATGGAGCCAATCTTAACAGTCATCTCATGGCGGAGACATGTCAGAAATTTAAAATTGTGCATCGCAATTATACACCTTATCGGCCTAAAGCAAATGGAGCAGTTGAAGCTGCAAATAAGAACATTAAGAAGATTCTCAGGAAAATGGTGGAAGAGTCAAGACAGTGACATGAAAAATTTCCATTTGCTCTCATGGGTTATCGTACTACTGTGCGTACTTCAATTGGTGCAACCCCTTACTCTTTGGTGTATGGAACGGAGGCAGTAATAACTGCAGAGATTGAAATACTTTCCCTCCGGATCATAGCTGAAGCTGAAATTGATGATGATGAATGGGTAAAGGCCCGGTTAGAGCAATTAAGCTTGATTGACGAGAAAAGATTGGCAGCAGTATGTCACATACATCTGTATCAACAAAGGATGGCCAGAGCACATAACAAGAAAGTACGTCCACAAAAATTCGAGGTTGGACAATTGGTGTTGAGACGCATTTTACCACATTGGGTAGAAGCAAAAGGAAAGTTTGCACCTAATTGGCAGGGGCCATTTATGGTATCCCGGGTGTTGTCCAACGGAGCTTTATATCTAACAGATGTAGAAGGGAAATGTTTAGAGATTGCCATTAACTTTGATGCGGTCAAGAGATATTACGTATGATTCCTTTCATGTATACAATTGTATTTGTCATAATTTTGAAATTGAAATGATGAAGGCATTTTATTTCTCTATCCAAACACTTTACCCATTGCTATCCCTTTGAGCCTTATTATATTATTCTTTCATACCCCTCTCTCGGAATCAATGATGAAGTCAAAAATGAATGATGAAATGAAAAAAGAGAAAAAGGAAAAAAAATGAAAAAAAAAACCGGGAAAAGTCAAAACAATGAAATGATCTTATGATTTGAACTACGTTTGACTTGATCCCGAAAGGGTACGTAGGCAGCCTCAATCAGGTTCAGTCACAACAGAAATAAAATCCAAGTTTCCCCAAAAATTGAAACTAGGGCAGAAGTTATGTTTATATGATTCCGAGAGTTGTAATTTTTTTAAACCAAGCTGTAAATTTGAGCCTTTATACCCTTCTTTCTAAACCCATCCAAAAGCCACATTACGGTCCAAAGGAAAGACCTTGTGATTGATTTCAAGGAAATGACAATGCAATAAGAATAAAGGAAAACATATCATGAACAATACCCGGGAGTTTGAAGATGGAAAATATAAAACAAAACAAAATGAGAGAGTCTTATTGGTGAAAACCCTCACGGGCACCATAAGGCGAATGTGAGTTGAGAGACATAAAATGAGAGAGTCTTGTTGGTGAAAACCCTCACGGGCACCATAAGGCGACGCAAGTTTGAGAGACATAAAATGAGAGAGTCTTATTGGTGAAAACCCTAACGGGCACCATAAGCTGAATGCATGGCATGATCAAAGGAATCAGCCTTCCCACCCAGATAAGTCTTGTCTTTTACTTTGAAAAATATTCCTACCCTCAAATTCAGAGTCATTGCATTTCATTTTATTTTCTTAAAATCTGTCTACAAGACATTGCCAGTTGAAAGCTAATTATCAGCTTCTCATGTTAAATGGCACAATGATATTGGGTCCTTCAAAAGACGGGAGAAATAGAATAACATATGGCGGTGATGTAGCCAAAGGGAATAAAAGAGAAGGAGAAACAAAAGGGTATTACAATGGAATAATTGGGAAAACAATCAGGAAAATACGACATAGCAGTACAAAGCAAGATGAGGCAAACAGTGGAAGCAAGGCTAACAAGGATGCCAGTTGCTAACCATCATCTAACAAGTTGTTCACTGATTAAAACAGGGACAAAAGATTCAAATTCTTACTAATCATTTTAAAGTGAATGTGACCAATGTGGGCACAAAAAGGAGCACGAGTTTGGCAAAATCAAGCACCCGCTTGGAAAATAAAGGAAAATAGTCAAAAGGAAGCAACAAGGGAGGAAGGAATCCACGATGGAAGGATCAATAATCAGGAACCTACTTGAAGAATGAAGGAGGTATTACCTTTTATTTTAAAAGTTGAATAACATATGGCGGTCATATAGCCAAAGGGAATACTTTTCTGCACTTTTAATTTTTGCACTCAGACGCCCACCTGGATAACAAGGGAATACTTTTTTGCATTTTTAATTTTTGCACTCGGGCGCCCACGTGGACAACAAGGGAATATTTTTCTGTATTTTTAACTTTTGCACTCAGGCGCCAACGTGGACAACAAGGGAATATTTTTCTGCACTTTTAATTTTTGCACTCAGGCACCCACCTAGATAACAAGGGAATACTTTTCTGCACTTTTTATTTCTGCACCCAGGCGCCCACCTAGATAACAAGGGAATACTTTTCCGCACTTTTAATTTTTGCACTCAGGCGCCCACTTGGATAACAAGGGAGTACTTTTCGTCATTTTTAATGTTTGCACTCAGGCGCACACCTAGATAACAAGGAAATACTTTTCTGCAGTTTTAGATTTTGCACTCAGGCGCCCACCTGGATAACAAGGGAATAGTTTTCTGCATTTTTAATTTTTGCACTCAGGCGCCCACCTGGATAACAAAGGAATACTTTTCTGCACTTTTAATTTTTGCACTCAGGCGCCCACCTGCATAACAAGGGAATACTTTTCGGCGCATTTTTAATTTTTGCACTCAGGTGCCCACCTGGATAACAAGGGAATACTTTTCTGCACTTTTAATTTTTGCACTCAGGCACCCACCAGGATAACAAGGGAATACTTTTCTGCACTTTTTAATTTCACGTGCCCACCTGGATAACAAGGAAATATTTTTCTGCATTTTTAATTTTTGCACTCAGGCGCCCACCTGGATAACAAGGGAATACTTTTCCGCACTTTTAATTTTTGCACTCAGGCGCCCACCTGGATAACAAGGGAATATTTTTCTGCACTTTCAATTTTTGCACTCAGGCGTCAAACTGGAGCAGAATTTCTGCATTTTTAATTTTTGCACTCAGGCGCCCACCTAGATAACAAGGGAATACTTTTTTGTATTTTTAATTTTTGCACTCGGGCGCCCACCTGGATAACAATGGAATATTTTTCTGCATTTTTAATTTTTTTTGCACTCAGGCGCCCAACTGGATAACAAGGGAATACTTTTCTGCACTTTTAATTTTTGCACTCAGGCGCCCACCTGTATAACAACGGTATACTTTTCACAAAATGAAAATTTTCTTTTATCTAACAATTAATATCATGATAGATTGTAAGCCCCATACTGGGGCAGAAAACATTTTTCTTTATTTTTGCAGTAAGCAGATACCAACCCGGAGAACAAGGAAATACATTTTGAAGTTATACAAGCAGAATAAAGCAATATTTTTTAAGCAAGTTGCAAGCAAGAATGTTCATCAAAGAATGGAAGATGCAAATGAAAAAAAAACAAGAAGCAAGCGGAAGATATAGATAGGATTTTGTAAAACATAGAACTTAGTTTAGCTTTTTCTTTTTACCATGGTGTAATAAGGAGATTAGCAGGCAATAATGAAAGCAACAGCAACAGAGCCACAGCTTTCCGGTAGTTTCAACTACCAGACATTCCCAAACTACACCGACCTGAATCATGTTAGCCCAGGATATGTAGGCAATCCTTTAAGCCGCATGCGGTCAAAACTTTCAAAAATGCTTCATACGGAATATGCGAGTGGGAAAAAATCCCTTATTACTGCTCACTTGTCTTTGCACTGAAACTCTTCGTGGTTCCGCCAGCCCAAGCGCTGTGAGCACATGATTTTTGCCCAAAGCAATTAATTCCAAATTAAAAAGTACAAAAATGATTTTTGATTACAATTGGATTGGTTATTGTATAGAAAGTATCAGTGTTTGTTTTAATTATTGAAATAAAGTGAAAGAAATTTGAATTAAAATACAAGATGAAATTAATTGGAAAATATCAAAAAATATAAGGTAATTACTAGGAAATATGAAAATCAAAGAAGAATACAAAAAATACAAAATAAAAGAAAAATACATCAGTATAAAAAATACAAGGAAAAAAAAGTCTCAAATACAAAGAAAATACAGAAATTAAATAAATAAATACAATTTGAAAAATACAAAAATAGGATAAATATAAAGAATACAAAAATAAATACAAAAATACAAGGTGTATTTGGGCCAAAATGCATGATATAATTAAGCCCAAATCAACACCCAATAAGACCTGGCCCAATTCATAATTTAACCGGCCAGCTTTGAAAAACCAAACAACGTCGTAACTAACAACAAATCAGGGCCGTTGATATAATCAATCAATAGACCAAATAAGGCGATTGCCAAATAAATTAAACAACGACGTATAGAGGAAAATAATCACAGCCTTCCATTTGATTAATCTAACGGATGAGATCAGAGTTGCACTTAAACAAAATGACGTAGCTTAGCCAAAGAAATCACAACCGTCCAGGGATTTGATCTAACGGGCGGAATGAAAGTTTCATTAAAATCATACGACGACGTTTAGAAGCCAGAGTAATCCTGGCCATTCATCTCAGCCAATCCAACGGCTGATAACTAACAGCCTAAGATTAATATATATCCTCCCCACCCCCGTTCACTTCGTATCAATACAAACACACTTGCATACACCAAAACCCTAGCCGCCTCTATATTCTCCCCCTCATTCTCTCACAGACCACCGGAACCCTACCGGTGGTCTACTCCTGTTCATCTTCTCCAGCTCAGGCCATCACTCACAAACCCCTTCCTTCCTCCTATAACACCTTACCCCATTAATCTCACACAAATACCCCACTAGTCCCCCAGTTCTTGAAACTCCGGTCGCCGAAACCCTAGCCGGCGACCATCCAAACTATGAGCCAGTCTCTCACCTTAACACCCTAGAACCACCATGAAACGCTCTTTCACCCCATCCTAGTCCCATATCTCGAATCTCAGCCTAACGTGTCGAATATCAAAAATGTCTCACCGGAACCCTACTCCGGCGGACACACAAAATCAAAGAGTTTCAAGGCCACATCCAGGGTTTCCAAATACCTCCCTTTCACACTCAAACCAGACTTCCAAGAGTCTTCGTGGAAGATCTATCGTCAAAAGAGACTTAAAGTCTCCGAAACACTGGAAAACCAAGAAAAGAAGAAAGAAAGAAGAAAAAGAAAGAAAGAAAAGAAAAAAGAAAGGAAAAGAAGAAAAGCTAAGTACCCTGAACCCACATTTATTCTGTGCTTTACTCTTCTGTGTTCTTTTTTGTTAAAAACCTGAATCTATTGCATGTGTATGTTTGAAATCGATTAAGTATTCTTGGTTCTGATTATAACTATTTGTATATCGCATGCTGTTAGTTGTTTTATGCTCTTGTTCAATAGATCCTATCTCGACTAGGGTTTTGGTTAATTAAGGATTCAACCATTATCAATTTGTCTCTCTGAGTTCTGATTAATCTTAAAATTAGTTGTAATTGGGGCTATATGTGCAAGACTACATAAAACTGGCTATATTTGCAATACGATTTATATGTTTGTTTCTTCTGAACTTCTGAGTGCTTAGTCACATTCAGGATATATGTGCAAATGATTATTGTGGCTATTATTGCAACACAATATGATTTTTGACTTGTAAAGTCATTTGTGGCTATTTTTGTAAAGTGGTTAACCCTGAAAGGGTTTTACTTAGTCTGAAACTGGCTAAAATATAAAGTCGAGTCTCAGGGGTTATATTTTAAACATGTTAATTACCCAGGTCTTAACAGACCTATTGGTAGGTCTGGTAAATATTGTTGGGTGTAAGGGGTAAAAAAGGAAGGGGAATTGGTATTTCTAAGATTAATATAGGCGTAATGGGGGTATAAACGACATTGAGGCTTGGTTTTACTGAAAATATATGAATAATAAAGGGTAAACTAGACATAGTTAAAAGGTAAATATGCAATAAATCTTAGCAAGTGAGGGCAACTAAGTCAATTCCGCCCAATAGAACAATAAGGAATAACCTAGAACCTTCTAGCAGGGGTTCAAGTGCATTTTCGTTAAAAATACCCTATACTTAACTGATTTAATTGAAAAAAGAGTTGGGGTAGGAAATATGATTAATTAATTCAAATTTCCCTCCCAATTCACTCTATAAATAGGTTGTCTCAGGCCTAAGTTAAGGGTTCTAGTTTTTTTAGACGCTTCAAATTTTTGAAGGGGGTTCAGACTTTTAGGGTTCAGATTCTAGGAGAGTTTGAGAGAATATTCAGAATTACTAAAGCTCTAAAACTTCTATACTAAAATCCTACTGGTCTTCTACTTAGCTGATAGTTCGAGTATTATTTCTGGGGATTTCTGCTGGTTGTTTATCTGTCTGTTTACTTCAACTTTGCTGGGATTCACAATTTGCTCGAGTTATTTGCTGGTTTACCTGTTGGATTTTGAGATTTGTTGTGTTGATTGCTTCCTGTTTGTTGTTGCTTATCATCGTTGTTGTTGCTGATTTTCCTTCTTCTCCAAAGCCTAGAACTCATCAATTTGTATTTGAATCGGGTACACATTACTATGACCTGGAGCTGTATATGAGAGGCTATTGAAGAAATAAAATTATCATGATGTTTTAGCTAATCATCTGTATACTTGTAATTTCATTATGTAGCTGTAATTGTATATTTCTATAATTTTATTAGGATTGGTTGTAATAAGTATTAGATTAAACTTAGTAATAATAATGATAACATAAACGGTAGGCTAAATAAACTAGGTAAAACGATCATTTAAATCTAAGTTTAAAACTAATACAATCATAGTTAAATCACTTAACTCTGAAACAGTTATAAATCGGACCTGAAATACGAATGCCTAGACGTTTTATTAATCCAGTTCTGAATTTGAATTGTTCGATGCTAAAAGCATAAGTAGTTTTCGAATTTCAAATTGTATGGTGTGTCAAAATTGATTTAGTTATAAAATTTGTTTCATGGTTCTGTAATCTGATAGCAATTCGAATTTTCTTATTTAGATTGGAATATTATCTTCTTAATTAAGCAAAACAACAAAAACAACTAGTGTTATGATAGTGATTTAAGTGTTAGACTTTATTAATTGGATAATAACGTCTTCATCCTGGATCAGTTAATAAGCATAAAATCAGTAGCAGTTAAATACAAATTAAGATTGTGGATTGTTGTATCTATCAAATATTGTTAAAAATGTTAATATCTGTCTGTTTAGCCTTGAACGTGAAAGATCTGGGCCCAGTTACAAACTTAGGCCCGGATCAGTATAGAATGGCAATTAAGCATGTAATCGGAGGAAGAAATGGATACTAGGCTTCAGTGACCCAGTTATATTGGACTGCAGACTGATGAATCAGTCCAAAGTCCAGGCCCAATAATAAATATGGCCTGGACTCTTGCACACAGTGTTGCAAAAATAACAACTGAACCAGTTATATATTAGGACGAAAAACCAAAAATAGAAAATGTAGTTATTTAAGATTGGACCTTAATAAAATGGAGATGAGCCTCACCAAACCACAAATATTTAATTGTGTGGCCCTCAAATAAGTTTCAATATAAAATTCTAGATTCGGGAGGACCATTTAGCGAATTTCACGGTCTTTCCAAAATTAACAAGACGAAGACAGTTTAGGCACGATTTGTAATAAATATACATTTCTAATACGGGTGCACATTTATATGACCCAAATCCAAATCTCGACGGAGTTGAAATGTACTAAAGTCACATGCATACTGGTACAGTGTGACTCGAAATGCATTTTCGCGACATGGCAATTCTTTATAAAAAATAACAAAGTGGAACACTAATAAAGCATGAAAATGAAACATATGAAAATCAGATAAAAAAAACAAAGACAATAGTTGAGCGACCGTGCTAGAACTACGGAATCCGGAAGTGGCTAACACCTTCTCCTTGGATAACAGAATTCCTTATCCGGATTTCTAGTTTCGCGGACTGTAAAACAGAGTCATAATTTCCTCGGTTCGGGATTAAACCGGTGACTTGGGACACCATTATTTTCCCAAGTGGCGACTCTAGATAATTAAATAAATTAATCCCGTTCCAACTGTCCTTTAAGTGGAAAAACTCCTTCCCTTTGGTTATTATATCCCTTTCCCGGGGTGTAGCAAAATCAAAATAGGGCTTTGTGCGAAAGCGTATATGAGAATAGAACGTGAAAAGGAGGTGTGACAAGTAGTACATACTAGAATGAAGTGTGTAGATTTGGTCAGCCGATCAACAATCACCCACACTGAATCAAACTTCCTCGAAGTCTGAGGGAGACCACTCACAAAATCCATGGTAATCCGCTCCCATTTCCACTAAGGAATAACCTATACGCTGAAGAACATCGCCTGGCCTCTGATGCTAATACTTGACCTGCTGGTAGTTGAGACATCTGGCTACATGACTAACAATATCCGTATTCATCTTCCTCCACCAGTAATGCTACCTCAAGTCCTGGTACATCTTCGCTGCACCCGGATGAATGGAGTACCGCGAGCTGTGAGCCTCCTCTAATATCAACTCTCGAAGGCCATCTACATTGGACACACAGATACGGCCCTGCATCCTCAGAGCGCCGTCACTATAAATAAATAGTCACATCTCTGGCATCATCGTTTAGAACTCTGTCCTTAAGGACAAGCAAATGCGAATCATCATACTGACGCTCTCTGATGCGATCATTTAAAGAAGACCAAGAAATAACACAAGCCAACACTCGGCTCGACTCAGAAACATCCAATCTCACTAGCCGATTGGTCAAAGCCTGAACATCATATGCAAAGGGCCTCTCCCCAACTGGAATATAAGCTAAGCTGCCCATACTGACCTCTTTCAGCTCAAAGCATCGGCCACAACATTGGCCTTCCCCGGATGATACAATATAGTAATGTCATAATCCTTAAGCAACTCTAGCCACCTCCGCTGTCTCAAATTAAGGTCCTTCTGTCTTAACAGATGCTGAAGGCTGCGATGGTTGGTATACACCTCACAAGAAACACCATACAAGTAATGTCTCCAAAACTTCAGAGCGTGAACTATGGCTGCTAACTCCAAATCATGCACGGGGTAGTTCTTCTCATGGGGCTTTAACTGGCGAGAAGCATAAGCAATAACCCTACCCTCCTGCATCAACACACAACTAATGCCAACTCTCGAGGCATCACAATACACAATATAAGAATCTAAAGCTGACGGCAATGTAAAGACTAGTGCCGTGGTCAATTCTGTCTTGAGCTTCTAAAAGCTCTCCTCACACTCCTCGGACCACACAAAAGGAGCACATTTCTGAGTCAATCTAGTTAAGGGTGAGGCAATATAAGAGAATCCCTGAACAAATCACCGGTAATACCCTGCCAATCCCAGGAAAATACAAATCTCAGTAGCCGAGGACAGTCTAGGCCAACTCTTCACCTCCTTTATCTTCTTTGGATCCACCTGAATACCATCACTAGACACCACGTGCCCCAAAAATGCCACGGACTTGAGCCGAAACTCACACTTGGAGAACTTGGCATACAACTTCTGCTTCTGCAACCTCTGTAATACAACTCTAAGATGTTGGGCATGCTCCTCCTGGCTACGGGAGTACACCAGGATATTATCTATGAACACGATCACGAAAAAGTCAAAATATGGCCGAAATATACTGTTCATCAGATGCATGAACACGGCTGGGGCATTGGTTAGCCCAAAGACATCACAAGAAACTCATAGTGCCCATACCTCGTCCCGAAGGTTGTCTTCATAATGTTAGACTCTCTAATCTTCAGCTGTTGGTAGCATGAACGAAGATCAATCTTTGAGAATACCCTTGCTCCCTGGAGCTGATCAAACAAATCATCAATGCGTGGCAGAGGATACTTGTTCTTCATTGTTACCTTGTTCAGCTGCTTGTAATCAATATACATCCTCATTGAGCCATCCTTCTTCTTGACAAACAAGACCGGTGCACCCCATGATGACACACTCGGCTGAATGAACACCTTATATAGGAGTTCCTGAAGCTGCTCCTTCAATTCCTTCAACTCAGCCGGTGCCATGCGATAAGGAGGAATGGAAATAGGCTGAGTGCCTAGCACCAGATCAATCCCAAAGTCAATATCCATGTCCGGCGGCATGCCCGGCAGGTCTGAGGAAAACACATCAGGAAAATCCCACACAACGGGAATAGAATCAATACTGGGAGTCTCAGCTCCAACGTCCCGCACAAATGGCAAATATGAAAGACACCCCTTCCCAACCATCCGTTGGGCCTTGAGGAAAGATATTTCCTTGCTGGGTACATAATTAGTCATGCCTCGCCACTCGATCCTCGGAATACTCGGCATAGCCAAAGTGACTATCTTGGCATGACAATCTAGAATAGCATGACACGGAGATAGCCAATCCATGCCCAATATAACATCAAAGTCGATCATGCTCAATAGCAACAGGTCTACTCGGGTCTCCAAACCCCCAATAGTGACAAGAGAGGACCAGTACACATGGTCCACAACAATGGTATCACCCATCAAGGTAGATACATGCACGGGCAACGCAAGACACCCTCGGGTCGTGCCCAAATGAGGGGCAAAATATGTAGATACATAAGAATAAGTGGAACCGGGATCGAATAAAACTTAGGCATCTCTGTGGCATAACTGAAATAATACATGTAATAACAGCGTCTGAAGTAACTACATCTGAGCGGCCCTAAGAGCATAGCAACGAGCCTGACCACCTGATAGGCCTCCCTCTTGAGGGTGACCCCTGGCTGCCTAACCCTCACCCCTAGCTGGCGGGGCGGGTGCTGAAGTAGATGGACCAGAAGGTGAGGGCTGCCCCTTCTGCTGAGGTGGCTTGGATACAAGATGGGGACACTCTCTACGGATATTCCCAAACTCCGCACACTCAAAGCAACTCCCAGGTGCTGGGGGTTGGGACTGATGGGAACCCCTCGCACCGGAGTGTCCAGCAGAAGAACTAGGTCGGGAAGAACCCTGAACAGATGGAGCCTGAGATGAGCTCTGTGCTGGTAGGGAGTTGAGAGATGGCTGGCCCTGGTGAGAACCCTAATAACCTCGGCCAGAAGACGACCCACGATACTCTAAACGGGCTGGCTGTGAAGATCTAAAAGAGCGACCTTGGCTCTACTGACTCTGGCCTCTAGTCTGAGTGCCACTGGAACTAGCTGATCCCCAAGGCCTCTTGGCCTCCCTCTCCTCTCGCTCTTGGCGACAGTCTGTCGTAATGTCGCGAGCTATATGAACAGAATCCTCAAATGAATGACTTAGGACCCTCTCTCAGGTCATCAAAATACGAATAGGATAAATAAGTCCATCAACAAAACGCCTGATCCTCTCCCGATCAGTAGGAACCATCCATGGTGCATATCTGGATAACTCTGTAAATCTAATCTCATACTCTGACACTATCATGTCCCCTGGAGAAGCTACTCAAACTGCGTGCGCATCTTCTCCCTCCGAGATCGAGGTATCCACTTCTCCAAGAAAATAGTGGAGAACTCCTGCCATGACAATGGTGCTGCCCCTGCCGGCCTACGGTGCTCATAAGCCTCCCACCAAGTGAAGGCTGCTC
Source organism: Nicotiana noctiflora (assembly GCA_032618575.1). Taxonomy (NCBI): domain Eukaryota; kingdom Viridiplantae; phylum Streptophyta; class Magnoliopsida; order Solanales; family Solanaceae; genus Nicotiana; species Nicotiana noctiflora. The sequence goes on along the minus strand of JASVEL010009004.1, from coordinate 447,456 downwards.
CCTGAAAATGGAAAGTAGTAAAGGATACACCGCTCAACTCAAGAATCCCTGCTGTACGGAGCATCGCACTTTTCCGGAAAACCTTAGGCGTCCTCGCCCGGAGTACCACTGAATATAGGAGGAGATAGAGCATACCGACAAGCAAGGTTATTCAGAACACCAGGTTCATGGAGGTAAGCTAACTTGGTCATGTCATCAACCCCAGCTGGTGGTGCCTCGGTGTCCTTTGGGTATATGCTAGAAATAGAAGCAACTATCTGAAGTAGAAAGTAGTGTTATGGCTTGATGTGAATAAATGTTTGTTCACATGTTAAGACCATTCGTTTCTAGAAATTATGTTTATTGCATCCTAAAAATCTGAACCGACGCTGCTGGAACCTCTGCAACTAGAGGCTGATCCTCAATAGGAGCAACTGCTGGGTCAACTGGTACTGCCCCAGCTGCTCTACCCCTACCACGACCACGGCCGCGTCCACGGCCTCTAGTGGGTGGCAATAATGGTTGTCCGCCTCGTCCTGTAGCACGAGTCCTCGCCATTTGCAAGAGAATAGAATATCAAAGTTCAGTTTTGGATCAACAAAGTCGCATGACAAGAATTTCAAGAATTTGAAGCTTTCCTGAAAGGTTCTGCAGCTTCTTGAAGATAAGCACATACATCTCTTTACCGATCCGCGAGACACTACTAAACCAGCTCATGACTGGCGAGACCTGATAACCTAGGCTCTGATACCAACTTGTCATAACCCAAACCCCGGTCGTGATGGCACTCAACACATTGCTAGGCAAGCCCGACCATGTTTTCCAGATAACCAGTCAATTATTAATTGATACTGGTCCATTAGAGTTAATAGCCTATTTTAATAATAGAAACGACAAATGCGAAAAACAGAAATACATGAAATACAGCCTAATGAATCCGGTATCACAAGTCTGAGCCTCTAACAGAAAGGAAAACACCATATACATTCCAAGTCTAAGTAGAGTGACAAAAGACATAAATAGAAGGAAGGAGAGAGATCGGGTCCTGCACACGCCGGCAGCTACCTCGATGTCTCCTCAGCTAGCAGTAGAAATAGCAGCAGTGTATAGCTCAACTGCCCTCCTGGATACCTGTATCTGCTCACAAGGTGCAGGGAGTGGGGTGAGTATCTTCCAACTCAGTGAGTAGCAAATAATAAATAATAACTGAAAGTAAGAACACCTGTATTATCACTAAACAGTTCTAAGAATAACTGTACAGGTAAATCATCTCTATAATGGTAAGTCCGGTTCTAGTCCACTACTGTCTCACTCTGATCCAACACTGATCTAGCCCTGCTGCGGCGTGCAGCCCGATCCTCACTCAGGCCTGCTGCGGCGTGCAGCCCGATCCTCACTCATACTATTGCAGCATGCTGCCCGATCTAATATACATGTAAATATAATGCTGCGGCGTGCAGCCCGATCCAATATATTTATATAGTGTTGTGGTGTGCATCCCGATCCAATATAATAGATATATTGCTGCGGCGCGCAGCCCGATCCAATAATATATAGTGCGCTCACTAGGGGTGTGTGCAGAATCCGAAGGGGCTCCTTCAGCCCGAGCGCTATGATACTGCAGTGTGCAGTCTAATCCACATATATATTACTGCGGCGTGCAGTCCGATCCATATATATATATATATTCTGCGGTGTGCAGTACGATCCATATATATATCATATATATAATGCTGCGGCGTGTAGTCCGATCCAATACATGTATATGTATATACTGCTGTGGCGTGCAGCCCGATCCAATATATATATCAATACCTCATAATGGGTCCTCGACCTTCTCAGTCAATATTGACCCGGCCTCTCGGGCCCACTCAGCTAGAACAGGGTATTCAACCTTAGGTATTCTCACTTAGAGTACACATCTAGTACTGGTTCATGTCATGCTATATAGCTACGAATACGGCTAAGAGTATGTGTTCAACATGGTATAGAGGTCATTTAACTCCACAAGTTTCCCTAATATTCTACAGATCGGCACAAGGTCCCAAACATGGCAACTAGCACAAATATACAAGTATAAGCTCGGTCTCAATCAATATGCACTGTAAACTATCAATCTGGAGGGACTAAGTCCAAATCCCCAGTCACAATACCACCACGCTCGTCACATGACGCGTCTTCCATCTCAGCATAGCACTGAATAGTGCAAATACGGGGTTTCAAACCCTCAGTACATCATTTATTACTACCACTCACCTCGAACCGGCAAAAGCAATAGACACGGTCATACGCAATATATTTACCCAACTATGAGTCAGGTCGAATCCCACAAAGAACAATGTGTAGGCGATTAGGAATGCAAGAAAATTATCGCTAGTCGCGCTAAGCCAAACACTTAAGATTTTGGGTCTTGGAAAATGTTTATATAAAATATAAACTAACCTAGAAAGCAAATAAAATGATCAATGGCTATAAGTATGAATGCATCGGGAATTACACTCAAGTAACGATCCAATGTATTTCACGATTTTACAAATATGAGTGAGTTTATGTTAATTAGCCACGGATAATAATTCTTAATTAGCTTCTTCCGAAGACTAACAAGACTTCCTAATTAAATTATCCCTAATCACAATTAGAAGATTAAGCCACACCTGATAGGCTACAAGTAGTTCAATCCTATCCCTAGGTCGAATCTATAAAGTGAGGGTTAACGCCTCAAGTTCTTGTTAATTAATCTTTCCCAACCCCAAATTACCTTTCCCAAGATTAATTCGGAGTTAATGGGCGAGTCCTAGGGTTAGCTAATCCCTTTGGAAACATTAAAGAACAAGAATAATTAAAGTAACAATAACTCACTTCATAAATATATAAAAATCATTCAATACATAAGCACAACAAGGTATTTAATCTACACTTTAAATATGAATATTCCCATAAACAAGATTCAAGTGTTGGAAATAAATACTACACACTTAGATATACAATACAAAGCAAGGAAATGAAGAAATAAACATAAATGGGTAAGAAAACCTTAACCACAAGCTTTAATCTTCAAGACCCAAGTGTGTGTGCAAAACCCTAGCCTCCAAACTTGTTCTCTCTAAGCAAATATGTCCAAGATGCCAAAGATGATAAAAGAAAAAATGAGAGATGAAGAGAAATCTGTTTTTGACGAGTATATAATTGATTTGGGGTAGAAAATGTAAAATTACAGAACTGCCCAGTCTTCTCGCCAGATTTGTTCATCGTGTCCGCGTTCCTACCTTCGCGTTCGCGATGAGTAGGAGTTTTTGGTCAACGCGTTCGCGTACATGCCTTCGCGTTCGCGTAGTCGAAATGTGAACATCGTGTTCGCGTGTAACTATGTCGCGTTCGCGAAGATCCTTTTCGTCCTTCATCGCGTTCGCGCCGTTGATCATCGCGTTCGCGTAGCTTGGGTTACTGAACCATCGCGTTCGCGAGACCTCTATCGCGTTCGCGAAGAGTATTTCACCTGGGCAGATTCTTTGTCCATTTTAGCTCATTTTTGTCTTGTTTTCACTTGGTTTCTTCACCATTACTTCTAAATCACATACCACCTGTAAAATAGAAGTAAATGGCATCAAATACACGATTTTATTGCTCAAACATAGCAAAAGTATCGATTTAAAGACAAGATTAGTCGGTAAAATACCAACTCATCACTGGGGATCTACTGGCCCTGGAGTACGTGCAACAAGGACCCTTCATCCAGCCTGAGAACAATGCATCTCCATAATACCAAGCCAAAAAAAAGTCTACTTTAAGCACAATAGCATGACTTCAATTGGTACCAACAATTATTCCAAGGCATATGAATTATCAAGCACTTCGCATAAACTTCATTGTACTTCAAGTGCTCAACCACTAATGCAAATCAAAGTAACAACCAAGTCATGACACTAAAGCTTCAAAATTTGCCTCTCTATCACAATCGACTTTCTTTGGTCATTCTTTCCAATTGAAAATGGGATTAAATTCACAACTCAAATTTCATGTGCCCTCACTTTTAAGAGAGAATCCCACACTCATGAATCTTAATTTCAAACCAAAATGGGACGTTAAATGGAAAGAATTCACTCTCTCTCAAAAAGATGTTCAAATGCATACAAGTAGTACCATAGGCTTGCCCTTCATGTATTCCTCCACTAATGTAGACAACTTGGTTCAAAATCAATTAGGACTTAAGGGTTGTAGTTTAGGCTTTTGGTTAAGGTAGGGCAAAATTTCGGTTAAAGTGACTCAAAACCTCCCAAAGCACTACAATATTTACAATTAAAGCCTCCTTCCTTCAAAAGTATTTTCCATCCTTTCTTCGCTTTTTCATTTCACACCTAGTCTTCCCTTTTTCACAATTTCTCATCACTTTATTCTATATATATTTTTTTCTTTTCTTTTTTTTTTCTTTTCTTTTCTTTTCATTTTTTTTCTACCTTCCACCATTTTCAAGCAACTTACATATCACAAATTCCAACCTTCACCCCCAAACTTAGGCTTTTAGCCTATGCTTATACTTTCAAAGTACTTAGGGAGGTAGGGTGCCAAAAGCTAGATCAATTAAGAACAAAGGATTTAAGCTTGTAATACGGTTGCCAAAGAATAAGGTTAAAGGCTCAAAATGGGTTGACTAGGGAAAATATTTACGGGTAGGAATTTTTAAGGCATGCTAGCGGTCCAAGGAAGGCCTAATATCATGTTTCAAACCAAGTTAGTCTATGATTTCGCTTTGAAGCACATTTCGGGCAAGTTCTAGACCACAAGTAATACAAAAGAACTCACAAATAAATCTCACCACACATGGCACATGAAAACTCAAGTGGAATACAAATCCAAAATCCAATTGAAATAAATGACTCAAAGAGGTCACATATAGCATAAAGGAAGCTATTCAGTGAATTAAAGAGCCAAAAGTTGAGTCTAAAAGTCATGACATCTTTACTTCAATCATTTTTTTCTTTTTCAACAAGAAAAACTTCATATGCCGAGGTTTAAGTATGTTGGTACCAAGCAAGCCACAACTAGGCCAATGGACACAATTCCTAACTCCAAATCATTTATTTTTCTAATTTCAACAAAAGCTACTCCTAATTACAAGACTAATTCCCTTAAGAAAGTTGTCAATCAATCCATCATCGGGACAAGTCAACAAAAAATTTACCCGGTTCAAGAAGAAAATTGGCATCCTTGGAAAAAGAACCGTGGTATAAAGAAAACCAAGGATATTGCCACTATCATATAACATAATAACATAAAAAAAATTAAGAAGCTAATAAAAATTAAGTAACTAAACATACTAATATCACATGTCACATGAAAATATACTAATAACAACATGAAAAACAAACACATATAAACAAACTAATATAACACATAACATGAGAATATACTAGAAACACCATTAAAACAACTACTATACCAATCAGCCAAAACAACAGTTATACAAGAAGAACAGTAATTACAAGAAGCCACCCCCCAACAAGCAACAGACACGGTCGTACGCAATATATTAACCCAACTATGAGTCGGGGTCGAATCCCACAGAGAACAATGTGTAGGCTATTAGGAATGCAAGAAAATTATCGCTAGTCGCACTAAGCCAAACACTTAAGATTTTGGGTTTTGGAAAATGTTTATGTCTAAATGCAAAAATGTAAACTAACCTAGAAAGCAAATAAAATGATCAATGGCTATAAGTATGAATGCATCGGGAATTATACTCAAGTAACGATCCAATGTATTTCACGATTTTACAAATATGAGCGAGTTTATGTTAATTAGCCACGGATAATAATTCTTAATTAGCTTCTTCCGAAGACTAACAAGACTTCCTAATTGAATTATCCCTAATCACAATTAGAAGATTAAGCACACCCGATAGGCTACAAGTAGTTCAATCCTATCCCTAGGTCGAATCTATAAAGTGAGGGTTAACGCCTCAAGTTCTTGTTAATTAATCTTTCCCAACCCCAAATTACCTTTCCCAAGATTAATTCGGAGTAAATGGGCGAGTCCTAGGGTTAGCTAATCCCTTTGGAAACATTAAAGAACAAGAATAATTAAAGTAACAATAACTCACTTCATAAATATATAAAAATCATTCAATAGATAAGCACAACAAGGTATTTAATCCACACTTTAAATATGAATATTTCCATAAACAAGATTCAAGTATTGGAAATAAATACTATACACTTAGATATACAATACAAAGCAAGGAAATGAAGAAATAAACATAAATGGGTAAGAAATCCTTAACCACAAGCTTTAATCTTCAAGACCCAAGTGTGTGTGCAAAACCCTAGCCTCCAAACATGTTCTCTCTAAGCCAAAAATATGTCCAAGATGCCAAAGATGATAATAATGTCTGTTTGGACGAGTATATAATTGATTTAGGGTAGAAAATGTAAAATTACAGAACTTCCCAGTCTTCTCGCCAGATTTGTTCATCGCGTCCACGTGCCTACCTTCACGTTCGCGATGAGTAGGAGTTTTTGGTCAACGCGTTCGCGTACATGCCTTCGCGTTCGCGAAGGTTCCTGTCGTTGAACATCGCGTTCGCGTGTAACTATGTCGCATTCACGAAGATCCTTTTCGTCCTGCATCGCGTTCGCGGCGTTGATCATCGCGTTCGCGTAGCTTGGGTTACTGAACCATCGCGTTCGCGAGAGTGTTTCACTGGGCAGATTATTTGTCCATTTTAGCTCATTTTTGTCTTGTTTTCACTTGGTTTCTTCACCATTACTTCTAAATCACATACCACCTGTAAAATAGAAGTAAATGGCATCAAATACACGATTTTATTGCTCAAACATAGCAAAAGTATCGATTTAAAGACAAGATTAGTCGGTAAAATACCAACTCATCACACCCCCAAACTTGAACTATTGCTTGTCCTCAAGCAACAAAAGCAACAAAATCTCTTCCCAAGTGGTTAACTCAACAATGCATCTCCATAATACCAAGCCAAAAAGAAAGTCTACTTTAAGCACAATTGCATGACTTCAATTGGTACCAACAATTACTCCAAGGCATATGAATTATCAAGCACTTCACATAAACTTCATTGTACTTCAAGTGCTCAACCACTAATGCAAATCAAAGTAACAACCAAGTCATGACACTAAAGCTTCAAAATTTGCCTCTATATCACAATCAACTTTCTTTGGCCATTCTTTCCAATTGAAAATGGGATTAAATTCACAACTCAAATTTCATGTGCCCTCACTTTTAAGAGAGAATCCCACACTCATGAATCTTAATTTCAAACCAAAATGGGACGTTAAATGGAAAGAATTCACTCTCTCTCAAAAAGATGTTCAAATGCATACAAGTAGTACCATAGACTTGCCCTTCATGTATTCCTCCACTAATGTAGACAACTTAGTTAAAAATCAATTAGGACTTGAGGGTTGTAGTTTAGGCTTTTGGTTAAGGTAGGGCAAAATTTCGGTTAAAGTGACTTAAAACCTCCCAAAGCACTACAATATTCACCATTAAAGCTTTCTTCCTTCAAAAGTATTTTCCATCCTTTCTTCGCTTTTTCATTTCACACCTAGTCTTCCCTTTTTCACAATTTCTTATCACCTTATTCTATATATATATATATATTTTTTGTTTTCTTTCCTTTTCTTTAATATACTAATAACAGCATGAAAAACAAACACATATAAACAAACTAATATAACACATAACATGAGAATATACTAGAAACACCGTGAAACTGACTACTATACCAAAATTTCCAACCTTCACCCCCAAACTTAGGCTTTTAGCCTATGCTTATACTTTCAAAGTACTTAGGGAGGTAGGGTGCCAAAAGCTAGATCAATTAAGAACAAAGGATTTAAGCTTGTAATACGGTTGCCAAAGAATAAGGTTAAAGGCTCAAAATGGGTTGACTAGGGAAAATATTTACGGGTAGGAATTTTTAAGGCATGCTAGCGGTCCAAGGAAGGCCTAATATCATGTTTCAAACCAAGTTAGTCTATGATTTCGCTTTGAAGCACATTCCGGGCAAGTTCTAGACCACAAGTAATACAAAAGAACTTCACAAATAAATCTCACCACACATGGCACATGAAAACTCAAGTGGACTACAAATCCAAAATCCAATTGAAATAAATGACTCAAAGAGGTCACATATAGCATAAAGGAAGCTATTCAGTGAATTAAAGAGCCAAAAGTTGAGTCTAAAAGTCATGACATCTTTACTTCAATCATTTTTCTTTTTCAACAACTAAAACTTCATATGCCGAGGTTTAAGTATGTTGGTACCAAGCAAGCCACAACTAGGCCAATGGACACAATTCCTAACTCCAAACCATTTATTTTTCTAATTTCAACAAAAGCTACTCCTAATTACAAGACTAATTCCCTTAAGAAAGTTGTCAATCAATCCATCATCGGGACAAGTCAACAAAAAATTTACCCGGTTCAAGAAGAAAATTGGCATCCTTGGAAAAAGAACCGTGGTATAAAGAAAACCAAGGATATTGCCACTATCATATAACATAATAACATAAAAAAAATTAAGAAGCTAATAAAAATTAAGTAACTAAACATACTAATATCACATGTCACATGAAAATATACTAATAACAACATGAAAAACAAACACATATAAGCAAACTAATGTAACACATAACATGAGAATATACTAGAAACACCGTGAAACTAACTACTATACCAATCCGCCAAAACAACAGTTATACAAGAAGAACAGTTATACAAGAAGCCACCCCCAACTAAAGATGTTGCATTGTCCACAATGCAACAATAAAGATGATAAAGTAAAATGGTGGAGAGTGCTCCCTGAATACTGCATCAATCAGAACTGGATGTGGTGGGAAATTTAAGATCCATGTCTGCGTGATCATCATCATCATCCGAGTCATGTGAACCACAAAGTGTGATCAGCTTCTGCATTATCTTAGAAAGCATCTTGCTCTTCTTCTTCTCATGCTCCTTGAATTTCCTTTGCCGCTTTTCTATCTTTCCTTGCCTGCGGCTCATGTTTTCCAGCCTGGTGTTCATGGCCTCCATCTGGGTTGTCATATCTTTTTGATTCTTGGCCATATCTTCCAGGGTTGGTGGGGCTTTAGCTCCTGCAGAGGTGCTGGTCCCAGATGTGCTTGCCCCAGATGGGCCAGTGCGAAGGCCAGCTATCAGCTGCCTAACATGTGCGTCAACCCCATAGATCTGGCTAGACAGATGTCTCATAGTGTGTGGTCTAGACTGGAGGGGTCCCACAGGGTCAAAGGATCCGGCAGGGTCAGTGGTGATCTCCGTGAACTGCCTGAATGAAGGGGAGGCTACATCAATGCACCTCTTTTTCTGCTTGTCGCTTGGCCCCCGTTTTAGTAAAGGATGGATCATTGGCTTTCCGGGACCCTTCTCAACATCATTGGGGCATTTAAGTACCCCTGCATCATAGCACAACCTGGTGATCAAAGAGGGAAAGAATAGACTCTTAGACCAAGCGAAGTGTTTCCTAAAGGTTCGCAGCCTCCCGAGGATAAGTACAGGCGTCCCCGTACCGATCCACAAGACTCTACCAACCGGCTCAAGACTCATGAGGCCTAGTAAACCTAGGCTCTGATACCAACTTGTCACGACCCCAAATCCGGTCGTGATGGCGCCCAACATACTGCTAGGCCAGCCCGACCAATCAACAATAACCACGGAGCCACAAGCTCACTTTATCCAATTTAAGCATAATAGTGATAGATATATTAAAAACAGGGAACCAAGTCCCAACACGTGCCAACTCCCATAGACCGAAGGGTGGTCAAGAGTCATGAGCCTCTACAGAGTATACAAAGTGTAAATAGTGAATATAACCGTGCACAAGTGTGGGATGATCAGAACAAAAATACAGACAAACTGGAGAATCAGGTCCTGCGAACGCTGGCAGCTACCTCGACTGTCCAAAAGCACTCCCGAGCCGCAATGGAATCAGCTCTGCTGTAATGTACCTGGATCTGCACACAAGGTGCGAGGAGTCGGGTGTGAGTACTTCCAACTCAGCGGTAATAAAAGTAAATAATGCTGAAGGGAAGAAAACCACGCAAGGCACTATCTCTTGCTACACAATACGGAACTATCATTAAACTTCAAAACACTATCATTTTATTCCTTTTCAGCATATGTGAGTAGATTATTTAGAAATCTAAATTTTTAGCTACTTTCTTTCATTATAACATACCAATACCTGGAGAATCTCAAGCAGTGCAAGTCAGCACTCAAATCAGCCTCTCGGGCTCAGCACTCCTTAACAATTTATACCAGGAGATCTGGTCAATAAAGCAACAAATGCACATGTGCCAGTAAAGTATGAGTGTTAAAATGTTATGCCACGTAGTACACGTAAACCAATGTATGTATGCCATGCAATGCATATGACCGCTACGGCGTGTAGCCCGATCCTTTTGGGTACCCGTGCTCACTGGGGGTGTCCAGACTCCGGAGGGGCTATTACAGCCCAAGCACAATATCAAAATCACACCTGCTGCGGCGCGCAGCCCGATCCATATACCACCGCGGCGTGCAGTCCGATCCATGCATGTGTATGCATATGCTCACATGAATGTCATGCCCTAACATATGGCCCTCGGCCCCAATCAGTCTAACAAATAATCAAGAAAGCCCTACGAGCAACAATATCACATTAGCTCACAACTAAAATATTATTAAGACATTGTTCAAGTTTTTCATAACCTTATAAGAATGCTGAATAGCAAAAATACCATTTAAAACCTTAAATTTAGATAAAAATATGTACAGTGTTATCAAAACAGTGATACCAATCCTTGAAGGATTCAAATAATTGGCACGAAGCCCAAACATGATAATTAGTCCAATTCATTTTAACAATTAGGTGTTATTATTTATTACGCGGGACGGACCAAGTCACGATCCCCAATGGTACTCTACCCCACGTCCGTTATCCGGCGTGCAAGTCACCTCAACACAGCACTAAGATGTGCAAGTCCGGGGTTTACTAACCCTCGGGACATCATTTACAAGTATTACCCACCTCGAACCGACGAAAACTCATGCCCGCGACGCCTTAGCTCCTTGAACCGGCATCCACGCACGTCAAAACTAGCACAAATCAGCACAAATATATCAAAATAGGCTAATGGAACATAACCCAATCGAAAGAACTCGAAAAATATCAAAAATCACGAAATTTGCAAAACCCGAGCCCCGGGCCCACATCTCGAAAAATTTCGAAACTCATATTTTCGGAATCCTCGTCTCTCTACGAGTCCGTACATACCAAGAACCAAAATCGGAGTTCGATTGGCCTTTCAAAACCCAAATTTTCGTTTTCAATATCTAGGCCACAATCCTTCACAATTTCTACCTAAATTCATGAAGATTGATGTTAATTCTACCATAAAATGATGTTTTTGAGTCAAGAAACTTACCTCCGATGAATACCCGATGATTTCCCAGCGTTCTCCTCGAGTTTTCTTCTCTCTAGGGCTCAAAATTGTGTTTTTGGGGTATAAACCCGTAATGAAATGTTTATGTGATATAAATTCACTGCCAGAACATTTTGTTCTACGCGATCGCGACTCGCCTCACGCGATCGCGATGTTCAAAAATTCGGCCTCACGCGATCGCGACTCTCCTCACGCGATCGCGATGTTCAAACATCCGGCTTCACGCGATCGCGTCTCTCTTCCTGCGATCGCGTAGCACAAATTTCCCCGGACCCATTTCTCTTCTACGCGATCGCGTAGATGCTCATGCAATCGCGATGGCCACCCGGTTAACTCTACGCGATCGCGTCCGTGCCCCTGCGATCGCGTTGCTTCTGCTCTTGACCTTATGCGATCGCGTCCCTATCTCTGCGATCGCGAAGGGTAAAATTCTCCCCCTTCACCATTACTCTACGCGATCGCATGCTCACTAGTGCGATCGCAGAGAGTAAATTTCTGCTGCACTTATGACAGCAAACCAGCTCTCTTCTTTGGCTAAGAATGGTCCGTTTGGACCCCCGGATTCATCCCGAGACCCCCGGGACCCCAACGAAAACCACCAACATACTCCAAAACACGATACGAACTTGTTCCAATCATAAAAACACCATACTAAACATCAAAATCACCATTTACACACGAATTCAAGCCTAAGTTTCTTCAAAACTTTCAAATTACACATTCCATCAAAAACCCGACTAAACGACGTCCGAATGACCTGAAATTTTGCAGGCACATCCAACATCACCTAACGGAGCTATTGCAACTGTCGGAATTCCATTCCGACTCCCGGATCAAAATCTCACCTACCGTTCGGTTTTCGCCAAAATTCAACCTTAGCCAATTCAAGCCTATTTCTACACCGGGCCTCCAAATTCAATTCCGATTGCTCTCCTAAGTCATAAATGATCCCCCGAAACTAGTCGAATCATCAGAATCCGATTCCGAGTACTCTAACTCGATAGTCAACTCTAGGTTGACTTTCCATATTCAAACTTCCTTCAAACATGCTATTTGCTTTATTTTTAATTCAATTCACTCCTAACTCACCCGATAGGCTCTAACACCGATATAAAAGCATAAAACATGTAATTGCAACATGACGGGGTGGTAAATTTCCGTAACGACGGGCCGGGTCGTTACACTTGAATTCTTCGATTCACCAACTTCACAATTTTTCACGAAATTGCAATAATAAAATAAGCAATTACCCAGCATATATTCGGGCGATCATACGTCACCCTATCTCACATAAGTCCGAAAACACCATATAGTCAAAATTTCACAGACCATCTGAACCATAAATCACATTGCACTTTCTGAAATCATATGCCAAATGCAAATCCCATGCCTATACTCAGGATACACTCGAATCCACTGCAATAACCCACATTCACTACTCCGGTGAGATCATATGATGTATCGACAACCCCATCACTCGAGACGATAGTCTCTAATCACAACAACTGGCCACAATAACCAAATACTAGCTGAAAACCTCTTTCATTAGATAGATTCTTATTCCAACACCTCCATATCCCGCCCACGGCAGCTGAAGCATGCGATATACCGAACCCATCTCTCAGGTTAACCATTCGTGAATCTATTTCCCTTTTAAAACTGATACCACAATAGGTTTCGGAGCCAAACCTCGATTTTACCTTTCTAACAAGCTAAGATCCAATATGCTCGTATTCATTAATGACTCCAACGGTCATTTCGATCATAACACACCACACCGGTGACATGACACCTCAGCACCGGCCTATGCCACAACGAGCACAACACATGCTTCAATAAGAACGATCTGAACTCACTCGAATCATAATAACCGACTCACACAAAAGAGCCATAATTCAAATTCCTCAATACCATCACAACACATAACCGAGACCTCGTCTCACATCATAGAATTAGGGTACCTGAATCCTCCTCGACAGGTCATAACATCACGTGGCCTTGCCACAATTCATGATTCTATCCAAACACCATTACTCATGAAGCACCTCAAGTTACCAAGCTCAAAAACGGTTAGCCACGCACAGATCTAGGTCTTGAACCCAAGCAATCAACCTCACCCACGGTGAAACAATTAACATATGCTATTAAATCCTGAGAGGACACAACCGATGTGCCATTCGCCAAGCGATACTCAAAACGGTCTTTTCCTCAGAAGCGAGGAAGTATTGTATACCATGTAGCTTATAACTAACTATATTTTCACAATATACTGTTGTGGCGTGCAACCCGCTCCAATGACATACCCGTGGCGGCATGCCACCCGATCCAGATACCATACCTGTGGCGGCGTGCCACCCGATCCAAATAACCCGTGGCGGCGTGCCACCCGATCCACGCATAAATCTCGCAAAAGAAAATGCCTATCGAGTCGAATTTTCTCATTATAGCAAACATATATATATATAGCCTCAATATATAGAAATGCATATCGAGTCGAATTTTCTCATTACAGCAAACATATATATATATATATATATATATATAGCCTCAAGCTCGGCCACATGAAACGCATCCGACAACGTTTCTCAATACCGGAACTGAATCAATGGTAGATACCTCTACACTGACATTCGCCACTAAGGTCCAACTGACAAAGCTATGCCTACCAGCCGTCCGCTGGTCCTGGGTACAACTACTCTGTTGGAGCATACTCTGATGCTCTCTGCTACGCAATTTGTGCCATTTTCGGACATAGTCCATATCACATTAGTCTAGACGACCCGACTTATGTCAACCAGTCTGAAATAAGGTATCATAACCCAAATTCATCATATCAAGCTAAGAGAGAGCCACTAGGGCTTCCGATTTCCAATAATCACAAAACGGTGCCGATACACGCGATATACAACCACCGCATATGCGGATTACGAGAACTTCTAGTCTCCAACACATATGTAACACATGAATCGCTATACCTGGTTCCACACTCCACCATACAAATACATAACGCACATCATGCGTCCATTCATACCACGACAGCCATTCAGAAATTTCACTATGTCATCAACGACTCAGTCATTATAGTCGATCCAACAAGAGAATACCACCATACCACTGGATATCATCAGTTTACATTACCTTGTCCTTTTTGGATCATATTCCCTGCCAAGTTAATAGAATAGCAGTACCATTTTCTTAAATCATCGGAAAGATCGATTCTTAATTCACCTGCAGCTGTCCGCGCTGCTCAATAATCTTTATTGACTTCCCATATATTATGCACTGATCTCAAAATCTAGAATATACCATTATCACCTTTCCATAACATATCGTGTATGCCATATCACACTAAGACAACATGGAAATTCATATCCCTTTCCTCCGCCTCAACATCGGCGCACTCCACTAGTCAAGGACTTTCGTGATCCCATATAGAAGAAAACTCATTACACATTCCACGCTTCGCATACCGACATGAGTATACTCATTTTCAAACCATGATAAAACACATCACAAACTATTTCTTCCCATTCGTTGCATAAGTTTAACTGCCAGGACTGAGTCCTTATACCCATATTATACCCATATCGGGTTACACGACTGCCAGCACTCAAGAGCTTTGCTGCAATGTCTGCAAGACTCATTACTTCAACCACACACCAGGAATCAATCGTATTCCTTTTATACCATTCTGGTTTATTAACAAGTCGTTCCATTTACCCAGTTTCCTTTCTGATTCATCTCTAATTTCATATCAGTCTTTACTATAGTACCATAATACATCAACTCATGTTACCACACGAGACTCGCACACAAGACCACACGGTCTAAGACCCATAGGCCACTGAATACTCTCTCAATGTTTCTCAAAAGTACCACATTCTACAATACTTTATTTCGAAGAACTTCTTGCGATTTGAATTCATTATCATTACCTTCCCATACGGTTACATAGAATCCCATCATTCACATAATATAACACTAGTCTTGATTTTTCTCTAACGAAACCGCCACCTTTAGCCACATACACAAAACTTAAGGCACCTGACTGTTACAAGCAAAATCTTGAACACTACAAAACCATTCTCGGACATCATTCACCCTTATTCAACTGTAATTCAACTGTCCTATTGAGTAGGACCACTCGTGCCTTGTTAGAACTCTGACAATGCAGATCATGATTACATACAAACACAATTAGCTATCTTAACTTTCTATACACCGAACATTCTTTACCAATATAAGTTCACAACATCCTATTATTTCTTCATATCTACGAAGCACCATAACCTTTATCAAAATTTTCCAAACATACCTAGAGACAGAGCCAACACAGCACACGACAGTGCAATCAGCTAATCAATAACAACCTCCCCAACTTAGCTCGGAGTCATACATCAAAGCACTTTCAACCACTCATATCATTTTTACTCAAGTGATGCCGAAATGTTAATATGAGATTAAACTCAAGTCATTTACAAGCCTTGACAGAGACTCGAATCATCAGAGACCTTAGCTCTTCTGCAATTCTTGCAGATATACATGCACCACTAATAAGCCCACTCTCTTTAGGTGACAGAAATCTTTCTAAGTCCCAAATTTTCCAAAAATTTCGGCAGAGTTTCCTTTGTAAATTGGCCTATCCACCTGCCAGAGAATCACCAAACCATTCTAACAATACATCCACAACTCAACAAGATATCACAATGTATTTCAACAACATTAAATCTCAATACTATACGAATCATATTATCATATTTGGTACATGAACATGCGTTGTACCTGCTCGAATCATAACACATATCAACTACCTTTCAATTACACATGAGAACCAATCCACCTATCTCGCCTCAATTTAGCATTTCAGCAGAATACCTTCCACCGGGATACACATAGCATAATCATTTTAGTCTTCCCGAGTTTGAACTCGTTCCACTACACATAAGGCACTTTACCTTCCAATTAAGAGGCGATGAAAATATTTCTCACGCCCATAGCTAGGGCTACATATCAAATCACAATAAAGATCAATGCCGATCGTATGAACTTCATAATACCGGCTCGCGAAATTAGTACCTTGGTGCTCAAGCCATAGACAAGGATCTGGCCTCAAGTCCTCCCGACTGGCCCAACATGAACTCACGGAGATTATATCTCGCCCCTCGACCGGGGAATTGCAAGCCATAAGTCAATTATATTACCGAGCGCTCGATGCGTACACAGACGTGCGGAAGGAATTTCAAAAGCATATCTCAAGCCTGAATCAAGTACGCATGATAAGAATTCCAAGAAATGTGAAGTGTTTCCTAAAGGTTCGCAGCCTCCCGAGGATAAGTACAGGGCGTCCCCGTACCGATCCACAAGACTCTACTAACCGGCTCAAGACTCACGAGGCCTAGTAAACCTAGGCTCGATACCAACTTGTCACGACCCCAAATCCGGTCGTGATGGCGCCCAACATATCGCTAGGCCAGCCCGACCAATCAACAATAATCACGGAGCCACAAGCTAACTTTATCCGATTTAAGCATAACGATGATAGATATATTAAAAACAAGGAACCAAGTCCCAACACGTGCCAACTCCCATAGACCGAAGGGGTCGAGAGTCATGAGCCTCTACAGAGTATACAAAGTGTAAATAGTGAATATAACCGTGCACAAGTGTGGGATGATCAGGAACAAAATACAGACAAACTGGAGAATCAGGTCCTGCGAACGCCGGCAGCTACCTCGACTGTCCAAAAGCACTCTCGAGCCGCAATGGAATCAGCTCTGCTGTAATGTACCCGGATCCGCACACAAGGTGCAGGGAGTCGGGTGTGAGTACTTCCAACTCGGCGGTAACAAAAGTAAATAATGTCGAAGGGAAGAAAACCACGCAAGGCACTATCTCTTGCTACACAATACGTAACTATCATTAAACTTCAAAACACTATCATTTTATTCCTTTTCAACATATGTGAGTAGATTATTAGAAATCTCAATTTTTTTTAACTACTTTCTTTCATTATAACATACCAATACCTGGGAGAATCTCAAGCAGTGCAAGTCAGCACTCAAATGAGCCTCTCGGGCTCAGCACTCCTTAACAATTTATACCAGGAGATCTGGTCAATAAAGCAACAAATGCACATGTGCCAGTAAAGTATGAGTGCTAAAATGTTATGCCACGTAGTACACGTAAACCAATGTATGTATGCCATGCAATGCATATGACCGCTACGGCGTGTAGCCCGATCCTTTTGGGTACCCGTGCTCACTGTGGGGGTTCAGACTCCGGAGGGGCTCCTACAGCCCAAGCACAATAATAATATCACACCTGCTGCGGCGCGCAGCCCGATCCATATACCACTACGGCGTGCAGTCCGATCCATGCATGTGTATGCATATGCTCATATGAATGTCATGCCCTAACATATGGCCCTCAGCTCCAATCAGTCTAACAAATAATCAAGAAAAGCCCTACGGGCAACAATATCACATTAGCTCACGGCTAAAATATTATTAAGACCTTGTTCAAGTTTTTCATAACCTTATAAGAATGCTGAATAGCAAAAATCCCATTTTAAACCTTAAATTATAATAAAATATGCACGGTGTTATCAAAACAGTGATACCAATCCTTGAAGGATTCAAATAATTGGCACGAAGCCCAAACATGATAATTAGTCCAATTCACTTCAACAATTAGGTGTTATTATTTATTACGCGGGACGGACCAAGTCACGATCCCCAATGGTGCTCTACCCCACGCCCGTTATTCGGCGTGCAAGTCACCTCAACACAGCACTAAGATGTGCAAGTCCGGGGTTTACTAACCCTCAGGACATCATTTACAAGTATTACCCACCTCGAACCGACGAAAACTCATGCCCGCGACGCCTTAGCTCCTCGAACCGGCATCCACGCACGTCCAAACTAGCCAAAATCAGTACAAATATATCAAAATAGGCTAATGGAACATAACCCAATCGAAAGAACTCGAAAAATATCAAAAATACGAAATTTGCAAAACCCGAGCCCCGGGCCCACATCTCGAAAAATTTCGAAACTCATATTTCCAGAACCCTCGTCTCGCCACGAGTCCATACATATAAAATTTACCAAAATCGGAGTTCGATTGGCCTTTCAAAACCCAAATTTTCGTTTTCAATATCTAGGCCACAATCCTTCACAATTTCTACCCAAATTCATGAAGATTGATGTTAATTCTACCATAAAATGATGTTTTTGAGTCAAGAAACTTACCTCCGATTAATACCCGATGATTTCCCAGCGTTTTCCCGTGATTTCTTCTCTCTAGGGCTCAAAAATTATGTTTTGGGTTAATGAACCCGTAACCCCTCTGTCCTGTGATTAAATTCACTGCCAGAACATTTTGTTCTACGCGATCGTGACTCGCCTCACGCGATCGCGATGTTCAAAAATTCGGCCTCACGCGATCGCGACTCTCCTCACGCGATCGCGATGTTCAAACATCCGGCTTCACGCGATCGCGTCTCCCTTCCTGCGATCGCGTAGCACAAATTTCCCTGGACCCATTTCTCTTCTACGCGATCGCGTAGGCGCTCATGCGATCGCGATGGCCACCCGGTTAACTCTACGCGATCGCGTCCGTGCCCCTGCGATCGCATTTCTTCTGCTCTTGACCTTACGCGATCGCATCCCTATCTCTGCGATCGCGAAGGGTAAAATTCTCCCCCTTCACCATTACTCTATGCGATCGCATGCTCACTAGTGCGATCGCAGAGAGTAAATTTCTGCTGCACTTATGACAGCAAACCAGCTCTCTTCTTTGGCCAAGAATGGTCCGTTTGGACCCCCGGATTCATCCCGAGACCCCCGGGACCCCAACGAAAACCACCAACATACTCCAAAACACGATACGAACTTGTTCCAATCATAAAAACACCATACTAAACATCAAAATCACCATTTACACACGAATTCAAGCCTAAGTTTCTTCAAAACTTCCAAATTACACATTCCATCAAAACCCGACCAAACGACGTCCGAATGACCTGAAATTTTGCAGGCACATCCAAAATCACCTAACGGAGCTACTGCAACTGTCGAAATTCCATTCTGACCCCCGGATCAAAATCTCACCTACCGTTCGGATTTCGCCAAAATTCAACCTTAGCCAACTCAAGCCTATTTCTACATCGGGCCTCCAAATTCAATTCCGATTGCTCTCTTAAGTCATAAATGATCCCCCAAAACTAGTTGAATCATCATAATCTGATTCCGAGAATCTGATTCCGAGCACTAGTTGACTTTCCATATTCAAACTTCCTTCAAACATGTTATTTGCTTCATTTTCAATTCAATTCACTCCTAACTCACCCGATAGGCTATAACACTGATATAAAAGCATAAAACATGTAATTGCAACCTAACGGGGTGGTAAATTCTCGTAATGACGGGCCGGGTCGTTACATTCTCCCGAACTTAAACAAACGCTCGTCCTCGAGCGGACTGTTAGCCACTTTGGCGTGACTCCGTCGTGCAGCCTGTCTATTAGCCACTGGTTGCCCCCTGCTCTTGCTCTCTCTTTGTAAACCTCGTTGTCAATATTGGGGAGGTCATAAACAACATTGATTACTTGAGAGTTGAAAGGAACTTGCACACCCCGCACAGTAGTCACCAACACACCCTGGAAATCAGTTCGTATGACATTTGCATAGAACTCAAAAACAACTGTGTGGTTGGCGTTGATAGGTGGCTAATCAAAACACATCCAGCCGCTCTCCATGAAGCGTGCATAGAACTCGGGCATTTTCTCCTCAACCTTTTCCAAATTTATTCCTCTTTCCCGAACAATTGTTTTGGACAGCAGTTCATCGTATTTTCGCTCGCATGCTGCAGATAGAAACCTGTCATGGTCATAAGCTTCCTCCTGTCCCGGTCCGAACACATGTTCCTGTGCCATTTCTTGATGTTCTGGTTCCATTTTAAGTCCAAAATACCTACAAAATCGACCAACAATGTTAAACGCTCATATGAACACTTAAAACAATGTATTAGGAAGTATTTAAGCTAAAGAAATGGGCGGCAAAGGTCCCGGACAGAGCTGTGCAAAGCTACTGTTTTTGCCAGTTTTGGGACTGCCAGTTATTTGCTCTTCGCGTTCGCGATCACCCAGACGCGTTCACGAAGAGACCTTCGCGTTCGCGAAGGTACGACCGCGTTCGCGAAGGTACGACCGCGTTCGCGATGGGTTAATTTCTCCTGCTCACGCGTTCGCGTTGGGAGCTTCGCGTACGCGAAGGCTTCTTCTTCGCCCAGAAACTTTCAGTTTCATTGAGGCATTTTTTCAAGCAACTGTGTGCCTTAGTTGTTTGTGCACATTCAACAGTTTTGGGTGCTAATTATTACCCAAAATTTTCACACAATTAAACACTCACACTCAACCAACCTCACCCAACAAGCAACATAAGATTTCAAGCACCAATTTGCAACTTAGTGCTTGAAAAGCTTGAACCCAAAAAACAACACTACAATGGTGGTTATACCAAGAAAACAGGGGGAAAGGGGAAAAAATTAGTTTAGAGGAGAGTGAAGATTACATACCTTAGCAATGGAGATGATTGCAAGAAGAATTTAGCCAATTTGTGAACTTCGAAATTATTTGGGAAGAAAAGGGTTAGGGTAAGGAGCTGTTAATTTTGAACAAAAATTGGGGGAACATCCAATTCCAGTAGCGTTGGGTTCTTTTTACATACCTGACCCATCGCGTTCGTGAAGTGGCTACGCGTACGCGAAGGGTGTTTTTCTCCAGGTGTCGCGAACGCGACAGAGAACCACACGAACGCGTTGAATAATTTTCTTCAGGCCACGCGAACGCGACTGTGTGACACGCGAACGCGATGAGTTGAAAACTCTGAAGCTTCGCGAACGAGATGGTATCACGCGAATGCGATGAAGAAATCTTTTCTGCACTTGCACAGTGCTGACAGCTACTGGTTTTTGCACTCCGGAACAACCCGACCTACTCAAATAAACTCCAAAAAATCTGAAACTTGGCAGATTAGTTAAAAATATTATTCTAAGATATTACAAAAAAGAAAATTCGAAAAACGATAAAGAATTTTGAAAAACCGATGGGTTGCCTCCCACCAAGCGCCGCATTTAACGTCGTGGCACGACGCAAACAACATTACCACTTTTCTCGCCACTTGGATGATATGAATTGGGCCCCTAGCTTGGAATCAAGCTTGTGACCACGAGCGATGGGGGGTGGTAATTGGATGTTCGAGCCAATGCTTAAAAATATTTCATTTTGCACTTCTTGGCCTTCAAGTGAGGAATGTCGTTTTGATTTCTTGCCTCCTCCAACTGTAAAATGTATGGCCAAAGTTGTTCCTCCTCGCACTCCTTCATTGATTCATGTGGTTCAACTCCCGTGTCACCACACAATTCCAAGGTTGAAAAATGCTTGGAATGTGACTTTAAGCCTACACTTTGCAATTCTTCTATGTTGACATCCTCTTTTTCCCCGGATTAGAGTCAACAACAACCACATTAGCATTTACACCGGTTGACCCCAATTCCATATTTTTTGTGGCATCAACAACACTTATTGAGTTGGTTGGCGGATGTTCATCCCTTTGTGAGTGTAGTCCTTGGAGTGCAAAATCATTTTGGAGATTAGTCTCCAAGAGATGTTCCAAGGCACTTTGCTCCTTGTTTCCTTCTTCAAATAGACACTCAAACATGAGCTTGAACTCTCCACTTTGGCCATGCTCCACTTCTTCCAATTCCATAGCCCTATAATTCTTACCAAAACAAGTAGAATCATCATAGTGGGGGCTTGGGGAAGGGACTAACAAATAAGCATAATCATCCCAATGACCATTTTGGAAACCACACTTATCACAAATACTCAACTCATGGGTTTGGAATTGTGCGTACAATCCACCCCCGGGAGAATTTAAACAATTTTGCCACGAGTGTGGTCCTCCACAATAAGGACAAGGATCATCAAAATATGAACAACTTCCATCCGACCAATTTTCATTAAATGATGCCATTTTTTCAAAAGTATGAAATATACAAGAAACAAACAATAAAAATAGACTCAAGGTAAGAAAAATAATTACACAAATATTCACAAGTTCTGAGGTAAGTATAATTCATCTCAAAGATAAGATTAAATTTTTGTCTAAAGAAAGGCTTTCTGGGTTACTGATAACGTCCAATTCCACCGCTAAAAAGCAATAGACACGGTCGTACGCAATATATTTACCCAACTATGAGTCGGGGTCGAATCCCACAGAGAACAATGTGTAGGCGATTAGGAATGCAAGAAAATTATCGCTAGTCGCGCTAAGCCAAACACTTAAGATTTTGGGTCTTGAAAAATGTTTATATCTAATGCAAAAATGTAAACTAACTTAGAAAGCAAATACAATGATCAATGGCTATAAGTATGAATGCATCGGGAATTACACTCAAGTAACGATCCAATGTATTTCACGATTTTACAAATATGAGCGAGTTTATGGTAATTAGCCACGGATAATAATTCTTAATTAGCTTCTTCCGAAGACTAACAAGACTTCCTAATTGAATTATCCCTAATCACAATTAGAAGATTGAGCAGACCCGATAGGCTACAAGTAGTTCAATCCTATCCCTAGGTCGAATCTATAAAGTGAAGGTTAACGCCTCAAGTTCTTGTTAATTAATCTTTCCCAACCCCAAATTACCTTTCCCAAGATTAATTCGGAGTTAATGGGTGAGTCCTAGGGTTAGCTAATCCCTTTGGAAACATTAAAGAACAAGAATAATTAAAGTAACAATAACTCACTTCATAAATATATAAAAATCATTCAATACATAAGCACAACAAGGTATTTAATCCACACTTTAAATATGAATATTCCCATAAACAAGATTCAAGTGTTGGAAATAAATACTACACACTTAGATATACAATACAAAGCAAGAAAATGAAGAAATAAACATAAATGGGTAAGAAAACCTTAACCACAAGCTTTAATCTTCAAGACCCAAGTGTGTGTGCAAAACCCTAGCCTCCAAACTTGTTCTCTCTAAGCCAAAAAGTATGTTCAAGATGCCAAAAGATGATAAAAGATAAAAAATGAGAGATGCTCAGAGATGTCTGTTTGGGGTAGAAAATGTAAAATTACAGAACTGCGTAGTCTTCTCGCTAGATTTTTTCATCGCGTCCGCGTTCCTACCTTTGCGTTCGCGATGAGTAGGAGTTTTTGGTCAACGCGTTCGCGTACATACCTTCGCGTTCGCGAAGGTTCCTGTCGTTGAACATCGCATTCACGTGTAACTATGTCGCGTTCGCAAAGATCCTTTTCGTCCCGCATCGCGTTCGCGTCGTTGATCATCGCGTTCGCGTAGCTTGGGTTACTGAACCATCGCGTTCGCGAGACCTCTATCGCGTTCGCGAAGAGTATTTCACCTGGGCAGATTCTTTGTCCATTTTAGCTCATTTTTGTCTTGTTTTCACTTGGTTTCTTCTCCATTACTTCCAAGCCCAAATCCCCAGTAACAATACCACCACGCTCGTCATATGATGCGTGTTCCATCTCAGCATAGCACTGTATAGTGAAAATACTGCGTTTCAAACCCTCAGTATACCATTTATTACTACCACTCACCTCGAATCGGCAAAAGTCCTAGCTTGCCTTGCGCTTGCCCCGCAAATAGACCTCCTCGGATGCCAAATCTGACCAAAACCAATAAGAAAACATCAAAATAAACTAAAGGGACACGACCCAATCGAAATAACTCGAATTACACCAAAAATCACGAAGTTGCCAAAACCCGACCCTCGGGCCTCCTTCTCAAAAAATACAAAAGACACATTTTCAGAATCCTTATCTCGCCACGAGTCCGTTCATATAAAGTTTATCAAAATCGGACTCCGTTTGCCCATTCAAATTAGTGATTTTCTATAACACATGCTTAGAGTAAAAATCCCCTCGCGGGTCAGCGGAAAAAGGAGGTGTGACAATATCGATGAAGATTCTAGGATAAAATCATGTAATTAGGCCATAAAACTTACCTCCAATGACTTCCCGATGAAATCCCCTTCAAATCCCGTTACTTAGCTCTCAAAGAACTCAAAAATGGAGGAAAAAGACAAATGTTTCGCCACTGAAAATTCTGTTAAAAACCCTTATGTCGGCCAATTTAACCCTATGCAATCGCAGCCCTTGGCATGCGATCGCGATGCACAAATTCTCTGGCCTCCAAATTACTCCATGCGATCGTGACCTTCCTCATGCGATCGCATAGTGCAAAAATAAGCTGCCCCCCGAAACCTTCTATGCGATCGCGTACATAGCCATGCAATCACATTCCTCCAATTTCCTCTGCTATTCGATCGCAACCTGTTCTATGCGATCGCATATAGCAACCAGGCTCTGCAATAGCTGCTGTAATTCAGCAGCTTCCAACAACTAGATTTGGTCCGTTTGACCACCCGAATTCATCCCGAGGCCCTCGGGACCTCAATGAAAACCACGAATCTACTCCAAAACACGATACGAACTTGTTCCAATCATAAAAACATGTCCTTAAACACGAAAATTATCCCAATCATAAAAACACATCGTTAAACACAAAATCATGAAATCAAGGCGGATTCAAGCCTAAGTTTCAACTAAAACTTCCGAAACCAACATCCAATCAAAAACCCGACCAAACAATGTCCGAATGACCTGAAAATTTGCAGAATATCCAAAATCACCTAACGCAGCTACTACAACTATTGGAATTCCATTCCGAATCTTTATGCCCGGATAACCGGTTTTCGCCAAAATTCCAACTTCGCCAATACAAGCCTAATTCTACACCGAACCTCCAAATTCAATTCCGATCACTCTCCTAAGCCAAAAATGATCCCCCGAAGCTACCCGAACCATTAGAATTTGATTTCGAGCCCTCTAACTCATAGGTCAACATCCGGTTGACTTTTCCCAACTATTCATTCATCAAAGATACTATTTGTCTCATTTCCTACCAAACTCGATCCGAATTGACTCAAATTCACCAAACACATATATTGAAACACGAACAAGCATATAACGAGAAAAACGGGACGGTAACCCAGGTGATGACGGACCGGGTCATCACACTGTACCTTGTGTTTAATTAAGAACAAAACACAAGAGAGAAGATCCACATACGTATCATATTTTCAAGAAAAAACTGAATGGCTTATAAAATTGAGCTTGATCTTTCAATTTCGCGAGTGTCACATCATCTTATACCTAAAAAAAAAAAAATATAGATCACATCATCAATACAAGATAGAGCTATTATCATAATTCATTCATATGAGCTCATCTCAACTCGTACTCATGATTCATGAACTTGAAATTTTCATTCAACTATACAACATCCAATAACATACGCATTTAAATTACATCATTGTTTTGCCTTGTCGTGCTATAGAGCTTACAGGCGAGAACACTTTCTCAAGTTTACTCACGTTACATTTCACAAGTAATCACATTGGAAAAAGCAAGGGACATAACTCATAACTGAATAATATGATCGACGTCTAAGATCTTTATTATAGGATAAGCTCATAGTGTCAATTATTGCCATAAGCTCATCATCGTGTTAGAGCTATATATCTATATATATATATATATATATATATATATATATATATATATATATATATATATATATATATATATATATATATATATATATACGATAAAAGATAAGAAACAAAAGAAGATGAGCATATATATCGATACACTCTCGTTTATTAGTTGCCTTAAATTATACGAGCTGACTCGCAAGAGTTATCCATCTTTCTATTCGAATCAGGAGCGACCCAATGGTGAATCCAATCAAGGAACTCCTTGAGTCCCCATATCTAGGGACCGCAAAATTTTCTAATATCAAATATTTACCTTCGATAATGTTTTTAAAAAATATTGAATATATCAAAGAAAAAGTACACATTTCATAAAAAACGATAATATGGGACCGTTAGAGATCATTTTTGGGATTCATCCCTAAATATTACGTGTAAAAATATATTTTGCTTCCAATATACATTATTATTATTATTATTATTATTATTATTATTATTATTATTATTATTATTATTATTATTATTATTATTGTTATTATTGTCACAAGGCCCACATTACTTTTATTACTTTCTCTTCAAATTGGTTTTTACTAAATCTTTTATATTTCTTTTTGCCCCTCCACAATTACAAGTTCACTATATTATTAGGACTCTAAGAATTTATCTAGTATTTGTAATTATTTCATGTATGTGATGGACTCTTAATACATATCTTTGTAGGTAATATACTTATTATTATGTATGTATACCTATTATATAAATACAAGTAATACTGGCTCTTTATTTGTTGAGCCATTTAATGAAATCTAACATGGTATCAGATTAGCCAAAAAAATCCTCTCTAATTCCTTCTTCTAAGAAGTCACAGAACTCACCATACACTATAAGCAACATTTTTGGAAATTTCTTCTAAACTTTCCCATACATCCAATGCATTCCCACACTTTTTTTTTCTTTACTACGCTATCACCTTCACCATATACTTCTATTCCTCTATCCAAAACTGGAGACATTATTCCTTCCTCAAGCCTTACTATTGCTTCTCACCCCCCCCCCCCCCCTAATCATTTCCTCCTCGTATATCATCACTTTCTTCTATGGCCTCATCAGTACCAAGCAATTTCTCATCTACTAGGTTGATGCCATCTTCTATTGCTGCTACTGCGCCACCTATATTTCTATCTGTTGGTTCGTTTGGACTCATGTACTACCTCAAATTTTCACTATGTTGCTGCACTAGCAGCGCCTAATATCACCAATCTGGTAATAATTAAGTTATAGTCTGTTGAAGATTATCTCACATAATGTAGTCAATTCACTTCCCTTTTCATATATCAAGATTTTCTTGATTTTAATTATGGTTCTATTCCTGCTTTATCCCCATTTCTTTGTGACACTACTGGTCCGCAATAACTGAATCCATGCTACTGCTCGTGGATTTGAATTGATCAAAGCATATGTTCTTGTATATTTGCGACCTTGTCGACGTCCATCTTTTACCATCTTCACATGATATTTGGTTTTTCTTACAGCGTAGATATATGGATATTAAGCAAGCTAAAGCAATTGAACTTAAGAGAACTCACTACTTTGAAGAAGATGACATCTATGTCAATTGATCAATATTTGAGAGAGGTAAAACAATCGATTGATTCACTTGCAGCCACAAATTCTCCAGTTCCCCCACCCTTCCTTGTATTTCATTGATTATGTCTTTCTTGGATTAGGAAAAGAATATGATACACTGGTTGGTATCTTCACTCACTTCCCTGGACATGTATCACTTGAAGATTTGCGTTCTTAGATCATTTTGCATGAACAACGGTTTCAACGCTTTCAAGAATTCGATTGCATCATCTCTCATCATGCATTTGCTACCCGAGAATATTCAATAAAATTTTCTAGTATTGCTCACAATGGTCTTACTGGTCAGCCTCCGTCAGGTATTGGTGGTGATTTTCTCACTTCTTATAATTCACAATCTGGTAGTACATTCTCACCATCAAGTGGGATCTTAGGTCCCTTACCCTCACCCATTGTTTGTCAAATTTGTGGGCATCCTGGTCATACTACCTTACAATGTTAAAATCGTTTCAATCATGCTTTTGTTACTAATGATATTCCTAATTCTTTTGTTGTTGTATCTATTGGTGAAACAAATGATGTTACTTGGTATTTAGACAATGCCGCATCTGCTCACATGACTCCATCTGAATGTAATTTTATACGAAAGAACCCTTACATTGTCTCTAATCGTGTTTGGTAGGAAATGCTACATTTCTTAACATTGAAAATGTTGTCCATACTGATTTTCCTTCTATATCTCGTCCTCTAAACATACAGTCTATATTTCATGTCCTCAACTTTGTCATAATGTAATTTCAGTTAAAAAGTTATATAGGGATAATAATTTTAAAGTTGAGTTTGATGATTCTTCTATTTGTATGAAGGACAAGGTACCAAGGCAACCTCTCCTTCAAGCTTCCAGTAAAGGCGACGTTTATCCATTGTCTTCCTCGTCTATGACTTCTCCTCCTCAAGCATTTGTTGTTTTACATCAATCTGGAGATATCAGTCATCGTCGTTTAGGTCATAGTGGTAGTCATATTTTATCAAGTTTTAGAAACCATAATTTTACTACATTACTAAATTCTTTTAGTAATAGTTGTGTTTCGTGCAAGTTAGGGAATTCTCAAAGTTTGTCCTTTAATTTGCTCATTGTAATTCTTTTTCTTAAGATATTATTCATTCCGATGCTTGGCAATCTCCTAATTTATCAAACTTGAATTTTCGATATTATTTTATATTTCTTGATGATTTTTCTTAATTTACAGGGCTTTATCTTATGATAAGAAAATCAGAAGTTTTTCAGCATTTGTGTGCATTTCAAAAACTCGTGTAGAACACTTTTAACATTAAAATTAAAACTTCCAAAGTGATGGAGGTGGTGAATAGGATAATAAAGCTATGCTTCAACATTTTTCCAACTCGAGTATTTTTTTTTGTAAATCATGCCCAGATACTCCTTAAAATGGGGAGGCTGAAAGAA
Source organism: Nicotiana noctiflora (assembly GCA_032618575.1). NCBI lineage: Eukaryota > Viridiplantae > Streptophyta > Magnoliopsida > Solanales > Solanaceae > Nicotiana > Nicotiana noctiflora. The sequence goes on along the minus strand of JASVEL010009004.1, from coordinate 418,359 downwards.
AACATCGCACCATCCTTACGAATGCTCATTTGTCATCTTAATTTTGGGTTAATGTTGTTTAACTATTAATAAATTTCCAACTCCCATTTTGAAAGGGCTTTCTCCATTTGAAAAGTTTTTTTTATACACCTTTTGATCACTACAGTTTTCTTCGAATTTTCACTTATGAATATTTTTCAAATGTATCTAAAGTTTGCAGTTACATAGATAATAACCGGCTTATACAACAGTTTGTTTGTTGGAGTCTTCTTTTATCAAAATATTTTGGGAGGCCTTGATGGTCTCATATTATTTAAAATATTTTAGAAAGTTACTCCTACAACTCGTGAACTTAGCCGATACAAAGCTTTATGATAGCACCTAATTTTTTCGATTTGTCAGTTTGATCTATAATTTATCATTTATGGACGTTGATAAGATCCATCCATTTAGCAGCACCTTAGGATGGTATAGCCTTAAAAGTAAAGCTTAAGTTTCTCATAAGCTTCAGCCACGTTCTGTCCAATGTATTTTCCTAGGTTATGAGTCTAATTATAAAGGATATCATTGCCTATATCCTACACCTGGTCATATTTATGTCAGTCAACATGTTCTCTTTCATGAATTAGTTTTATCATATCCTAAATTGTCTCTTCCTTCTAGTTTCCCTTCATCTAATAATGGATTTTCTAAGATTCTTGTAGTTACTGCACCTTTATCTCCTTTGCAACCAAATACCTAATCTAAGTCAAGTATGTCTCCTTCTAAGTCGTCTTCTCTGCCTTCCTCAAGAGTTTCTTCCTCATGGTCTACATCAAGCTCTATGGATAAAGTTACCATCACAGGTTCTTCTACTGAGTGTTTCTCTAATGTTCTCACTTCTTCTGCACTTTTCGTTCTTTCTTCATCTGCACCTACCTCACTGCCAACTAGCATTGCTTTTCCTCCTGCCATTATGAATCATGCTAATTCAATACACACTCTTTCAAAGTCTGGTAACAAAACCAAAACAAATATTTTCTTTGAACACTTTATTCAAGAAATTGAACCCTCTTATTTTTCTCAGGCAATAAAAAGTCCAAAGTGGCAGCTGGCCATGGCAAACAAATTTAATGCAATTTTAGAAAATAATACTCGGGTTCTTATTTCTTTTCAACCTCACATGAACTTAGTTGGTTGTAAATAGTTTCGTCGTATTAAATATAACTCGGATGGGTAAGTTTAGCGATACAATGAACAACTTGTAGCACATGGATTCATCAGTAGTGTGGCATTGATTATGAAGAAAATTTTAGTCTTGTTGTTCGAACTACCACTATTCATATTGTCATCTCTCTTCTTATTTCTTTTTCTTGGCCTAATCATCAACTTGATGTTAAAAATGTTCTGCATGATGTTCTTAATGAGGAAGTATCTATGAAACAACCCCTAAATTTTACTCATCCTAATTATACTTGTCATATATGTAAGCTAACCAAAGAACTCTATGGTTTGAAGCAGGCACCATATGCTTGGTTTTATTGCATTAAATCCTTTCTCTTCATGTATTATTTGCAGCAAATCAGATACGTCCATGTTTATTCACCATTCATCATCTGATATTTTTATTTTATTACTTTATGTTAATGATATTATTCTTACTGATAGTCATTCTACTCTTCTTGATCATTTCATTAGTCGTCTCTCTAGACAATTTCCATGAAAGACTTAGGTGATCTTCATTACTTTCGTGGTGTTCAGGTAGTTCGTTCCTTTAATGATCTTCATCTGTAACAACAAAAGTATATTTCTTATTTGCTTTTTAGATTTCACATCTATACATGCAAACCAATTTGCACCCCTATTGTTTCTCGCACTTCTTTCTCTATTATGGGTGGTGAGTTAGTTTCAGATCCTAGTGAATATAGGAGTATGATTGGAACTCTTCTATACTTAACTATGACTCGTCCAAATATTGCCTATGTTTTTAACATTGTTTCACAATATATACATGCTTCACATACTACTCATCTGCATTGCGAGAAGTGCATTTTTAGGTATTTACAGGATACCATCACATGTGGACTGTTCTTATGTGCCTGCTCATCCAACTCTTTTCATTAGCCTATTTGGATGCTGATTGAACTGGTTTTCTTGAAAGTTGACGCTCTACCACCTGGTTTGCGGTATTTTTGGGCTCTAATCTTATCTTGTGTCGTGCAAAGAAGCAACCAACAGTCCCTAAATCTTCTACAGAGGTTGAGTACAGAGTTATCGCCTATATTGTTGCTGAGACATCTTGATTTGTAATGTTCTTCATGATGCCGGGCTCTATCTCCGTAACCCGGTTCATGTTATTTGTGATAATATAAGCTCTACATATATATCTTATAACCATGTGTTTCATGATTGCTCCAAACACATTAATATTAATTTTCACTATGTTCGTGAAAAAGTTGCTCAAGGGGATCTTGTTGTTCGATATGTGCCAACTTGGTTACAATTGTTGATATTTTCACAAAAATCTCAGTTCAACTTCTTATGTGATAATCTGTTTGTCATATCTGTCAGTCGAGATTCAGGGCCTAATAATTTAACTAATATTTTTAATTATCCCATATATGTGATGGACTTTAATATCATTATGTATGTATCCATATCATATAACCACAAGCAATATTGGCTCTCTATTTGTTGAGCCATTTAGTAAAATCCACCATGTATCATAGAACATACTGTCAAAATGATACGAGAAAGCAATTACAAACTTTTATTTTTGTTAAGCTTGGGCATTGCAAAAAATATTAAAGCATCACAAGTAATATCAAATTATCTATGTTTGTTAAACCAGGTTCAATTGTTCTGTACTATTCTTATTATTTTGCATCTAAAATTTGTTATTTTTTGATATCTTTTGTGGTGAGTATATATATTATATTAAAATTTATTTATTATAATATGTCAACAAGAATTTATGAATTCGCATATTGAAATTGCCAAGAAAAGAGAGAAGAATTGGAACTTTAATACAATCCCTCAAAGGAGGAAGAATTTATGGTAGATGAACAAATCACAAGTATATTTAAGCTAGGAGATTATGGAATCCAAAAATAAGTTGGTGAGAGTCTAACATAGACCTTTTAGAAAATAAAAAATTTCTAAAAGAATTGTAGGGAGAATGTGATGACCCGACCCATCGTCATGTGAGTTACCATCCCGTTTTCCCTTATTGTGTTGCCTTATATTTCATTATCGGTATTGGGTGCATTAGAATTTAAGTGGAGTGATTTTAATAAGAAATGAGACACTTAGCCTCTTTTAAGAAGACTTAAGTTGGAAAAGTCAACCGGATGTTGACTTATGAGTTAGAGTGCTCGGAATCGAATTCTGATGATTCGGTTAGCTCCGGATGATGAAATGTGACTTAGGAGCGCAATCAAAAGTAATTTTGGAGGTTCGGTGAAGAAGTTAGCATATTTTGGCGAAGTTAGTATTTTGGCGAATTCTGGTTGATATGTGATATTTTGATCCGGGAGTCGGAATAGAATTCCGAGTGTTTCTGTAGCTTCGTTAGGTAATTTTGGATTTGTCTGTAAAATTTCAAGTCATTCGGACGTCATTTGATTGGGTTTCGGATCGAATCTGAATTTTAAAAGTTAAAGTTAAACTTAAGCTTGAATTTGTTGAAAATGGACGATTTTGATGTTAACGATAGAGTTTTGATGATTGGAAAAAGTTTGAATAAGGTTATAGGACGTGTTGGTGCTTTTGGTTGAGATCCCGGGGGCCTCGGGTGAGTTTCGGGGTTGTTGCGGACCATTTCTAGGCCATTTTTAACTGCTGGTTTATGTCTATAGCAGTGTTCTACGTGATCGCGGACAATGGGTCGCGATCGCGGTGAGTAAAATGTGCAAAAAATAATAATGAATCACGATCGCGTGAAATGATTTGCGATCGCGAAGAAGGAATTGCTGTCGTGCAGGTCCTACTTCGGAAGCTCATATCTTTTTATATACAAGGCATTTGGAGGTGATTCAAAAACAAAATTTGTAGCACATCTTGTCTCGTTTTGATAAAGATAAATAAATCGTGATTTGGACATCTGTGTCAAAGGTTATGGATGTTACACTATAGGCTGTCCGAAAATGATCTCTAATACACATGTATAAATTTGGAAGCTTATATCTCGAAATGTATAAGGATTCGGGAAATGAGCAACAAATAAAAGTTATATCCTTATGTGTCTAGTTTCTATAACATCAAACTCATTTGTCATTCGGATTTGTATGCACAATGTTATGACAATTATACTGAAGCCTCTCCGTAGGAACCGAAATTGTGCACCGCGACCGCGAAGCATTTCCCGCGATCGCGAAGGGTAAATTTTGGGCCGAAAAATTTGTTAACAGTAATGCGGGTGAACAGTACGCGCGGGTGAACAGTAAAATCCTGGACAGAATGGCATTTCATCCGCGAGCAAAACTATTTTTCCACAATTTTTGGTCATTCTTGAGAGATTTTGGACGGGAATTGAAAGGATTTCGACGGGGAATAATTGGAGGTAAGTTTTATGAGTTAAATACATGATTTTATCAAAGAATCTTCCATTAATTCTCTGAATTTGGGGGAAGAAATCGGAGAAAATTTATAAACTTTTCAAAAACGAAAATTTAGGATTTGAAGGGTCATTTGTGGTCCGATTTGGGAGTTTTTAGTATGTACGGACTCGTGGAGAGATGAGGATTCCGAAAATATAAATTTCATAATTTTTTTGAGATGTGGGCCCGGGGCTCGGGTTTTGCCAATTTCGTGATTTTTAGTATTTTTCGAGTTCTTTCGATTGGGTTATGTCCCATTAGTATATTATGATGTATTACTTATGATTTTGGATAGATTGGACGCGTGTGGAGGCCGGTTTGAGGAACAAAGGCATCACGGGTTAGAATTCTCATCGGTTCGAAGTGGGTAATATTTGTAAATGATGCCCTGCGGGTTAGTAAACCACGGACTTGCACATCCTAGTGTTGTATTGAGGTGACTTGCACGCCGGATAATGGGCATGGGGTAGAGCACCATTGGGGATTGTGACTTGGTCCATCCCGCTTAATAAGAACACTACCTAATTGCTTGAAGCTCAATTGACACCCTAATAAGGATATTAATTATCATGAACTGGACTAATTGCCATATTTTGGGCTTCGTACCGAATAATTGGATCCTTTATGGATTAATATCGTTGTTTTACGTTACTGTGCATATTTTATCTCAGTCTAAGGTTTTAAAAAGGGTGTTTTGCAGCTCAGCATTTTATTACAAGATTTGAAACTTAAATATGATTTTGATGACAGTTTTAGCTGAGAGATGTTATTGTGATTAATGCCCAAGAGGCTTATGTGAATTCATGAATATGCATGGATCGGGCTCCACGCCGCAGCGGGAGTGATATTTATATTGCGCTTGGGCTGTAGGAGCCCCTCCGGAGTCTGAACCTTCACAGTGAGCGCCGGGCGCCCAAACGGATCAGGCTACACGCCGTAGTGGTCATGTGCATTGCATTGCATTCATGCATTGGTTGTTGTTTGTGCTACGTGGCATGACATTTATCACTCATATATCTTATTGGCATGCATGTATTACTTGCCTTGTTGACCAGACACTCTGGCGTAAATTATTAAATGAGTGCTGAGCCCGAGGGGCTGATTTATGTGCAGACTTGCACTACTTGCTATTGTTGTCACATGCTTAACTGCTAAAAGGGAAAGAAAGAGATGTTTTCAAAAGGGGATTTCAAACTGAGCTAGATGTTTTATAAAGGATTTTCATGGAAAATACTGCTGTCTAATATGTGATGTACTGTATTTCATAGCATGAGGTAGTGCTCTTACGTGGTTCTTTCTTCTCAGCATTATTTACTTTTATTACCGCTGAGTTGGAAGTACTCACTTTACTTCCTGCACCATGTGTGTAGATGCAGGTATTTTGGGAGCTTAGCTGAGCTCGTCGCTAATCTATAGTTTTATTGGAGTTATCAAGGTAGCTGCCTGATATCCGCAGGACCCGACTCCTTCCCTATTTCTTTATTATTTTTCGTAGTTTGATCATTTGTAGTATGGAGTTTTATCACTCTGTATTGTTAGAGGCTCTAGACTCATGACCCCCAGGCCTTTGGGAGATTATTTAGTTAAGATTGCATCTTTATTGTTAATAATGATATTCATATTCTTGGTATTGAGCTTCAGGCTCGGGTTGAGTGAGTAAATGGTCAGGCTTGCCTAGAAAATGTATTGGACGCCATCACGACCGGTGTGGGGTTGTGACAACAATAATCTTAGAAAGTATAGAAATTCTTTGAAACTCCAAATAAATCTTTCCGGCAACTCACAATAGATGAAACAAACATGGGAATGTAGTTAACGGGAGATTGGGACGTTAATTCTTACAACAACCGATCGGGACGTTACATTACGTGACAATCCATCTATCATGTCTGGCAGTCCAGATTCAGGGGGCGTATTACGAATCAAATAATTTATCTAATATTTTTAATTATCCCATGTATGTGATATACTTTTAATACTTATGTTTGTAGATGAGATACTTATCATTAGGTATGTATCTATATCATATAAATACAAGTAATATTGGCTCTCTATTTGTTGAGCCATTTAATAAAAATCCATCATATATCATAGAACATTCTGTCAAAATGATATGAGAAAGCAATTGCGAACTCTTAACTTTGTCAAGCATGGGAATTGCCAAAAAATGTTGAGGCATCAAAAGTAATATCAAGTTATCTATGTTTGTTAAACATATCACGACCCCAGTTCGCCCTCCATAAATTATCCTGACGGCACCTAGTCTCTACGACTTGGTAAGCCTAACAAATGCGAAAAAGAAACAATTTGTAGAAAGAAAATAATATAAAACAAAAATGACAAAATGAAATAGCATTTAAGATGCCGTCCGGCTCATAACAACAAAATATCTCAACCTAACACTCCCAAAATACGGAATACCATGAATCACAAGCTAAGAGATACATAAAAAGCTCTAACTCTAGAAATATCTAATAAAAGGGAAATACTTAAGGGAAAATACTCTTACCGAAAGATAGAAACTCCTTGGTCTGCAGACGCGGAAGATATACCTCGAAGTCTCTACAGAAGTGTCTCACCTCGAGGATGATAAGTCTGAGTGAAAGTACTTGGATCTGCACATGAAAACATGCGCATAAAGGGCATGAATACACCACAATGGTACTCAGTAAGTGCCAAGCTTAACCTCGGTCGGGTAGTGACGAGGAAGGTCAAGGCCCTACTAAGGTTAAATAACATAAAAGAAATAAAAGTGTGGAATAAAAAAATATAAATAAGTGCAACAGTAAGAAATAACATAGAATTGAAAGAACAACAACAACTACAATAGAGACAATATAAATCACGGGAAAGAAATACACATCAACACAACGATAACAATCGGGGCACTTTCCAGGATACCATCCTGTAGTCCCAATTACAACTATCCAGTAGAACTCCCGGGATGTTGTCCTGTAGTCAATCATATATATATCCAAAGGATCCCCCAGGATCCCGTCCCACAGTCCAACTGTCAGTGCATGGGGATCTATCGAAAATCCCAATCCGTAGTCCCAAATATAAATACCTAGTATTGAAGGAATCTATCGGGTGCAGTTCCGTAGTTCCATATAACTATCTAGGGGAATCTACCAGAATCGCACACCCGTAGTCCCAAATAAACAGTGAAGGGGGATCTACCGGAATCCCACATCCGTAGTCGCAAATAAACAGACAAGGGGAGCTATCGAAATACCACATTTGTAGTCCCAAGCTAGCAGGTAAACATGTAATTCTATCCTAGCATATTCTGCATAATTCGGCTAAGGAAGTTTGAGAAAATAAAGGAATTAAGTCACTTACATGCTTTTCTAAGCTAGCAACAGGCTTAATAGTGTGAGTAATAAGAACAGTAAAGGAAACATACTAGTATTACTTAATGAAATTCGGATTTCCAACAATTACCACAAGTACCCACTCGTCACCTCACGTATAAGGCATTTTAATTACTAAATATAACAAATCCTAAGGGGAAGGTCACCCACACAAGGTTAGGCAAGCCACTTACCTCGAACCAGCTCAAACTCAACCCGAAAACATTTTCTTTCCACGAGTACTCGACTCCAAATAGACCGAATCTCCTCGATGCTCTCTTGAATCCCCTCTCAAACATCTCCCCGAAAGCTCACTTCTTGAATGTAAATGGTGTAAGAATATCTCAAATTCGCGAAGGGAACAATTTGTATGTTCTTCCCATCTAATCCGATTCTGCGGCTCTATGTCGCACCTTCGACATTTCACTTAAACCCATTTTTGCTTTTGCGACAGACCTTCCGCACATGCGGTCTCGTAGGTGTGTTACACTTTTTGCACTTGCAGATCCTGGAGCTAGACCAAATTCCCGCTTCTGCGGTCCAACAGCCTCTTCTACAGCACCGCACCTACGATCCCACACACGTATGTGTGGTTATCACAGGTTCAACAATGAAAATCTCCCTAAGTCCAAATTTATCTTCCGTCAAGCACCCAAAATTCATCCAAAGCCCTCCGCACCACAGAACATGCCAACATATTCCATAACATCATTCAAACTTGTTCCAACCTTCGGAACACTCAAAACAACATCAAAACACCAAATTCGCATCTGATTCAAGCCTATGAAGTTTGAAACTTCTAACTTCCACATCCGATGCCGAAACACGTCAGAACTAGTCCGAATGACCTCAAATTTTGAAGAAAAGTCTAAACCCTACGGAGCTACTCCAACTTCTGAAATTCCATTTTGACCCTCAGATCAAATCGCATTATCGAACCGAAAACTTTAAAAATTTAACTTTTGACATTTCAAGCCTATATTAGCTACGGACCTCCAAAATACAATATGGTCATGCCCGAAGCCCGAAATCACTCAGAAATTCCATTCTGAGGTTGTCTTCACACTGCTCTGACAACGGTCTAATTTCTAAAACTTAAGCACTCATTTAGGGACTAAGTGTCCTAAAACTCTTTGAAACTCCAAATAATTCCTCCGATAACTCACAATAGCAGAAACACACATGGGGAAAGTAGTTAATAGGGGATCAAGGTGTAAATTCTTAAAACAACCGGTCGGGGTGTTACATCCTCCCACACTTAAGCATTTGTTCATCCTTGAACCAGCATAGAAACATACCTAAATAAGTGAAAAGATGAGGGTAACGGCTTTGCACATCGTGCTCGACCGGCTGATCCCGCCATTGAGCCTTCATGGATACAATATTCTTTGACCTCAGCTTCCTGACCTGCCTGTCTAATATTGCCACTGGCTCCTCAACATAAGATAGATTCTTTTCCAACTAGACTGAGATGAAATCCAACACATGCGATGGATCACCGTGATACCTTCGGGCATTAAAACATGACATACCATATGAACTCATGCCAAGCTGGGAGGTAAGGCGAGCTCATAAGAAACCTCCCCAACACACCTCAATATCTCAAAAGGGCCAATAAACCTCGGACTCAAATTCCCTTTCTACCCAAATATAATAATGCCCTTCATAGGCAAAACGTGAAGTAGAATTTGCTCCCCAACCATATAGGAAACATCAAGAATCATTTGGTCCATGTAACGTTTTTGTCTAGACTGGGCTGTACGGAGTCTATCCTGAATTACCTTAACCTTCTCCAAAGTATCCTGAACTAAGTTTGTGCTCAATAATCTAGCCTCACCCGGCTCAAGCCAACCCACCGGGGATCTACACCGCCTACCATATAAGGCCTCATACGGTGCCATCTGAATGCTAGACTGATAGCTATTATTGTAGGAGAACTCTTCTAATGGAAAGAACTGATCCCAAGACCCTCTAAACTAAATCACACACGGGAAAATAGCATAAAAGATATGTAATCCGTGCCGCTTGGCACATACATCCATCACACAACGAATAAAACACTACCAAGATCCGGAACCCCACGGTAACACGGACTAAAAGGGGAAATACAACTGTGGCTCTATGTGTAAAGAGTATCTAACAACGAAATGAAGAAAAATGTCAACTAGTAATACTAGAATAGAAGGGAAGCCTCCGGATCCGCGGACGTAGCGGATCATACCTCGAAGTCTCCCAGAAAGCTGCAGAATCACCTAGTACGAGCCTGCTCTGATGTACCTGGATCTGCACAACAAAAGTGTGCAGAAGAGTAGCATGAGTACACCACGGCGGTACTCAGTAAGTGCCAAGCCTAACCTCGATGGAGTAGTGACGAGGAAGGTCAGGGCCCTACTGAGAAAACAATAATATAATGATGATAACAAAATAAATAGTTTAAATGATAATAATTTCCGAAATAACAACATTATGATGATTACTGCAACTGTCTACAATTAAGCTAACAACAAATAACCAACTCAAATAAACAAATCCAGGATCTGTGGGAATTGAACCCACAGTCCCATTCTCAGTACCTCTGGGTCTCCGGGAATCGAACCCGCAGCCCATGTCTCAATAATATCTCAATAACTCGGGATCTCCGGGAATCGAACCCGCAGTCCCTACCAATAAGTCAGGATCTCGGGAATCGAACCCGTAGTCCTCATTTCAATAATCTCAGGGATCTCGGGAATCGAACCCGTAGTCCATATTTCAATAATCTCAGGATCTCGGGAATCGAACCCGTAGTCCGTAACCACAACAAGTAAAGGAATACACAGAGAGAAGTATAATATGCTTAATGATAACTTCGCCGATGAACAGCGCCAACGATTTCCAAGAAAACTCAAGTAAGTCAATTAAGCAACTAGACAGTTAGATTCTATCTAATCATGCTTTTCTAACTACTACCGGGTAGGAATATCGAATTTAACAACTAAGAACGGGAATATCACTCATTGAACATTTTGAGTAAAGTATGTGTTCAACAACCAGCGCATGTACACGCCCGTCACCTCGCGTACAAGGCATTTAAAGTATCACAATAATATCCTCAGGGTGAAGGTTCCCCAACACGAGGTTAGACAAGCCACTTACCTCGACTCCGGTACAAAACCGCTAAGAGATAACTCTCTTGCCATGAATATCAACTTCCACAGGTGTAGTATCTGATAAAATCAATAGAATTACATCAAAATAGGCCAATTGGGCATTACCCAATCGAAATAATTCAAAATACACCCAAAACCCACAAGTTGCCAAAACCCGACTTTCGGTACGCTTCTCGAAAAATTACGAAAGTTATATATTCGGGTTCCTTATCTCAACACGAGTCCGTTCATATAAAATTTATCAAAATCGGACTCCGTTTGCCCATTCAAATTAAAGATTTCCTAAAATTTAGGCCTAGGGCTCAAACCCTCCATTAATCCTCCATTAACAGTGAAATAATCATGGAGAAACATCAAAATAAAGTTCTTATATTTACCTCCTTGATGAGACGAGAACAACACCGCGAAAATCACCTCAATCGGAGCTCTAGAACTCAAGATATGCCCAAAATACTAAACTTCTCGGTTTTAAACACTAACCAGGCCTATTTTCGCTTTTGCGGATATTTTTCGCATAGGCGGGACCGCTTTTGCGGTTCTATTTCCGCTTTTGCTGTTCCGCATCCGCGGTCAAATTCCGCTTCTGCGGTTCTGACAGACACCAGCACTTTTCCTCGGCACGGAAATGAGCATAACTTCCTCATACGATGTCCAAATTCGACGATTCTTTTTGCTATGGCTCCGAAATTACGATACGGATCTAATGGTTCAAACAAAACTGAATTTGGAGAACATTTACCTAATATGGTACCCCTTTATGTTCAAAGAAGCAAATGTTGAAACATCAAATAAGAGCGTGATCACAACCCGAAACACACCCGAGGCCCCCGGGACCCCAATCAATCATACCAACCAACCCCAAAACACATTACGGACTTGCTCGAGGCCTCAAACCACACCAAACAACTCTAAAACCAAGAATTACACCCCGATTCACACTTTATGAACTTTGAAGTTTCCAACTTCTATTTCCGATGTCGAAACCTATCAAATCGCATCCGATTGACTTCAAATTTTGCACACACGTCCAAAATGATATATCGAAGCTACAGAAACTTTCGGAATTCCATTCTGACCCTCGGATCAAAATCTCACCTATCAACCGAAATTCGCCAAAATTCTAACTTTGCCAATTCAAGCTTAATTCTACACCGATCATCACAAAAATATTCCGGACACACTCCTAAGTCCCAAATCACCTAACGAAGCTATCCAAACCATAAGATTTGCATTTTGAGTCCGATATCAAAATTTCCACTTCCGATCAAATTTTCTCAAAAACCTTCAATTTTCTATCTTTAGCCAAACGACTCCAAAATGACCCACGGACCTCCGAATTCACTTCCGATCGCGCTCCCAAATCCAGAATAACTATACGGAGCTACTCCCAGTCTCGGAATCCCAAACGGACATCAATAACACTAAAATGCATTTTAAGCCAAATTGATGCAATTTCTTCTAAAATGCTATCTTCCATAATATGCGCCAAAACGCTCCCGGGTTATCCAAAACCCGATCCGGGCATACGCCCAAGTCCGAAATCATCATATGAACCTGTTGGAACCTTTAGATTCCAATTCCGAGGTCGTATACTCAAAATTCCAATCCTAGTTCATTTCTTCAATTTTAAGCTTTGGAAATGAGAATTTTCATTTAAATTTGACTCCAAACTTCTTGAACTTTAATTCTGACCATACACACAAGTCAATATACTTGAGATGAAGTTTCTCATGGCCTCAAACTGCTGAATGACGTGCCGTATCTCAAAACGACCGGTTGGGTCGTTACAATCTCCCCACTTAAACATACGTTCGTCCTCGAACGTGCTGAGAACTACACTGAAGTAGTCTGAAATCACTGGTTTAACATCTCATGCAACTTCCTGTGCTTCCACAACTCATTTAAGCACATTAGCTCGATAACTCTATAGATATACTCCTTTATTCGAGTAAATAAGCCATTAGACCCAATTCCAACATCCTGAATTTCCTGCCTAGCATGTTTCCATCATACGACCACAATATCATTCTTCACACGTTGTACCCATACATGATTGCATAACTTTGTTGAATTCACACTTTGCATCACTTTACTCATGGGACCACAATAATATTCTTTAAATATAATAGTCGAAATTCCACAAATCCGATGCTCTCATTGCATCTCATGACCTACATGGGTCTTGCTCTAGCTTTTACAACACCGATACGACGGAAGAGATGTGCGGGAATTCATATTTAGTTGCCAAGTCAACAAATCATTCAGTATATACTTCTAACAAGATCCATCACCTTGTCCTAAACCAGAGAATGTTATTTTCCTCTATAATATACTTTATATAATCAGTTTGCACTGACCCCAAATCCCATAACCTCATCTCACCCAGTACGAACTGCTCAGGCGATAAGCCACCTCAGACATAATCAAAAGTCCTGCAAGATGACACAATGTGCCAATAGGCTACTAATTCGTATGTAATACAAAAGGAAGGCGAACACTAGAGAGAACTATTCAACTCTCACACTAACATGGACTTCCTCAGAAAAATAGGAAACAGAACACATAAAAGCAATTATGGACACTGAAATAAACATCACACTGTTGCGGCGTGCAACCCGATCCCAACAATATACCCATGGCGGCGTGCCACCCGATCCAAACAATATAACCATGGCGGCGTGCCACCCGATCCAAACAATATAACCATGGCGGCGTGCCACACGATCCAAACAATATAACCATGGCGGCGTGCCACCCGATCCCTGTATAAAACTCACACAAGGATCCATACGTCGAGCTGAATAGCTCATCACATCAAAATGCTGAATATCGATCATAAGCATACTAAGGTGCATGATATCGGACACAAGGAAACATATAGCGCTATAGGCTACAAACTAAAGCACAACTGAGGTGCGATATAAGATCTGAGTCTCAAGAGCCATCATGCTCATATAACATCACCGCTGAGCGGAACCTCAACACATAAGGGACTTACCAAGCCGTCTCACAACTCATACGGCGCAATATATCTTTACATGAATTAACTAACCGCGAAATAAGACCGCGACTATCCCTCCATAAAGGGCGCATTGCTGGAAGAAACACAACCGACCTGACGCAAGGCTGACTTCCACATTTAAATCTATCCACCGACCTTAAGTCTATCCTGGTCGTGCCAAACTAAGTCAATTATATTTCACAGGTCTATAACCCAATAAGAAGAGTGCCCTCTAACATAAATTCTCAATTGAATGATATCACCAAAATCCTCATACTTGGTTTAAATTTCTAACCAATCAAGTGACTACAAGTCACACCTATACAATCTTCTTGTGGGTCAAGCTCCCACTATCTTCCGAATAATTAAACGGGCCTGCACATTCAACCCACCGGCTGCACTAACACTGAAAAGCGATCAGGAGTCCCTAACCGGGATGCAAAGCCTTTCTCACGGGACACCGACCTCAAATGATACTGATGTTAATACCCATCTTACTCAAAACACTGAAACTCCTTTCCTGCTCATCCGAGCTCTTTATATCACATTTATTGACCAAACTGTGACCTTGGTCCTTACTTCAAATTTCATACTACTTACTGCACCCCCACGTGCCGATATACGATACACACAATTTCCCATCATAGCTCTAGAACTGACGATAGGCTAATACTTCATCACATAATACTTCCCATTTAACTCATTTCAAGAGAACTATAGCAACACACATGCGAGTTCTCATTACCGTTGTATATGCCAATCTCTAAGTAGTGGTCCAAGTCACCATAACCCTTTCCGAGACCTGCCTACTCATAACAGGCCCTAATAGAAGAATACTTCAGAATACCATCAAACACTGCGGCCGACAAGCCTCAAATGCACCGCCACAAATCACATGCATAATTCGATCACATTACATGAACCGATCATTGGCACCAATATGCCAACTCAACTTTGGCTAATCAATCTACTTTCTTCGAGTTTATCCTGGATTGCCCTATAATGTAAATATCTCCCTTCAATACCTAACTTATTTCAACCACACTCACCCCGAATGACCTGAAATCATGAGGCCATGCTATCTCGAGAACGACGACCATTTCACGCCTCTCAAATGCTACACCACAAGTCAAAACATCATAGATTGTTTTTGTACTTTCTTCCTAAGTTTCTTTAAAGGCTTGAGCCTCAACTGTACTTATATGATTCAAAATTATCAGGCACTACACTTTACCTCTTGAATTCACTAGGACCGCTATTGAGAACCATCCGGTTCTAACTTGCCCCAGTACGCAACTAACTCTACTGAATTTCTTTATAACATATGAATACCCTCTCGATAAAGCACCCAGCGGAATCACTTCCCGCGAAGCCTGCACCTATACGAGGCATAAATCATAAATTTTCCCTCAAGTTTGAACATGAGCCAGCAAGGCTAACCATAACATGCATTCAACAATTCATATACTTAAATTACCACTCATGGTCTTTTTCCGTAGCTGCAAATAACCCATTAATACGCTAATATCCAGAATTCACACACGTAATTAACCATGCAAACTAATCTTAAGTGGTGGGACTCTCCCACTTAGCCCAAAGCCACTATTACACGACTCTCGAACACATTAGAACCATTCTCTCAAGTCATTTACTATTATTCAACTACAACTCACTTGATCCAACGAATATAACCACATGTGCTCTATTAGCACTCTAACATCATAGGGTATGACCTCATCCCAATACAACCAAACATCTTCTCGCTCCATGTACCGAGCATTCTCTACCAACAACATCTTAAAACATACTATGATTCTCACATGCCTACGAAGCACCATGTAGCCTTTGTCAAATATTTCCCTGTTGATAATAAAATGCGGAGTTTATTAGGGACACAGGAACATCTAAAGTCCCAACATTATACTATACGAGCCTCAACTCTTGCCCATCCGCAAGTTTTCAAGAACTTTTTGAATAGCACCTAAATACATCGCAGGCCAAATATGATACGACACATGACCCATAATTACATCGTTGATAGTGAAATCCTTTCACTTGACACGATGCCTTAAGATACATCTTGCTAATCCATGATACTAGCCCTTAACATTCGTACGTCTTCATCATAAAACAAGCCAAAGGCATTCGTTTGGTACATGTCCTTCTTAAGACAGTTAAACTCATTTTCCCCAGTATCTCTGCTGGCTGAATCCTTCGCTAAATAGATATCTCATATGAACCATATAGTCTTTATTACCACCAACTATCTTTAGATCTACATCCACCTTGTGATTCTACCATTGCTGTGACGATTTGGCAGTTAAGTAAACCTTCTCAAGACCGTACTTATCAACCGAATGTCAGAATCTAATGCACCCCCATGTGCACAATTGAAGACCTCTCAATTCTCTTGCATTATCGATATGGATGACACGCGGTAACAATGGTTGAGTAAATTCTTGACTCCCTTGAAATCCCTCTGCAGCATCACGAACCGTCGGCGCATACTTGATACCGAGTGCGCAATTTCAACACACGAGTGGATGCAAAAGAACATATGACATAGGCTCCAACTGAATAAATGGCGCACGATAAGGAATTCAAAGAATTGAAGAGTTTCCTAAACAGTTACATAGCCCCTCATAGAAAAATACAGACGTCTCCGTATCGATCAGCGAGACTCTAAGTAACCGGTCCGTGTCCCGTGACTCCTATGAACCTAGAGCTTTGATACCAACTTGTCACGACCCTAGTTCACCAATTGTGAACATGTCGTGATGGCACCCAGTCCCCATGACTAGGTAAGCCTAACATGTTGCGGAATATATAAGTTATAAATACTTAAATAAGAAACAGCGGAAAAATAACATAAAAGATATGTAATCCGGTGCCGCTTGGCACATACATCCGTCACACAATGAATAAAACACTACCAAGATCCGGAACCCCACGGTAACACAGACTAAAAGGGAAATACAACCGTGGCTCTATGTGTAAAGAGTATCTAACAACGAAATGAAGAAAAATGTCAACTAGTAATACTAGAATAGAAGGGAAGCCTCCGGATCCGCGGACGTAGCGGATCATACCTCGAAGTCTCCCAGAAAGCTGCGGAATCACCTAGCACGAGCCTGCTCTGATGTACCTGGATCCGCACAACAAAAGTGTGCAGAAGAGTAGCATGAGTACACCACGGCGGTACTCGGTAAGTGCCAAGCCTAACCTCGATGGAGTAGTGACGAGGAAGGTCAGGGGCCCTACTGAGAAAACAATAATATAATGATGATAACAAAATAAACAGTTTAAATGATAATAATTTCCGAAATAACGACATTATGATGATTACGCAACTGTCTACAATTAAGCTAACAACAAATAACCAACTCGAATAAACAAATCCAGGATCCGTGGGAATTGAACCCACGGTCCCATTCTCGGTAACTGCGGATCTCCGGGAATCGAACCCGCGACCCATGTCTCGATAATATCTCAATAACTCCGGATCTCCGGGAATTAAACCCGCAGTCCTATAAATAAGTCGGGATCTCGGGAATCGAACCCGTAGTCCTCGTTTCAATAATCTCGGGATCTCGGGAATCGAACCCGTAGTCCACGTTTCAATAATCTCGGGATCTCGGGAATCGAACCCGTAGTCCATAACCACAACAAGTAAAGGAATACACAGAGAGAAGTATAATATGCTTAACGATAACTTCGCCGATGAACGGCGCCAGCGATTACCAAGAAAAACTCAAGTAAGTCAATTAAGCAACTAGACAGTTAGATTCTATCTAATCATGCTTTTCTAACTACTACCAGGTAGGAATATCGAATTTAACAACTAAGAACAGGAATATCACTCATTGAACATTTTGAGTAAAGTATGTGTTCAACAACCAGCGCATGTACACGCCCGTCACCTCGCGTACAAGGCATTTAAAGTATCACAATAATATCCTAGGGGTGAAAGTCCCCCACACAAGGTTAGACAAGCCACTTACCTCGACTCCGGTACAAAACCGCTAAGAGACAACTCTCTTGCCATGAATGTCGACCTCCACAGGCATAGTATCTGATAAAAATTAATAGAATCACATCAAAATAGGCCAATTGGGCATTACCCAACCAAAATAATTCAAAATACACCAAAACCCACAAGTTGCCAAAACCCGACTTTCGGTACGCTTCTCGAAAAATTACGAAAGTTATATATTCAGGTTCCTTATCTCAACACGAGTCCGTGCATATAAAATTTATCAAAATCGAACTTCGTTTGCCCATTCAAATCAAAGATTTTCCTAAAATTTAGGCCTAGGGCTCAAACCCTCCATTAATCCTCCATTAACAGTGAAATAATCATGGATAAACATCAAAATAAAGTTCTTATATTTACCTCCTTGATGAGACGAGAACAACACCGCGAAAATCACCTCAATCGGAGCTCTAGAACTCAAGATATGCCCAAAATACTAAACTTCTCGGTTTTAAACACTAACCAGGCCTATTTTCGCTTTTGCGGATATTTTTCGCATAGGCGGGACCGCTTTTGCGGTTCTATTTCCGCTTTTGCGGTTCCGCATCCGCGGTCAAATTCCGCTTCTGCGGTTCTGACAGACACCAGCACTTTTCTCGGCACGGAAATGAGCATAACTTCCTCATACGATGTCCAAATTCGACGATTCTTTTTGTTATGGCTCTCCGAAATTACGATACGGATCTAATGGTTCAAACAAAACTGAATTTGGAGAACATTTACCTAATATGGTACCCCTTTATGTTCAAAGAAGCAAAGGTTGAAACATCAAATAAGAGCGTGATCACAACCCGAAACACACCCGAGGCCCCCGGGACCCCAATCAATCATACCAACCAACCCCAAAACACATTACGGACTTGCTCGAGGCCTCAAACCACACCAAACAACTCTAAAACCAAGAATTACACCCCGATTCACACTTTATGAACTTTGAAGTTTCCAACTTCTATTTCCGATGTCGAAACCTATCAAATCGCATCCGATTGACTTCAAATTTTGCACACACGTCCAAAATGATATATCGAAGCTACAGAAACTTTCGGAATTCCATTCTGACCCTCGGATCAAAATCTCACCTATCAACCGAAATTCGCCAAAATTCTAACTTTGCCAATTCAAGCTTAATTCTACACCGATCATCACAAAAATATTCCGGACACACTCCTAAGTCCCAAATCACCTAACGAAGCTATCCAAACCATAAGATTTGCATTTTGAGTCTGATATCAAAATTTCCACTTCCGATCAAATTTTCTCAAAAACCTTCAATTTTCTATCTTTAGCCAAACGACTCCAAAATGACCCACGGACCTCCGAATTCACTTCCGATCGCGCTCCCAAATCCAGAATAACTATACGGAGCTACTCCCGGTCTCGGAATCCCAAACGGACATCAATAACACTAAAATGCATTTTAAGCCAAATTGATGCAATTTCTTCTAAAATGCTATCTTCCATAATATGCGCCAAAACGCTCCCGGGTTATCCAAAACCCGATCCGGGCATACGCCCAAGTCCGAAATCATCATATGAACCTGTTGGAACCTTAAAATCTCAATTCCGAGGTCGTATACTCAAAATTCCAATCCTAGTTCATTTCTTCAATTTTAAGCTTTGGAAATGAGAATTTTCATTTAAATTTGACTCCAAACTTCTTGAACTTTAATTCTGACCATACACACAAGTCAATATACTTGAGATGAAGTTTCTCATGGCCTCAAACTGCTGAATGACGCGCCGTATCTCAAAACGACCGGTTGGGTCGTTACAATCTAGACTGGTAGCTATTATTGTAGGAGAACTCTACTAAAGGTAGAAACTGGTCCCACGAGCCTCAAAAACTAAATCACACACGAACGAAGCATATCCTCAAAAATCTGAATAGTTCACCCGGACTATCCGTCCATCTGAGGGTGAAATAATGCGCTCAACTCCACCTGACTACCTAACTCATGCTAAACAGCCCTCCAAAATCGTGATGTGAAATGAGTAACTCGATCTGAAACGATGGAAACTAGAATACAATGCATATAAACAATCTCTCGGATATAAATCTCTACCAATTGCTCCGAGGAATAAGTAGTATACATAATAATGAAGTGTGCATAATTGGTCACCCGATCCACAATCACCCAAATGGAATCGAACTTCTTCAAAGTCCGTGGGAGTCCAACTACGAAGTCTATGGTGAGCCTCTCCCACTTCCACTCTGGAATCTTTATCTTCCAAAGAAACCCACCCGATTTCTGGTGCACATACTTTACCTACTGACGATTGAGGCACCGAGCTTCAAATACAACTATATCTTTCTTCATTTGCCTCCAACAATATTGTTGTCTCAAATCCTGATATATTTTCGGGGAACCCAAATGAATGGAATACCGCAAACTATGGGTCTCCTCTAAAATCGACTCCCGAAGCCAGATCCAACCTTACATCCTCAATACCCCATCCTCACCAGTAATCACATATCTGGCAGAACCGTGTTAAACCTTGTCCTTGAGGACAAGCAAATGACAATCATCATACTGACGCTCCCTGATACGATCAAATAATGAATTCAGAGAAACCACGTAAGCTAGAACACGACTAGGATCCAAAAGATCCAATCTCACAAACTGGCTGGCTAAGGCCTGAACATCCATCCCCATAGGCCTCTTCGATGTTGGTAAATAAGCCAAACTCATAAAACTCTCGGCCCGGCTACTTAAAGCATCATCCACCACATTGCCATTGCCCAAAGGATACAAATAGTGATATCATAGTCCTTCAGCAACTCTAACCACCTTTGCTAGCGCAAATTAGGATCCTTTTTCCTTGAACATGTGCTGCAAGCTCTAATGGTCACTATAAATATCACAAGGCACACGATACAAATAATGGCACCAATCCTCAAGGTGTGAAGAATGGCAGCTAACTCAAGGTCGTGGATCGGATAATTCTTCTTGTGCACCTTCAACTGTCTGGATGCATAGGAAATTACCCTACTGTCCTACATCAAAACCTCTCCAAGGCCAATCCTTGAGGCATCATAATAGATTGTGTAAGACCCGAACCTATCGACAATATCAAAAATGGAGTTGTAGCCAAAGCTGTCTTATGCTTCTGAAAGCTCGCCTCACACCCTTACGTCGACTAGAACGAAGCACCCTTCTAGGTTAGTATGGTCATAGGGGCTACAATCGATGAAATCCCCTCCACAAAATGATGATAGTAACCTGCCAAGCCTAGAAAACTATGGATCTCTGTAGCTGAGAATGGTTTGCCCAACTCTGCATTGCCTCTACCTTATTCAGATTCACCTGAATACCCTCATTCGATACCATGTGGCCTAAGAATGCCATGGAACCCAACAAAAACAAACATTTTGAGAACTTTGCATATAACTTCTTTTCCTTCAGAGTCTGAAGTACTGTCTTCAGGTGCTGCTTATGATCTTCCCATCTCTGGAAATACACTAGAATGTAATCAATAAAGACAATGACAAATAAGTCATGATATGGGAGTGTGATCTAAATCACCCCTCCACTCAACATGCGGTCCCCCTGGCATAGCCAGCATCACCATTTTTCTGTGACAATAAAGAATAGCATAATGGGGTGAGAATAAGTCCATGCGCAAGATAATATCAAAATCTACCATTCTGAGCAACAATAAATCAGCTCGGGTCTCAAAACCACTAAGAGAATCTCCTATAGGAGTAGAAACATAAATAGGGAAACTCAAAGAATCCTGAGGTACACCCAAATGTGGAGCCAAAATAAAAAGGCACCTAAGAGTAAGTGGAGCCTGGATTGAATAAAACTTATGCACCTCTATGACAAACTAGTACAATACCTGTGATGACAGAATCAGAGCTAACAACCTTAGTATGGGTAGGAAAATCATAATATCTAGTGCTATGATTATAACCTGAGAACTCTACGGAGCGTGATGTGGAACAATGGCATGAGAATCTTGTTGAGCACGCTGCGGCTATGAATGCCGTGGAGGTGCACTCCTCCCAAGTTTAGGGCAGTCCCGCACCAAATGACGGGTGTCCCCACACTTAAAGCAAGCTCTGGGAGGGCGCGGTTGCTCTAACTGTCTGGGACCACCCCCGCTTGACTGACCTCTAAAAGTACCCCACGCAGGAGGCACACTAGAAACCAGAAGCCTCTACCATAAAGCACCCTGCCTCCAAAATAAGGACAAGTATATCTCCCTAGTCTACGAGGTCTACTCACTCCTCTATACTCTCCCTCCTGATCTCGTTTGTCCTCTCTCTACTGGACCCACCAGTCCCCTACTCTGGAAGAGGTCCTCACCGCTCGTTGAACTGGGGCCACAAGCTGTGTTACCATGACACATGGAACTTGACCACTGGAAGTTTACTGCTCTGGAGTAGGGCGGCGGGAATCTGGGTCCCTTTCCCAATCTGTGAAGTAGTTGGTACAACCTGAATCAATCCCGCCTGAATCAATGTACCAAACATACTCAGGAACTATTCCAAGGTTTCCTGAAGGGCTGGAGTAGTAGTAGTTGTAGGCGTGTCTGGTGCCTAAACTCTGGCTGGATCTGCTGGTGGTACCTCGGCGGCAGCCCATGCAGGTGCTCTCGCTGCACCACGGGTGGGTCCTCGGCCTCTACCCCGTCCCTGGACTCTGACGGCTACAGTAGGGGGCAAAGTAAGGCTCGATGAATCGAGCACTTATTTTGAAACAAGTAAATGAAGACAGAAGTTTAGAACTGTGATATCAAAATTTCGCACGACAAGGAAATCAAATAAAGTGGAATTTTCCTAATAGTTACATAGCCTCTCGTTGATAAGTACAGACGTCTCTGTACCAATCCATGACTCTAATAAAGCGGCTTGTGATTCATGACTCCTATGATCCTAGAGCTTTGATATCAACTTGTCACGATCACAGTTTTCCTCCGTGAACTATCGTGACGGCACCTAGTCTCTACGGCTATGTAAGCCTAACAAATGCGAAAAAGAAACAATTTGTAGAAAGAAAATAATATAAAACAAAAATGACAAAATGAAATAGCATTTAAGATGCCGTCCGGCTCATAACAACAAAATATCTCAACCTAACACTCCCAAAATACGGAATACCATGAATCACAAGCTAAGAGATACATAAAAAGCTCTAACTCTAGAAATATCTAATAAAAGGGAAATACTTAAGGGAAAATACTCTTACCGAAAGATAGAAAGGGACTCCTAGGTCTGCGGACGTAGCGGATATACCTTAAAGTCTCAATAGAAGCACCTCGCCTATCACTGAGCAGAAGAACCTGGACACGAAACATGTGCAGGAAAGGGCATGAGTACACCACAGACGTAACCCAGTAAGTGCCAAGCCTAACCTCAGTCGGGTAGTGATGCGGAAGGTCAGGGCCCTACTGAGGTTCAATAAACTATAAGGGTTAACAGTGTGGAATAAAACACTATAAATAAGGCAACAGTGATAAATAACACAGAATCGAAAGAACAACAACAACTAGAACAGAGACAAAATAAATTACGGGAAAAAAATACAGCTCAAAATAGAGATAACAATCGGGGCACATTCCAGGATAGCGTCCTGTAGTTCAAATTACAACTATCCAATAGAACTCCCAAGATACCGTTCCGTAGTCCATCATATATATATATATATATATTCGAAGGATCTCCCGGGATCCCGTCCTATAGTCCAACTGTCAGTGCGTGGAGATCTACCAAAAATCCCGATTTGTCGTCCCAAATATAAATACCCAGTACTAGGAAAATCTATCGAGTGCAGTCCCCTACTTCCATATAACTGTGTAGGTGGATCTACTGGAATCTCACATCCGTAGTCCCAAATAAACAAACAAGAGGGATCTACCGAAATCCCATATCCGTAGTCCCAAATAAACAAACAAGGGGGAGCTACCAGAAACCCATATTCGTAGTCCCGTGTAAATACACAGTAGCAAAAGGAAAATATTCAAAAATGGCAAATTCCATATTAAGGCAAATAGGTAATTCTATCTTAGCATGCTGCAGAGAATTCAGGTAAGGCAGTTTGAGCAAATAAAGCAATTAAGTCACTTAAACATGCTTTCCTAAGCTAGCAACAAGTTTAATAGTGCGAGTAATAAAAAGAGGAAAGGAAACATACTAATAATTACTTAATATAAACCGGATTTCCAACAATTAGCACAAGTACGCACTCGTCACCTCACGTACAAGGCATTTCAACTACTAAATATATCAGATCTTAAGGGGAGAAGGTCACCCACACAAGGTTAGGCAAGCCACTTACCTCGAACCAGCTCAAACTCAACCCTGAAACCATGTTCTTGCCACGAGTACTCAACTCCAAATGGACCAAATCTCCTCGAATATCTCTTGAATCCCCTCTCAAAAATCTCCCCAAAAGCTCACTTCTTGGATGAAAATGGTGAAAGAATAGCTCAAATTCGTGAAGGCAACTATTTATTTATTCAACCTAGCTAATCTGCTCTGCGGCTCTGGGATCGCATCTGAGGTCCCGCTTTTGTGGAACAAGGGTCGCACCTACGTAACTTCACTTAAAACCAATAGCCGTTTCTGCGGCGCCGCACCTACGATACCATACAAGCCGTTATGGTTAATATAGGTTCAGCAATAAAAATCTCCCTAAGTCAAAATTCAACTTCCATCAAGAACCCGAAACTCACCCGAGACCTCCGGGACCTCGACCAAATATGCCAACCAATTCTTAGACATTATTCAAACTTGTTCCAACCTTCAAAATGCTGAAAACGACATGAAAATCCCAATTTAACATCAGATACAAGCCTAAGAACTCCAAAATTCTCAGAATATGCTTTCGATCAAAAAGTCTACCAAACCTCGTCTGAATGACTTGAAATCTTGCTCACTGTCACATTAAACCCTACAGAGCTACTACAACTTTTGGAAGTTCATTCCGGCCCTCGGATCAAATTCGAACTATCAAACCGGAAACTTTAAAAATATGACTTTCGGCATTTCAAGCCTATATTAGCTACAGACCTCCAAAACATGATATGATCATGCCCCTAAGCCTAAAATCACTCAACGAAATTAACGAAACCAACAGAATTCCATTCCGATGTCATCTTCACACTGCTCCGACTACGGTTCGATTTTTAGAACTTAAGTTCTCATTTAGGAACTAAGTATCACTAAACTGTTTGAAACTCCAAATAATTCCTCCCGAAAACTCACAATAGCATAAAAAATACGGAAAAAGTAGTTAATAGGCGATCGAGGTATAAATTCTTAAAAGGACCGGCCGGATCAGGTTCAATTGTTCTGTACTTTTCTAATTATTTTGCGTCTAAATTTGTTATTTTTGATATCTTTTATGGTAAGTATATATATTATCTTAAAATTTATTTATTAAAATTAGGGATGAAAAATGGGGCGAGACGGGGCTATTTTTAGAATTCATGAAACGGGGCAGCTTACAATGTTTGCGGAGCGGGGCGGGGCCTAATTTTTTTTTAAAAAAATAACGCGGGGCGGGGTGAAAAAGAAAGGAAAATTAATGAATACCTTTTGCAGTAATGCTCTTGCGTTCTTGAGCTCTATATTAAAGTAAAACATATGGATCTATTCCACCACCTACACCATATATAGTAACACCAATTTAAAATACCAACTATTAAATCAAAATACTCAGAAGATGTCACAAATTAAATTACACGAATACTGTTTGAAAAGTCAATCTTTTACTGAATATACTTATATAAAAAAATAATTTATAATACTATACTTAAATACAACTTTGCTCATCCTACAGCAAAGTACCAATAAACAAAAGAGAACACAAGAGTAATGAATCAATACCCCAGAATTCACTATTTTTTAGACCACGAGCGTTGACAAGATGAATCAGTAGTCAAATTAAAGAAATTACAAAATATTAGTATTTTACCAAAGTACTAATATGGATTTAAGAAATTACAAAATATTATTAAAAGGTACCAAATTAAAAAAAAATATAAATTTTATTTTGCGGGGCGGGTTACAGTCTTTGCGGATGTGCGCGGGTCTGTCCCGCAACCGCACCGTCCCGCACCGTTTGCTATCCCTAATTAAAATATGTCAACAAGAATTTATGAATTCATATATTAAAAATGCCAAGAAAAGAGAGAAGAACTGAAACTTTAATACAATCCCCAAAAGGAGATATCATTTATGATAGATGAACCAATCACTAATATAATTAAGCTAGGAGATTATGGAATCCAAGAAGAAGAACAAGAGGAAGTTGGTGAAAGTCTAACATATATAGATCTTTTAAAAATAAAAAAGTCCTAAAAGAATTGAAGAATAATCTTATAAAGTAGAAACATATATAATCCTAGTAAATAAATCAATTATAAATAAAATATTAATAATTTTACATCTAATAAAGCTAGAAAAATAAACTTCAAAACAAAATTTTATTAAATGGGGTTTTTAATGTAGAAAAGCTTAGGGTCCCTCGTTGAAGTTTGGCTTTAGGCCTCAAATATCGTTGAGCCGCCCCCGATTCGAATTGCCTCAGTTCAACTCCTCGAGAGCTAGCTAGTGATAATCCTCACTTCTTGAACTAGTTTTTATATTTAAGTTTTTAACTTGTGTTTTTGGTATTAATAACGGAATTTAATGTTGTTGTCTCCTTAATAACGGACTAGATTTTTTTTATATTCCATCTAGTGTGCGGTACTCATATTAGGGCCCGACTAAATTTGAATTCGCGCTAGCAAGTCCCACATTGAGAGTAAAGCGCTCCCTAACAAAGGCGGCTTTATACCCAGTGGTTCGAACTCGAAACCTTTGGTTAAGGATGAAGGAGTACGTAACACTCCACCACAACCCTTGTTGGTACCTTTTGAGGTTGATAATAATTGATCTAGAATACTTTGACTTTTATAAAACAAGAAAGAATTAGTTAATCTTTTTCATCATCTTTACTCTATACATTGTAGAGAGATTATAGTGAAAGTAAAGGTTGTAACAAATTGAGTTTAAAAAATAAGGACAATTTAGTTATATTATCCATTTAATTAATATTTTTAAAGGAACATGCAAAAGCCAAAAAAATGACAAGTAAAAGGGATTGGAGGAAGTATGATTATTCACACATATAAATACATGTATTATTTTACATATAAATGAACCAGACGAGCTCTTAGCTTTTACGAGATGTTAATATTTTAAGATTCAAAGGCTTCAGCCTTCAGGGGCTCTTTCTTGCTCCCACATTTCAAATATTTGACTACAAAAATGGAGTATTTAACTGCTTACACGGAAACTATACTAACTTTCGAATTTAAGGGACGTCTATCACCTCAGCTAATTCAAGTCAACTGCAGATGATAAAATCATTCGTATAAGAAAAAATAGTACTTATTAAATAAGAGGACGTACGTGCGAACATAGACTTATCTTCAATAAGGATCAAATACAAACAGGACAGATTGAATTGCTGAGCTGCTAGTTGCCGCCATACATGACTATCCTCTATCGCTGTTTCTGCCTCTAACCAACGTCACCCATTTTCATCCTATAAAAAAGCTTTGGTTACCAAGTATATATCCATAAACGATCAACGGCCAACAACCTCTACTAATTGGCTGATGCTTTGTTGGTATTTGGTGGTTGTTCTATTGCCATTTTCTGTTCTTTGCGACTAGCCAAAAGCCACCGTACGTGTTCACGTTTACCACCTGGGGCGGATCCTCCGTTATACATCGCATTCATGTTGATATAATATTTTCGATGAGTATAACACATTTTTATGTAAAAGTTCACTAAAATTACAATAACTAGTACTCATTTCCTTTCGGTTTAGATGGAGTTTGACTAGGCACAAAATTTAATAAAAGAAAATGAATAAAACTTTTGAAATATAAGATCTTAAAAGCTTAAGAGCCAAAAGCTTTGTGGATCTACAATGTGTGGATCTAATTTTTTTTTTCATTAAAGGTAAAGTTGATAAAATAAAATGTTTAAAATTAAATCGCTCCCAAACATATAAACGCGTCTATTTGATTCAAAAGTTATTGGAACCTTTTTGAATAAATTAATTAAAGAGAATGAAAGGGTAAATCTTAGCAAAGTATAATAAACTCTAGAACAAAAGGTATAAAAGATGACCACAATGGATAATATTTTTTCGTCTTGTGAAAGTGAGTGATCGAATGTTAAAAATGCCAACCTTTAATGTGGAAAGGTTGTACAATCAGTGTTCTTAGCCAAAAAGGCAAAAAAGCCCCTTGACAAGGTTTTTTCTCCTTATATAAAAGGGACAACCCCGTTTCGAACCCTAAAAGACATATAATAAAGAATATTCAAAAGTATATTTCTAGTGCCCCCTATTGGGCCTACACGACTGTAAAAGTCATACGTCATATGTTCGCTGTCTATCGTCCTCCGCCGAACGTCGAGCAACGAATATCTCGTCTTTTGTCGTATTTTTCAATAGCCATATTCATCAAAATTTGGACCCATACAGTTAGTCCCTCCGCTTATCGAATTTGCAACTTGGTGCGTCCTTGATAAGCAGACACTGCCCACTCCTGTGGAGAAATTTGGTTTCATGAAGTGTGATGGCTTGGCCAATAATTGGGGGGTTAGCATGCTCAACAAGACCCTGTTTGGTGTATCTTATCGAGAAATAACGTCATTTTCACGTGTGTCATCATTATGCGTGCTGTCGAGACAGGGACTGAGGACTTATTGCTTTGACTTTGGTGCCATTCTACAGCCTTCCAATAACGACCTGACCGGTTAATTCATGACTTACCACTCCAATTGCCCCATTCCTGCTTTTTATTGCTTTAATTGTCAGTTCTATGTGTAATGGGGATGGTTTGCTCGAGTTCGGAGAGGTTTTGGTAAGGTTGAGACACTTAGTCTCTTTTAAGAAAGCTTAAGTTTGAAAAGTCAACCAGATATTTACTTATGTATTAGAGGGATCGCGACTGTCAAAACTGTTGCAATGCGGTCAGAACATGCTAATTTCTGACTACATTCCGACCGAAATATCGTAGTCGCTAAATAGCTGGTCTGAAAAGTTTAGCGACCGAATCGGTCGGTAATTTGCGACTACAGCGGTCGCAAATTAAAAAATAAAATGACTAATCCAATTCAAATATACAACCACCAATTAATCTACCATGCTAACTAATCAATCCACCATTGCAACTAATCAAATCCATAAAATGCAAAACACAAATATTTGTAACTAAAACATCCAAAAATAGTTAAACATTCTAGCACCATTCAATCTAGTCTAAAATATTACAATCATAAGTGAAATGTTAATATTACCAAGTCTAAATATCCAACTACAACAAATAATAATGTCTCAAACATTAATAACCAAAACAAACCAAAACTCATTATCCCTGCCATTCTCACCATTCGAAGGAGTAAATGGACGTCCACTGATAAATTTTTCCACTAGACTCTGCAATTTATTAAAATTTGTGCGATCTTCTTTTCATTCCTCCTTCAACTCTTTAACTTCTTTTCGTAATTCTTCCACCTCTTCGTGATCTTGCGAATAACTCGCATCACTAGACAACAATGTCTTAGAACGACCTACAGAATTTTGTGATCCAAGACCGTAGGTTCTACCTTTCTTTGCGCCACCAACCACCTGCGTCCATATTGAAGCTACATCATTGAGTGACACTTGGGTTGAGCTACCATCCTCAGAATCGGGTTGACTTTGACGCCATTCCTCAAAACGTTGCTGATAGGCTTCCTGAAATTAAATGAAATTAAAAAAACTAATTAAAATATACTGTTCAATCTGCAGTATATTAGCAGCTTCATTCAATTGGTACTAATAGTATATGTGATCAAATCCAAAATTTTCAGATTATATAAGCCAGTAATATTCCTTTATTTTCTCTGTATAAGGAAGCCTGCAACATTCTATTACAGGTGCATGGTCTATAAAATTCTAAGGCAGCTTGATGCAAAACCATCATGTCTTGATATGCTTTATCTTTCTCCAATTGACCAAATATTTCAGACTAGTTCCATTGTTACCTGGACATACTCATATAGTCATATCTACACCTATTGCTATAACCTAGTTTATCTAGTAAAATAGAAAAGAAAAGTTAAAGAGTTGACCAAGAAAATTTCTATCCAAGTTTACTATTTAGTCAGTCAAGCAACAAGTAGACTATACTTATAACAAAAAGCAGAAGTAGGAAGAGGAACTATATGAATTAAGCAAAAAACAGTACATGGGTTGTACTGAAACCATGTATACAAGTGAGCAAAAGATAGTAAACCAGTCTATAGTTCTAACAGGAGCCTAATATGTCTAAGATAGAGTATCATATGGGTAAATCTGGTTGCACCAAAAACAAAAAAGCTTAAAAAGCAGTTACCCGGGAAAATTTAAGATGTAACAATATCCAAAGAAGATATCAGAGACACAACATTTGAATTTCGACGAACCATTGAGATTCCTTGTATACTATTGAACCAATAAATGATTAATGCTTCAAAGACTCAGTTTCTATACCCTCATCGCCTTTCTCTTCAATCCTTTCATGAGGACTATAAACAACTTCAATAGCTAGGTAATGACAGAAATACACAAACTATAAACAAACATTATAAGAGAGGGGTGATCATATCACTTTATTCTGCCTACTATCCTACAAATTCAAACTAAAACATTTCTTGAAAGATGACATAGGACGTCCTACTTAAAAGCCAGAGAGAGAACAGGATCAGGTCAAATAGAGGCCTTATAACATGACATTAATAACTCACGGATTCCATTATAAGGAGAACTATAAACAACTTCAATAGCTAGGTAATGACAGAAATACACAAGCTATAAATAAATTGATGTTGACAATAAGTTCTTGATCATTATGATTGTCTCTAGAGTATGACAGATTCCCACAGTTAAATGAAATACGTCTCTAAGTTCCTATCAATCTTAAAATTAGTCAGTAGCTCCATGCGTCATGGCATTGTGCACATTGTAGACTGTTCTCTCAAACTGATTGTACAAAAAGAACAAAATATTAATAGAGGCATAATAAATACCATACACTCAAATATTGTGCTCTTGATAGAACAAATGCATTAGAGTAGTGTAAGTGAAGATCATTTTCTACACAGAAAGACACACATAATTTTGACAAATAGAACAACTTAATCAAAGTGAAATTTTGGATGTGGGGAGAGGCTCTTGGCACTGCTTTATAATTCTGAAGCAATTTTTTCTAGAATGATAGCTCATCATTCTGTTTACAAAAATAATAAAGAGCACACGTATGTTCAAACACTTTATGCTTAATTGGATTAAACTATACCGTTTATTAGGCCACGATAGAAACAAATATTCTATAATTATTTGCATTAGATAAATAAATTCCCAACACACTTTTTGTCCTCTAGATTTACAAGATTTATCCACAAAGAGGCTATATTATACTGCTAAACTATACTACAAAATATAGAAGAAGAAGAAGAAGAAGAAGAAGAAGAAGAAGAAGAAGAAAAAGGAAAAGAGTGGACAAAATAGACTGTTGCATCTTTAAATAGTGTAAGGTCCTTGTCTTATGACTAAAAGAATCATCAACCCCAACAAATCAAAGAAGAAGAGAAAGAAGAAAGAAGAAAGAAGAAAGAAGAAAGAAGAAAGAAGAAGAGATCTTACATATACCCTCGCAGCACGCGGCTCGACCCATTCTTTTGTCCCATCCTTTTTCTTTTTCAAATGCTTGTCCTCAAAGACCTCAGCATAAGTCACAAGTCTCCCTTTTTCCTTTTCCTGCAAAAAGAAAAAAATATTAAGTTAGATAAAGTTCAATTGCACAGAAAGAATCGACCGACTATAAAAGCACATAAAATTACATCCAACATGGTATTTCTATTATCAGCTCCAATATGAAAATTCAAATAGAGCTTTCAGAAGATATGCAAAAACTTACAAGAAAGCAGGATAATATATCAAAGTTACAGCTCTAACACTATAGATACCTTTTGGGGACAGAAGCAAAGAACCACTATGGCATATCCCAGGCAGCATAATAGTAAGGCAAAAAGTTCACTGTAAGATGTACACAAAGCTAGAAGTACAAGTCGATGAATAAACAAAGAAAATAATATGGCGAGTTGAATAGAATTATATATTGCTCCAAAGTCCAAATACCATGTCTACTTAATTATGTGGAAAATGGCAATATAAGAATCAACTAATTAAGCAAAATTACCTTGTAATTCTGTTCCGAAAGACAATTGTATATTCCTACAACTGTTGGAGAAAATGGGTTCTGCTTTCCACTGCTAAAAATCCAATAAAACTGAACTATATAAGAAAAAAAACAGTCAGCAAATAAAGGGACTTTCTAATATGTAACTAGTAACTATCACATTCCTTTTTACATCCGTACTTTCACATACTCAATCAGGTTTAAGCTCAAATTTGATTTAGAAAGACTTATAGTTGCAAGAGATGAGATGTCTAAAAGTAGAATGGTTTATCTCAGGTTAGAAATTAACGAGAAAAGCAATATGCAAGGGTTATTTTGCCAGCAAAATGAATTGCATGTTAGGTCATCTTCTCAATAATAGCATCTTAATTTTATTTAAAGCAAACTCTCCATGCATAACATCTACTATTACATAACAAAGGTCTTCCAGTAGGTAATCCAATGAGAATTTACCTTTATGCAAGTTTTTAACACTTCAAGGGGGCGAGTAATAGTTTCAATCCTAGATAATATTATATAAGTGATTGTATGTGTAATGTAGTTAAGGAAAAAAGAGCAACTCCATTACTAAATTAATGCTTGTTTACATTTAAAACAGATGTTCCTTTTTACTCTCCTTCCATATTCTCAACTAAAAAAGAAGAAGACGATACAAATTCTTTTTCTATACTAGTCATTGAGTTATTTTTTATGAAACCTTCATATATATGCCCCAGTACAGTGGATAATGTAGGTAATTCATAAAACTCAGGGCTAAGAACCACAGATGGCTATTGTTGACAGAGGCGAAACAAATACACAGCAACTTAACCACTCAAAAACAAGGAACAAAACAAGAAAAACTACAAATAAATGAAGCATGAGGGATTTGATCAAACATACCTCGAATTTCAGCAAAGTAATTGGGTTCTGCGACCTCAAAAGAGAAACTCCTAAATTTGCAACTGATGGAAAAATGAATTTGAGAAACCCTCAAATTCAACTGCCGCATTTGAGATATAAAAATGGAAATAAAAACTTAGTGAGTGATTATTGATTTAATTGGGATGAGAGATTGAATAAGGTCAAGCAGAGAGAGAGAGAGGCGGTCGAGTAGAGAGAGATAATGAAATTGGGAAAATAGGGTTTTGTTGTGAAATATTAAATTAATATTACTGACCATCTCAGTCGCAAACCAACTTAATATTCTTTTATCATTTTTATTTTAGTTTTGCGACCGAAATAGTGGGTTAATATTACCAACCATCTTAGTCGCAAACTAACTTAATATTCTTTTGTCATTTTTATTTTAGATTTGCGACCGAAATAGCGGGTAGCATGATATTTTTGACTTTTTAATGTGCGACCCAATCGGTCGCAAAAGTGAAGGCGGGAAGTTGGCGCGGCTTTTTGCCACAGCCTTGGTCAGAATAATAGTCATTTTATAAAAACAAAAATCAGTAATAAAAATTCAATTCCTTTCCGACTACCGCAATCGCAAAAGTAGTCCCATTAGCGACTACTTCACTTTCAGTGGCAAAATTCGGTCACAAATTGATGTTTTTCTAGTAGTGTATGCAATATTGCTTATTACTTCCTCAGTTCACTTTTACTTGGTATGTGTTAGGACCCCGACTTTTGAACAAAATGTGGTTTGGAGGTCTAGAGTAGCTTTACGCTTGAATTGGCAAAATTTAGTTTTAGGCATTTTTCGGTTGATATGTGGGATTTTGATGTAGGGTCCGGAATAGAATTCCGAAAGTTATAGTAGCTCCATTATGTCATTTATGATGTGCATGCAAAATATCAGATCATTCGAACGTTGTTTTGTTGGGTTTTTCATCAAAAGCGTAATTTAGAAGATTTTGAAATTTTTAGGCTTGAATCCGATGCAAATTTGGTGTTTCAATTTTGTTTGAGTGATTCGAATATTGGAAGAAGTTTGAATCCTGTTATGGGATACAATTTCATGTTTGGTTGAGGTCTCGGGGACCTCGGGTGAGTTTCGGGTGGTTAAACGGACCATTTCGAGTTGTTGAAAGTTGTAGGAAAATCTGTTGAAGTGCTGCAGACATCAGTGCTTTGCGTTCGCGAAGGAGTAGCAAGTGAGGCTGAAGATTTAGCCTTCGCGTTCGTGAGGGAGCTTCCACATTCGCGAAGGGATGCAGTCATTGTGCATCACGTTCGGGCGATGGTTTCAGCTGTGGAGTCATCATTTTTGCGAGGTAGTGGTCGCATTCGCGGAAGAGGATAAATGGTCAATGTTAATTTGCGCTTCACGAATGTGACGTTTTGATTGTGTTCGTGAAAAAAGATTTTAAGGCCTGGAAAAATGTTTTAAAAGGGCTATTTCGTGACTTTGAACCAAACTTCCAACATTGTTTAGAGATTTTGGAGCTTTTCGAAGGGGATTGAAGAGGTATTCTAGGGGAAACACTTGGAGGTAAGATTTTCGGACTTAATACTCGATTCTAGTGGGGATTCTACTTAATTAATCATGGATTTTAAGCAAAGAATTGAAAAATTAGGGCTTGAAAAATTAGACCTTTGATTGAGGAATTGGAAGACCATTTGTGGTCAGATTTGGGAACTTTTTGTATGTATAAACTCGTATGGAGATAAGGAATCTAATGATGTAAAATTTATCGAATTCCGAGATGTGGGATCGGGAGTCGGGTTTTGGTAATTTCAGGATTTCCAATGTTTTCTAATTATTTTCCAATGGGCTTCGTCTCTTTAGCATAAATTAATGGTTATGTTATAATTTTGGTAGATTCGGAGCATCCGGAGATCAATTCAAAAGGCAAAGGCATTGCGAGCTAAACTTCGGAGCGGATTGAGGTAAATAATAATTTTAAATGATGTCCTGAGTGTATGAAATCCTCGTCTACGTTGAGGTAACGCACACGCTACAGAACGAGCGTGGGGTCGTGCACGGTTGGGAATTATGACTTAGTCCATTCCGAATAACTATTTTATTATATATTTTGTAACTAATTGTATGATACTATTATATTTTGGGCTAAATGTGTCACGATCCTAGTTCACCAATCGTAAACTTGTCATGACGGCACCTAGTATACGCGACTAGGTAAGCCTAACACAATGTGGAATATACAACTTTTATGAATAACAATTTAAAATAACAGCGGAATGACATAGACAAATATAATAGGTGCCTCTCGGCACATACACTTTACCAAAATAGCAGAATATATATACCACCAAGACCCGGAAACTCACGGGAAACATAGGCTAAGAGAGTATAACTGTGGCTCTATAAACCAAGAATATCTATACAACCAAAATAAAAGAAATAACTGGCATCACTAGGGAAGAACTGAAGAAGACCCTCCGGATCTGCGGATGTAGCAGATGCATACCTCGAGTCTCCTGAAAATACTCCTAGATCACTGGTAGTGCGTCTGATCAAATGGACCTGGATCTGCACAACAAAAGTGTGCAGCAGAGTAGTATGAGTACACCACGACGGTACTCGGTAAGTGCCAAGCCTAACCTCGATGGAGTAGTGACGAGGAAGGTCAGGGCCCTACTAAGAATAATAAATAATGATAATAATATCAAACAGTGCAAGGTATGAGTAAATCTGAAATAGCAGCAAAGCAAGATAAAACTACAAGTCATCTACAGTTAACCGAGCAAAGAGAAAACAACACAACAAGTACAAATCAATAACTCAAGATCTCCAGGAATTGAACCCGTAGTCCATTCATACTCAGCAGCTCAGGATCTCCTAGAATCGAACCCGCAGTCCATATATCAGTATCACAGGATCTCCGGGAATTGAACCCGCAATCCTTTGTATCAGTATCACAGGATATTTGGGAATTGAACACACAGTCCTTTATATCGGTATCACAGGATCTCCGGGAATTGAACCCGCAGTCCCTTTCCTTAGTAGCACCGGATCTCCGGGAATCGAACCCGCTGTCCACAGAACACAAACACAATCAAATAAGAGAAAACACAAAGAGATATGAAGTACACTGCTACAATTAACAACTAAATCAAGTCTCAACATGTTCCAGGAAATTCAATTAAGACAAGTAGGCATTTAGACAGTTAATCCTATCTAATCATGCTTCCCTAGCTAACACATGATAATTCTTGCAATTAAACCAATCAAATAACAGAGATAACACTGATTGAGCAGTTCAAGTAAGGTGATTTTTCAAAAATTTGAACAAGTAAACGCCCGTCACCTCGCATACAAGGCATTTAAATCAACACATATATATCCTAGGGGAGAAAATCCCCCACGCAAGGTTAGACAAGTCACTTACCTCAATCCCGGTACAAAACCGCTAAGAAATGACTCCCTTGCCACGAGTATCCGACTACGAGTGGCCCAAATCTATTCAAACCAATTACACAGTATAAATAACATCGCAAATAACTAATTACACTGATAAAATTAAAGCTACAACGTGAAAATGGGTGAAATGACAAAAATACCCCTCCAGAGAATGGCTTGAAATCAAAATATTTTTACGTTTTCAGAACCCTCGTACTCTCACGAGTCTAACCATATACAATTTATCAAAATCGGAGTTCGTTTGCCTCTCCAAATCATCAAGGTTTTTTCTAAGAAACTTACCCCAATTTACACCCCAAATCCGAAATTAAAGGAAGAATTTGAGTTTAGATTAGTGAATAATGATCACAAGGGAGTAAGAAATCGTTACCCAACAATTGCCTCTGAAAAGCACTCGAAAAATCACTCAAAACCGAGCTCCCTAGCTTGAGTTTTTGTAAATGGTGAAACCCTCGCGGATGAAATTATTATATTATTTTTGTCTGTCCAGTGAAATGCTCTATGCAATCACATGACCCTTAATGCGATCGCATAGAACAACTTTTCTACCTCAAATTTTTACCTTATGCGATCGCACACACCACATTGCGATCGCATTGCTTAACAAAACAGCCTTATGCGATCCCACTCCCAACTCCGCAATCGCATAGCACAAAATATACGACCTGGGACCCCTAATCTTTCTACTATGCGATCGCATAGACCCCTTCGCGATCGCAGAGAACAACTATCCCCAGCTATGCGATCGTATAACCCTTTCCGCGATCGGATAGAATAATTTTTTAGCCTCCTCCCAAGCCTTCTATCCGATCGCATCACCCTATTACGATCGCATAGAGCAATCGTCTACAACACTAGGCAATCACCCTACCGTCCTGCATCAATACTGCTCCATGTCCGACCCGTGAGGCATCACAATAAACTGTATAGGGCCCCGAACTGGTAGGCAACATCAAGATAGGGGCCAAAGTCAAAGCTGTCTTGAGCTTTTGAAAGCTCACTTCACACTCCTCGGTCCACTGGAAAGGGGCACCCTTCTAGGTCAATCTGGTCATAGGTGCTGCGATCGAAGAGAACCCCTCCACAAAGCAATGGTAATAACCCGCCAAACCAAGGAAGCTACGAATCTCAGTAGCTGAGGAGGGCCTGATCCAACCCTGCACGGCCTCCACCTTCTTCGGATCCACTCGAATACCCTCGCTCGACACCACGTGGCCTAGAAATGCCACCAAACTCGGCCAAAACTCACATTTAGAGAACTTTGCATATAATTGCTTCTCCCTCAGAGTCTGAAGCACTATCCTCAGGTGCTGCCCATGATCTTCCCGACTCCGGGAATATACCAAAATATCATCAATGAAAACAATCACGAACGAGTCAAGATATAGCTTGAATACACTGTGCATCAAATACATGAAAGTTGTTGGGGCATTAGTCAGCCCGAAAGACGTAACGAGGAACTCGTAGTGACCATACCGAGTCCTGATGGCAGTCTTCGGGATATCAGGCTCCCGAATCTTCAGGTGATGATAACCAGAGTGCAAATCAATCTTGGAGAACACTTGTGTGCCTTGTAGCTGCTCAAATAAATCATCAATACGTGGCAAAGGATACCAGTTCTTCACCGTAACTTTGTTCAACTGACGATAGTCAATACACATACGCATAGAACCATCCTTTTACTTCACAAACAACACAGGAGCACCCCAAGGCGAAACACTGGGTCAAATGAAACCCTTACCCAATAACTCCTGTAACTAATCCTTCAACTCCTTCAACTCAGGAGGAGCCATGCGGTACAGAGGAATAGAAATGGGCTGAGTGCCCGGCAATAAGTCAATACCAAAATCGATATCTCTATCGGGCGGCATGCCCGGGAGATCAGCTGGAAATACATCAGAGAAATCACGTACCACTGGGACAAAATCAATAGAAGGAGTGTCAACACCGACATCCCTCACATAAGCTAGATAAGTTGCACACCCCTTCTCAACCATACGCTGAGCTTTGAGAAATGAAATAACACGGCTGGGGGTGTGATCTAGAGTACCACTCCACTCAATACGTGGAATGCCTGGCATAGCCAGCGTCACGGTCTTGTCATGACAATCAAGAATAGCATAATGGGGCGACAACCAGTCCATGCCCAAAATAATATCAAAATCGACCATCCCGAGTAATAATAGATCCGCTCTGGTCTCAAAACCACAAATGGTAACCAAACATGACCGATATACATGGTCCACAACAAAAGAATCTCCCACCGGAGTAGAAACATAAATGGGAGCACTCAAAGAATCCCGAGGGACACACATATGTGAAGCAAAATAAGATGACACATATGAAAAAGTAGAACCATGATCGAATAGAACCGATGCCTCTCTGTGACTAACCAAGATAATACCTGTGATAATAGAATTGGAGGCAACACCTACGGCGCGACCAAGAATAGAACAAAATCTAGCCCGACCCCTCGCTCGAGGGCGGCCTCTATTACCCTGATCCCTGCCTTTGGCTGGCTGGGCAAGTGGGGTATGAACCATGCTGAGGCTGTGAAGTCTATGGAGGCGCTCCACTCCCATGCCTGGGGCACTCCCTAACCAGACGACAAATATCCCCACACTCATAACAAGCCCTCGGAGGATGCGGTGACTGTGACTCACTGGCCCCACTCCCGTTGGATTGACCACTGGAAGTACCCCGTGTAGGAGGCACATTAGAAATTGGGGAACATAGTCAGGCTCCTGAGGTGTTGGAGGAGAGCTGGAGTACTACCAGCTGTTGGCAATGTTGAGTGAACTGGATGATCGAAATAACCCCAGCCAAATCGACCGGCTGCTGCTGTACGGGGACTAGAGATATGGCCCAGCTCACGAGACCTCTTGGCCTCCTCTCTCCTCGCTCTCTAGTGAGCATACCCTCGATCCGTCTGGCAATACTCACTGCCTGCTAATACGGCACATCCGTCTCTAGCTCCCTAGCCATGCTGGACCGGATAGGCGGAATAAGACCCTCAATAAACCTCTGCACTCTCTCTCGGACCGTGGTGACCAAAGCCGGTGCATGCCTGTCTAACCGGGTTAAACTGATGGCATACTCAGATACTGTCATAGAGCCCTGGCGCAACCGCTCAAACTCTGCTCACCAAGCATCCCTAAGGCTCTTGGGAACAAACTCCCTCAAAAATATATCGAAAAACTGTGTCCAGGTCAATGAGGAAGACTCGTCTGGACTATCCAACTCATATGTGCGCCATCAATCATAAGCGGCCCCTCGAAGCTGAAAAGCAGTAAAAGAAACCCCACTGGTCTCCACTATACCCATAGTACGGAGGATGCGATGACACTCCTCCAGAAATCCCATGGCATCATCTGAAGCTAAACCACTGAACACTGGGGGATCATATTTCTTGAACTTCTCCAACCTGCACTGCTCGTCCTCGGAGGCA
Source organism: Nicotiana noctiflora (assembly GCA_032618575.1). Lineage (NCBI taxonomy): Eukaryota > Viridiplantae > Streptophyta > Magnoliopsida > Solanales > Solanaceae > Nicotiana > Nicotiana noctiflora. The sequence goes on along the minus strand of JASVEL010009004.1, from coordinate 378,272 downwards.
GCTGACCCACCTCCGGGGCTGTATTGGTTCGGCGGGCGGTATAGGAATAACCTCTGGAACCTGCTCCATGGGCACTCGCTACTCAGGAGTCAGGGCTGCGGGAGTCTAGGCCCCTCCCCCCGCCTAAGCCAGAGTAGTGTACATGCTCTGAGCCAGAGTAGTGTACGTGCTCATAAATTGAGCCAGAGTCTCCCGGAGTGCTGGAGTCGTAGTAATTGTAGTAGGTGTACCAGGTGCCTATGCTCCAACCTTATCCACCGGTGGTGCCTCACCGGCAGCGCGCGCGGGTATTATGGCTGCACCTCGGGCGCGTCCTCGGCATCTACCCCGGCCTCGGCCTCTGGCGACAGGACAGTAGGGGGCACAAGTGCCTGATCCTCGCGAGTAGCACGTGTCCTCACCATCTGTGAGAGAATAGAAGACAGAAGTTCAGATTTTGTATCAAAATACCGCACGACAAGGAATTCAAAAGAAATGAAGATTTTTCCTAAACAGTTACATAGCCCCTCGTAGATAAATACGGGCATCTCCGTATCAATCAGTGTGACTCTAAATAACCGGCATGTGTCCTGTGACTCCTATGAACATAGAGTTCTGATACCAATTTGTCACGACCCTGGTTCACCACTCGTGAACTTTTCATGACGGCACCCAGTCTTCGCGACTAGGTAAGCCTAACATATTTGGAATTCACAGCCTTTATGAACAACAAGAAGAATAACAGCGGAAAGACATAAAAAAAATATAATAGGTGTCGTTCGGCACATATACTTTATCAAAATATCAGAATATATATATATATATATACCAAGACCCGGAAACTCACGGGCAAACAAAGGCTAAGAGAGTATAATTGTGGCTCTATACAACAAGAGTATCTATACAACCGAAATAAAAGGAATAACTTACATCACTAGGAAAGAACAGAAGAAGACCCTCCGAATTTGCGGACGTAGCAGATGCATACCTCGAGTCTCCTGAAAATACTCCTAGATCACTGGTAGTGCATCTGATCAGATGGACCTGGATCTGCACAATAAATGTGTGCAGAAGAGTAGCATGAGTACACCATGGCGGTACTCAGTAAGGGCCAAGCCTAACCTCGATGGAGTAGTGACGAGGAAGGTCAGGGCCCTACCGAGAATAATAAAATTAATGATAATAAAATCGAACAGTGCAAGGTAGGAGTAAATCTGAAATAACAGCAAAATGAGATAAAAACTACAAGTCGTCTACAGTTAAGCTAAGAAAGAGAAAACAACACAACAAGTGCAAATCAATAATTCCAGATCTCCAGGAATTGAACCCGCAGCCCATTTATACTCAGCAACTAAGGATCTCCGGGAATCGAATCCGAGGTCTATATATCTCATTAGCCAGGATCTCCAGGAATTGAACCTGCAGTCCTTTATATCAGTATCACAGGATCTCGGGGAATTGAACCCACAGTCCTTTATATCAGTATCATAGGATATCCGGGAATTGAACCCGCAGTCATTTATATCAGTATCACAAGATCTCTGGAAATTGAACCCGCATTCCTTTACCTTAGTAGCACCGGATCTCTGGGAATAAAACCCGCGATCCACAAAACACAAACACAATCAAATAAGAGAAATACGCAGAATGAAATGAAATACACTACTATGATTAACAACTAAATCAGGTCTCAACATGTTTCAGGAAAACCAATTAAGTCAAGTAGGCATTTAGACTGATAATCATATCTAATCATGCTTCCCTAACTAACACAGGATAAACCCTGCAATTAAACAAATTAAATAATAAAGATAACATGGATTGAACAGTTCAAGTAAGGTGATTTTAAACAATTTGCGCAAGTACACGCCCGTCACCCCACGTACAAGGCATTTAAATCAACACATATATATCCTAGGGGAGAAAATCCCCCACGCAAGGTTAGGCAAGTCACTTGCCTCAATCCCGGTACAAAACCGGCAAGAAATGACTCCCTTGCTACAAGTATCCCACTCCGAGTGGCCCAAATCTATTCAAACCAATTATATAGGGTAAATAACATCACAACTAACTAATTACTAATAAAATTAAAGCTACGGCACTAAAAAGTTGGTGAAATAACCAAAATACCCCTACAGCCATCGGCTCGTAATCAAAATATTTTTACGTTTTCAGAACCCTCGTACTCTCACGAGTCTAACTATATAAAATTTATCAAAATCGGAATTTGTTTGCCCCTCAAAATCATCAAAGTTTGTTCTATGAAACTTACCCCAATTTACACCCCAAATCCGAAATTAAAGGAAGAATTTGAGTTTAGATTAGTGAATAAAAATCACAAGGGAGTAATAAATCGTAACCCAACAATTGTCTCTGAAAAGCACGCGAAAAATCACTCAAAACTAAGCTCCCTAGCTTGAGTTTTTGCAAAAATGGTGAAACCCTTGCGGATGAAATTATTATGTTGTTTCTGTCTGCCAAGTGAAATGCTCTATGCGATCGCCTGACCCTTATTGCGATCGCATAGAACAACTTTTCTGCCTCAAATTTTTACCTTATGTGATCGCACACGCCACATTGCGATCGCATTGCTTAACAAAATAGCCTTATGCGATCGCACTCCCAACTCCGCGATCGCATTGAACAAAATATAGGACCTTAGGACCCCTAACCCTTACACTATGCGATCGCATAGACCCTCTGCGATCGCAGAGAAAAACCTTCACAACTATGTGATCGCATCACCCATTACGCAATCACATAGAACAAATCTGAGCCTCCTCCCAAACCTTTTATGTGACCGCATCACCCTATTGCGATCGCATAGAGCAATCGTCTACAACACTTATGACAGCAAATCTGACCTGTTCATCCACTCAAAATGGTCCGTTTGACCCCCGGAAACACCCCTGAGGCCCCCGGGACCCCAACGAAAACCACCAACCTACTCCAAAACATGATACGAACTTGTTCCAATCATAAAAACACACCCTTAAACATGAAAATCACCAAATCAAAGCGAATTCAAGCCTAAGTTTCATCCAAAACTTCCGAAACCTACATGTTATCAAAAACCCGACCAAACAATGTCCGAATGACCTGAAAATTTGCAGACATATCCAAAATCACCTAACAAAGCTACTGCAACTGTCATAATTCCATTCTGACGCCCGGATCAAAATCTCACCTATCAACCAGATTTTAAAAAATTCCAAACTTCGGCATTTCAAGCCTAAATGAGCTACGGACCTCCAAAATACATTCCGAACACGCTCCCAACCCCGAAATCACCTAACGGAGCTAACGGAACTATCATATTTCCGTTCCGAGGTCCTCTTAACACTGTTCCGAATATGGACCATTTTTCAACTATAAAGCTCTCATTTAGGGACTAAGTGTCCCAAAACACTCCAAATTCTAGAACCGAACATCCCGACAAACCATAATAGCAGAAATGAACTTAGGGGAAGCAAGTTAATTGGGGATCGGGGCGTAAATTTATAAAATGGCTAGCTGGGTCATTACAAAATGCCATATGTGGGCTTTGTGCCAACTATTTGAATCTTGAGGGAAATTTAACTGATTTTTTCCTCACTGTTTGATTTCACATTAGAGCTCAGTCATGCTATATTTTCACTAATTTGTTTATTTAAAAACTCAGCTATGTATTCGGTTTTAAACACCCTAAATGATATTTTCAAAGATATTTGAGATGAGCTTCATACTTTACAGCTGTTCGATGGGCTTATGAGATTCTTATTGACCAAGTATTTTCAAAGATATTTGGGTCAAGCTACATGCCGTAGAAGTGATATAATACTTATGATAATGTGGCCGAGGGCTTGAGATTGTACGCCATGAGGTGTCTTTATATTGGTATGAGGCCGATAGCCTTTTTATGATGCCATGAGATGGATTGTATTCCACTTGGTCCATAATGGGCACCTCCCAAAGTTTGTACACCCCTAATGATCGCGGGTAACCATTGAGATATGAGATATTTTCCTTGGGGATGGTAATATTCTGTTATATTGCCTGAGGGGCTGATTCTGATTTTATTGTGACAAGGGGCAGTTTTTATATGTTTACCTTTCTAGTTATTTTTCCTGTATATGTATTGTTTGACTGCTTAAAAGATGTTTATGAGATTTCACTACTTAATTATATTTACTTATTTTGTTATGCAAAGTATAGCTTAATGTTGTGTTTAACGTGATTTTATATTGCTCAATCTTTATTTATGTTTATTACTCCATGTATCTTGTGTGCAGATTCGAGCGCTACAGGTCTTACTACTGAGGGTTGATAGTTCCATCAGATCTTCAGAGATTTATTAGGTAGCTGCTTGGTGATTCGCTGTCAGTGCAATCTCCCTCTATCTTATTTTCTTTTCTGATTCAGTTATGTAGTAGTAGAGTAGACTTTCAGACTGATTCAGTTATGTAGTAGTAGAGTAAACTTTCGAACTTTCAGAGCCTAGGCTACATAGGTCTCATCAATCATGAGCGGGTTTGTACTTATCCTTGGGAGGCTGCATAACTTTAGGAAAAACTTCACATTCTTAAATTCCCATCATGCGAATATGTTGACTCTAGTACTAAACTTCTGTTATTCTATTATCTCACAGATGGTGAGGACACATGCTACCGGTCAGGATGGACGACCACCAGTACCACTAGTTGGGGCCATTAGAGGCCAAGGTCGCGATCAAGGCCATGGTAGGGGCAGAGGTGTAGCTAAGAGAGCAGCTAGGGCAGCACCTACAGATCCACCAGTCGCCCTAGTTCACGATCAGGTCCCAGTTGCGGATGCTCCAGCAGGAGCAACTCAGGCACCGGCTGTACCTATTGTTATCGTGGGCCTTCAGGAGCCCCTACCTGAGATTCTATCAGTGTGCATTGGCCTAGCTCAGGCATTCGTGGTTTTACTGCCACATGCACTTCTCAGGTAAGGGAAGACTCTCAGACTACCGCCGACCACACACCCGATCCGGTGGTTCAGGAAGTGCAGATACCGGAGGCACCACTAGCCTAGCCGGTGGCAAATACTCAGGCTTATATAGCTCTAGTTATACCAGATGACGAGCAGCGTAAATTGGAGAGGTTTGGAAAACACCAACCTCCTATTTATAGTGGTGTAGAGGGTGAGGATATCCAGAGTTTCTTAGACAGATGTTAGAGGATTATTCACACTACAGGTATTCTAGAGACCAGCATGGTCTTATTCATGACCTTTCAGTTTACCGGGGATGCCCTCACTTGGTGGGAGGCATATAAGAGGCGTAGGCCTGTTTGGTTGGCACATCTGACCTGGCAACAATTCCCCGCTCTATTTATGGAGAACTATGTCCCACTGTCTCATATGGAAGAGCTGCATAGGAAGTTCGAGTAGTTATGATAGAGGGATAAGACTATTACTCAGTACGAGATGAGGTTCTCAAAGTTAGCTCGACATGCTATTTGGCTGGTTACTATGGGGAGAAGGGGGATCAGGAGGTTTCTTAATGGCCTTATCTACCAGCTTCGGGTTCTGATGATTAGGGAGAGGTTGTTAGGTGCTACATCTGAGGAGGTTGTGGATATTGTTCGAGAGATTGATCATTTTATCGCCAAGAGTGCAAGGAGAGAGAGGCGAAGAGGCCTCGAGGGCATGGTAGTTTTGGGGGTGCTCCTTCATTGGGACAGTTCAGCACGACAGACGCCGTCATTTTAGGCATGCTTAGTCAGCTCACCCAGGTTATCGTGGGCATCATTAGGCCATGGTTCTCATGGTTATCTGCAGATACATTCTTCAATCAGTGCACTTCCGGCCCAGGGTTCATCCTGTGCTCCATCAGCTTAGGATTCTTCTACGTCTAGTGCGTCTGCTAGTTATTCTGGTGTTAGGCGTTCCCATTAGTCCCTATCTCCAGCACCCGGGAGTTTCTATAAGTATGAAGAGATGGGTCACATGTAGAGGCAGTGTTATAATCATCTTGGGAGTTCATCTCAGCAGAGGGTTCATCCATCAGCTTCAGCTTCCGCCCCAGTCACTTCACCATCCACCAAACAGCTAGGGGCGGAGGACAGTCATCTACGGGTCTCCCTAAAGGGGAGGTCAATTCGGTAGTGGTCAGGCCTGCTTCTATGCACTTCCAGTTAAGCCTGATATCATTGCTTCAGATGTAGCGATCACACATATTGTCTCAATGTGCCACAGAGATACTTCCACATTATTTGACCCCGGTTCTACTTATTCCTATGTATCATCCTATTTTACTCATCATTTGGATATGCCCCATGAGTCCTTAGTTCCACTTGTTCATGTATCTACCTCGTGGGCGATACTATTGTTATGAACCGTGTATATGTCATGTGTTATGTCTATTGGGGGTCTGGAGACTCGAGTGGATCTATTATTGTTATGTATGGCGGACTTCGATGTTATTGTTGGCATGGACTGGTTGTCTCTCTGTGGGGCTGTTCTAGACTGTCATGCCAAGACAGTGACTTTGGTTATGCTTGGTGTGCCACGGATTCAGTGGCGAGGTTCGACTGATTATGTCCCCAGCAGGGTGATTTTCTTTTTGAAGTTCCAGCATATGGTTCGGAAAGGTTGTCTTTCATATCTAGCCTTTGTGAGGATGTCGATGTAGAGACTCCCAATATCAATTGTGAGGGATTTTCCCAACATATTTAATGTAGACCTGCTGGACTTGCCACCCAGACAGGGATGTAGATTTTGGTATTGACCTAGTGTCGAGCATGCAGCCCATTTCTATTCCACCATATCATATGGCACCATCAGAGCTGAAGGGGTTAAAGGAGAAGCTTGAGGAACTCATGGATAAGGGGTTCATTCGTCCTAGTGTGTCGCCATGGGGTGCACTAGTTCTCTTTGTAAATAAAAAGGAAGGCACGATGAGAATATTCATTGATTACGAAAAGTTGAACAAGGTAACAATTAAGAACGATTATCCTTTGTCTTGTATCGATGATTTGTTCGACCAGCTTCAGGGAGCGAGAGTGTTTTCTAAGATTGATCTCTATTCAGGTTATCACCAATTGGATATCAGGGACTCAGATATTCTTAAGATAGTTTTCAGGACAAGATATAGTCATTATGAGTTCTTGGTGATGTCTTTCGGGCTGACCAATGCCCTGGCAGTGAACATGTATTTGAAGAATAGCGTGTTCTGGCTGTATCTTGACTCATTTGTCATAGTCTTCATTGATTATATTCTGGTATACTTGTGTAGTCAAGAGGAGCATGCGGAGCATTTGAGAGTGGTATTGTAGAGGTTGAGAGAGGAGAAACTTTATGTACAGTTCTCCAAGTGTGTTTTGGTTTGGATTAGTGGCTTTCTTAGGACAAATACTGTCTAGCGAGGTATTCAGGTCGACCCAAAGAAGATAGAGGCAGTGTAGAGTTTGCCTAGACCAACCACAGCCACAGATTCGTACGTTCCTTGGTTTGGCAGGTTATTATCGATGGCGATTTCAGTAATTTTCCTCTATTGCATCGCCCTCGACCAAGTTGACTTAGAAGGGCACTCCATTTGTGTGGTCGGATGAGTGCAAGGAGAGCTTTCAGAAGCTCAAGATAGCTTTGACCACGGCTCCAGTGTTGGTTTTGCCCTCAGCTGCAGGTTCTTATACCGTATATTGTGATGCTTCGAGAGTTGGGATTGGTTGTGTATTGATGCAAGAGGGCAGAGTAATTGCTTATGCTTCTTGTCAGTTGAAGCCTCATGAAAAGAACTACCCTATTCATGATTTGGAGTTGGTTGCCATAGTTTATGCACTGAAAATTTGGAGGCATTACTTGCATGGCATATCTTGTTAGGTATTCACTGATCATCGTAGTCTTCAACATTTGTTCAAGTAAAAGAAACTCAATTAGAGGCAGCGTAGGTGGTTGGAGTTGCTTAATGATTAAGACATTGCTATCTTGTATCACCCGGGAAGGCCAATGTAGTGGCTAACGCTTTAAGCTAAAAGGCGGCGAGTATGGGGAGTTTGGCATATATTCTAGTTGGGGAGAGAACTTTGGCAGTTGATGTTCATGCCTTGGCTAATCAGTTTGTAAGGTTAGATATTTTGGATCCCAGTCGGGTATTGGCTTGTGTGATTTCTCCATCTTCTTTATAAGATTGGATATGAGAGCGCCAGTATGATGATTCATATTTGCTTGTCCATAGGGATAGAGTTCTGCATGATGATGCCAGAGATGTACAATCGGTGATGATGGGGTGTTAAGGATGCATGGCCGGATTTGTGTGCCCAATATATATGAGCTTCGAGAGTTGATTCTTGAAGAAGCCCATAGCTCATGGTATTCCATTCATCCGAGAGCTATGAAGATGTATCAGGATCTGAGATAGCATTATTGGTGGAGAATAATGAAAAAAGTCATTGTGGGATTTGCAGCATAGTGTCACAATTGTCAACGGGTGAAATATGAGCATCAGAGACTGGGTGGCTTGCTTCAGCGGATGGATATTCCATAGTGGAAGTGGGAGCGGATCACTATGGACTTTATAGTTGGACTCCCATGGGCTTTGAAGAAGTTTGACATTATTTGGGGTATTGTGGACCGGTTGATCAAGTCCACGCACTTTATTCTTATCTGTACTACTTATTCTTTAGAGCGGCTAGTAGAGATATATATCTGGGAGATTGTTTAGTTGCATGGTGTCCCGGATTCCATCATTTCAGATTGGGGCACCCAGTTTACTTTGCAGTTTTGGAGGTCTGTACACCGAGAGTTGGGTACTCAGGTTGAGTTGAGCACAGCTTTTCACCCTCAGATGGACGATCACTCCGAGCACACTATTCATATATTAGAGGATATGTTATGCGCTTGTGTCATTGATTTTGGAGGGTCATGGGATCAGTTTCTACTGCTTGAAGAGTTTGCTTATAACAACACCTACCAGTCGAGTATTAAAATAGTTCAATATGAAGCTTTGTAGGGGAGGCAGTATAGATCACTAGTTGATTGGTTTGAGCTAGATGAAGTTAGGCTATTGGGGACAGATTTGGTGCAGGATGCTTTAGACAATGTGAAGGTGATTCAGGAGAGGCTTCGTACATCACAGTTGAGACTAAAGAGTTATGCTGACAGTAAGGTTCATGATGTTTCCAACATGGTTGGTGAGAAGGTTCTGCTGAAGGTTTCACCCATGAAGGGTGATATGAGGTTTGAAAAGTTTGAATTGAGTCCATAATTCATTGGGCCTTTTAAACAACTTCTGAGGATTAAGGAAATGGTTTATAAGCTTGCTTTTCCACACAGCTTGTCGAGTGTGCACCCAATATTTTATGTTTCTATGCTCTGTAAATATATTGAGAATCCATCTCATGTTCTGGATTTCAGTACAATTTAGTTGGAGGGCTACCTGACTTATGTTGTGGAGTTAGCAGCTATTTTGGAGCATCAAGTTCGAAAGTTGAGATCAAAGGATATAGCTTCAGTGAAAGTGCAGTCGAGAGGTCAGCCCATGGAAGAGGCCACCTGGGAGACCGAGTAGGAGATGTGGAATAGATATCCTCACCTATTTGAGGCTTCAGGTATGTTTTTTGACTCATTCGAGGATGGGCGTTTGTTTAACAGGGGGATGTACTGACCCGACCGGTCGTCTCATGAGTTACCACTCTATTTCCCCCATTTTGGCTTCTTATTGCTTTAGTTATCAGTTCTATCTGTGATCGAGTTTTGTTGGCTCGAGTTCAGAGAGGTTTTGGTAAGGTTTGTGACACTTAGTCTCTTTTAAGAAAGCTTAAGTTGGAAATTTGACCAAGTTTTGACTTGTTTGTAAATGATCTCTGATTAAAATTTTATGATTTGGTTAGCTTTTAGGTGATTTAGGACTTAGGAGCGTAATCAGATTGTGTTTTGGAGGTCCGGAGTAGATTTAGGCTTGAATTGACGAAATTGAGTTTTTTGGCTTTTTTCGGTTGATTTAGATTTTGATGGAAGTTTAAATGAAAGGGAACTAGTTACAGTAGCTCCGCTATGTCTTTTGGGATGTGCGTGTACAAAAATTAGGTCATTCGGACATGTTTTGGTTGAGTGTTTTTAATCAAAAGCGTAATTTAGTAGATTTTGGATTCTTAGGCTTGAATCCGATGAAAATTTGGTGTTTTGATGTTGTTTTGAATGATCTGAAGGTTGGAACAACTTTAAACTATGTTATGAGATATGTTGGCATGTTTGGTTGAGGCCTCGGGGGCCTCGGGGGAGTTTTTGGGTGGTTAAACGAACCATTTCTAGTTGTTGAAAATTGTAGAAAAATCTGCTGAAGTGTTGCAGATAGTAGTGCTTCATGTTCGCGAAGGGTTAGCAGGTGAGGCAGAAGATTTAGCCTTCGCGTTCGCGAGGGAGCTTCCATTTTCGCGAATGGGTGGGGTCGTTGTGCATGTCATTCACGAGGTATCACACGCATTTGTGATGGTTTGAGCTATGGAGTCATCGCGTTCGTGAGGTAGTGGTTGCGTTCGCAAAAGAGGAAAAATGGTCAACGTCAATTTGTTCTTCACGAATGCGAGGCTTTGACCGCGTTTGCGAAGAAGGTTTTAAGGCTTGGGCAGAATTTTTTAAAAAGGGCTATTCCGAGACTTTAAACCAAACTTCCGCCATTTTTGAGAAACTATGGATCTTTTTGAAGAGGATTGAAGAGGGATTCAAGAGAAAACACTTGGAGGTAAGATTTTCGGACTTAATACTCGATTCTAATGGGGATTCTACTTAATTAATCATGGAATCTAAGCAAAGAATTGAAGAAACTTAGACCTTTGATTGAGGATTTGGAAGACTATTCGTGGTCGGATTTTGGAACATTTTATACGTATGAACTCGTGGGGAGATAAGGAATCTAATGATATAAAATTTATCAAAATTAGAGACATGGTCCCATGGGTCGAGTTTTTGTAATTTTGGGATTTTTTATGTTTTCCGATTATTTTCGAGTGTGCTATATCACTTTAGCATAATTTATTGGTTACGTTCTAATTTTCTGTAGATTCGGAGCATCCAGAGATCAATTCAAAGTGCAAAGGCATTGCGAGCTAAACTTCGTGCCGGATTAAGGTTAGTAATAATTTTAAATGATGTCCTGAGGGTATGAAACCCTGGATTACACAATGTTCGGCTATGTTGAGGTGACACACACGCTATATGACAAGCGTGGGGTCATGCACCACTTGGGATTGTGACTTAGTCCATCCCGAATGACTATTTTATTGTATATTCACACTAATTGTATGATGTTACTATATTTTGGGCTAAATGACATATGCGCGCTTTATGCCAACTGTTCTTTAGGGGAATTTAAATGATATGTTTCCTCATTATTTGATTTCACACTGGTGCTTAGTCATGCTATATTTTCACTAATTTTCTTTAGAAAACTCTGCTATGTATTCAGTTTTAAACACATTAAATAATATACTCAAAGTTATTTGAGATGAGCTTCATATTTTACTGTTGCCCAAGGGGCTTATGAGATTCTGACTGAGTATGGCCCAGGGCTTGTGTTATGAGAATACTTTTAGGTCCGGCTGTACGCTGCAACAGTGATATACTGATTATGATAATGAGGTCGAGGGCCTGAGATTGTATGCCACGAGGTAGCTTGATATTGATATGAGGCTGAGAGCCTATTTATGATGCCATGAGATGCCTTGATATTGCGCTCGGGCCATAAGGGGCCCCTCCCGGAGTTTGTACACACCCAGTGAGCGCGGGTAACCATTGAGATAAGAGATATTGCCCAAGGGGCTGGTATTGTTCTATTATATTGCCTGAGGGGCTGATTCTGATGTTATTATGCCAAGGGCAGTTCTTTTATGTTTACCTTTGTAGTTGGTTTTCCTATATATATATATATATATATATATATATATATATATATATATATATATATATATATATATATATATATATATATATATATATATATATATATATATATTGTTTGACACTGCTTAAAAGATGTTTATGAGATTTCACTACTTTATTATATTTACTGATTTTTTATGCCTCTTATAGCTTAATATTGTATTTAACGTGATTTTATATCACTCAGTCTTCATTTATTTTTATTACTCACTGAGTTGGAAGTACTCAATTTACTCAATACACCATGTGTGCAGATTCAGGTGCTACAGGTCCTGCTACTGAGGGTTGATAGTTCCAGCAAATCTTTGGATACTCATGCAGCGGAGACTCGAGAATGGACCACTTTCGTAAAATGATTTGGGCCGAGAGTTTCATCTGGTAAGTGGCTTCCCCTGTATCACTCTTTTACTATATACCATTGTCTATTGATACGACTCTTTACGATGACAGGTCGTAGAGTTTTTAGGTGGAGGGACCTAGCCCCTTGGCTTCATTGAGCTTCTTTTTCAATATAACCAATCTAGTTTTATTGGAGGATTTGTCTTAGCCGTTGTCGACAGGATGGTATGGTGTGGAGAGTATTCGCTTGATGTGCCATTTTTTTAAAAACTCAGCTATTTTCTTTTCGGCAAATTGAGTTTCATCGTCACGGCTGATTTCCTTGGGAATGCCGAAGCAGCATATTATATTTTTCCATATGAACGCGATAACTTCTTGCTCGTGTAATTGAGTGTATGCACCGGCATCCACCCATTTAGAAAAATAGTCAGTTAAAACCAAAAGGAAGTGTACCTTACCTTACCCTACTGGGAGGGGTCCAACAATATCCATCCCCCATTTTATGAATGGGCATGGCGAAGTGAAGGAATGCAGTAGTTTTCCTTCTTAGAGTATCATAGGGGCGTATTTTTGGCACTGCTCACATTTCCTGACGTAATCTATGGCTTCTTTTTTATGGTAAGCCAGTAGTATCCTTTGTGGATGAGGCATCTGACGAGGGCATAGTTTCCCGCATGGGCGCCATAGTGCCCCTCATGTACTTTTTCTAATACCCGCCTTGTTTGATTTGGCCCAAGACAATTGGCCAGGGGACTGTCGAACATCCTTTTGTAAAGATCATAGTTTACGAGGCTATATCTTGCCACCTGTATTAAGAGAATTTTGGCTTCTTTCTTATCTTGTGGGAGTATTCCTTCCTTCAGATATGTTACAATATGATTGCACCAATCCCAAGTTAGGTTTATACAATGTATCTTGAACTGGAGGAATGGAGAAGGGTGACCACGTTTTCGTTGTTGATATTTTTGGTGGCTGCTGCTAGCTTGGCGAGACCATCTACTTTGATATTCTGTGCCTTGAGTATCTGGTCGAGGAGGTATTCGTTAAATTATGTTAGCAGTTTGTGAATTTCTATGGTACTTTTGTAGTCTATGTGCTTTGATTTGGAAAGTCCCAGTGACTTGATTCACCACAAGTTGAGAGTCGCAATGGAGGACGAGTCATCGAGCGTTATATTTGTGGGCTAATTTCAATCCTACAATCACAGCTTTATACCCGGTCTCGTTGTTAGTCATCTCGGGAGACCGTATGGATTGACGAATCACTTTGCTCGTAGGGACTTCAAGGACAAGTCTCAGTCCTGGTCCCGATGCATTAGATATGCCATCGGTGTAGAGGACCCAGAGGTTAGAATGTGCGAAAGTGCGGAGCGCCTTCTGCTCTACTTCAGGAAATTTTTTCGCACTGAAATAGGTGATGAAATCAGCAAGCACTTGCAACTTTGTATCAGTTTGTGATTGATATGTTATGTTGTGCTCGCTTAATTATATACCCCATTTAGCCAACCTACCTGATAGTTCGAATTTTTATAGGATGCCCCTGAGGGGGAAGGTTGTCACCACCTTTATGAAGTGACATTGAAAATATGGTCTCAACTTTCGTAAAGCTACGACTAATGCCTATGCTATTTTCTCAAGGATGGGGTGTATTGCTGATATAATGAATTGGAGACTGTGTACCTTTTGTTTTGCGGACCAAAACTACACTTACCGCAACTTCGGAGACTGCTAGGTATACAAGGAGGCATTCGCCCAGGTCTGCTTTGACAAGTAGTGGCAGTGAGGACAGGTACGCTTTCAGTTTTCTTAAGGCGTCGACACATTCTGAATTCTGCTATAGTCCGTGATCCTTCCTTAGTACATTGAAAAATTTATACTTGTCTGATGATCGTGAGATAAACTTCGATAGGGCGGCTATTTGTATTGTCAATTTTTGTACCTACTTTTTACTGGTTAATGTCTCTGGTATTCATTCCATGGCCTTGATTTGATCTGGGTTGACCTCGATACCCCTTTACGACACCAAAAAATCTTGGAACTTACCTGTGGTTACATCAAAGGTGAGGCTCTCCAGATGACCAATGTGATCCTCATTCCTTTTCGACTTCACTATCATGTCGTCAATATAGACCTCCATAGTCTTTTTGAATTTATTTTTGAATATTTTGGTGACTAAACTTTGGTATGTTGCCCCTGCATTCTTGAATCTAAATGACATGACTCTGTAGCAGTACATTCCTTGGTGAGTGATAGAAGTGGTCTTTTTTTGGTCTTTTCTACCATTAGAATTTGGTTGTAAACTGTATAGGCGTCTAAGAAGCTTAATAGTTTGTGCCCCGCCGTTGCATCGATGAGTTCGTCAATGTGTGGTAATGAAAATGATTCTTTTGGGTATGCTTTGTAAGGGTCGGTGAAGTCAACACACATATGTCACTTCCCGTTCTTCTTTTTTATCATGACCATATTGGCGACCCACTAGGGATAATTTGACTATCGAATGGAGTCATCAGTGAGCAGCTTATCAACTTCTTCGCTAACTACATTGTTTATTGCGGCGTTGAGTTTTCTTCTCATTTGTCACACAGGTGAATAGAGGGGTTCAACATTTAGTTTGTGTGCGGCAATATCTTTTGGGATGCCCGGCATATCTGAATGGGAGAAGGCAAACAAATCGGCATTGTTAGTTAAGAACTCACAAAAGTTACCCGGTTTGAGAGGTTGTGCCCGATATAAGGTTTTTTATGTTGTCGGTGTTGTCCAATTGAATGGGATCAAGGTCTTCTATAGTTGCCTTGTAGGCTTCTATGACATCTAGTTCTTTGATGCCCTCTATTTGTATGTCGAGTTTGATTTCTAATATGGCTTATTGCTATGCTTCCGCACTTGCCCCCTTTAATTGTTGGGTATGTGTACAATTTTGGGCGATTCGGTAGCATTCTTAGGCGGTGTGTTGCTCGCCCTGGATGCTGAATATTCCCTATGGGGTAAGAAATTTGATTACTTGATAGAAACATGACGGGACGGCTCGCATGGTGTGTATCCATGAATGTTATATGGTAGTGTTGTTGGTTGTTTCCTGGTTCATAACGTGAAATATCGTTTCTAGAGCGACTCATCCGGCCAAAACGGGTAGCACTATCTCTCTAGAGATTTGTTCCACTACATTATTAAAACCCATTAGTGTTATGGAACACAGTACTATCTTATCCTCGACTCTCATCTTTATGAGGACTCAGGTGTTAATAATACGCGCCGCTTTCGTCATCCGCCATTATTATTTTTATATCGGTATCTACGTTAAGTAAAGTTATAACCAAAGCATCATAGTGAGGAAAAGACAAATTGTTGGTATTTGACTTATCGAAGATGATACTATCTTCGAGGTCATCCTACCATTCATAAGTGACTATCCGCTTGAGTTTTTGTTTAGTGGTGAATTTCACATGGTTGATTACTGTATCATCACTGACGCCAATAGTCATTTGTATGATATGAGCTGGTGAAGGTATTTTTAGGGGCCCTTGAGGTTGATCACACCCACGAGCGAAGTTAATCCATCCTCGATCGCTCAAGGTGTCCCTAGTTTGGCATTCTTATCACATCCTTTCGCAGACCTATGCAGCCTTTGGTCTTATGCCCTCTTTCCTTCTGGAATTTACACAGAACGTTTGATCTCCGGGAGCTCAGATATGAGTTTATCTTTTTCGGCCGCTGCACCTTTGTGCTGAGCTGTACTTGTGCATGCACTATTTCTGAAAGAAACACAAATGTTATGAGAAGATAATAGTGGATACATACCTCTGTCATTTTTGTATGGCTCGGTATGTCGAGGCGTGACGTCTGTATGTCGTGGAGGACGTGGGATGGATGTTCGGATGTAGGGTTGATGCCTTCCTCGATTGAAACGTTATAGTTGGCCCCTTCGACCGTCAGTGCGATGATCTCTCCTTGTTTCGGTATGGACCAATGTTAGCCGTTGGATCGGACCATTTAAGTCATCCTCATTTGCCCTTACTTCAGTTTAATAGGCATTATGGATTTCTTCTCACGTGGTGGGAGGGTATTTCAAGAGGCTACCTAGTACTTTTTTGGCTGCTTTCGACACGTTTCTATTTAACCCATTTTGGAAGGCTACAACCGCCATCTCCTCTGATACGTTCGGTAGTCTCATTCTTACTCTGTTGAATTGCACTAGGAAATCCAAAAGTCCTTCGCATGTCGTTTGCCTAACGGTAAAGATGTCATCTACCCTAGTTTCTGCTTTTATTGCTCTCGCGTGAGTGGTGATGAATTTATCTTCCATTTCTTCGAAGGTTGATATTGACCGTGCTGGTAGTTGGGAACACCATGTGAGTGCTCCCCCCGTCAGGATTTCGCCGAACTTTTTCAGCAGCGCCGAGGACACCCGTTCTTTCGACAGATTGTTGCTTTTTACTGCCATGACATAGTGGATTATGTGATCTTCCAGGTTCGTGTTTCCATCATATATTTTCAAGTATGGCGGCATTTTGAATGGTTTTGGAATAGATGAGGAGGCTTCCCCTTCACTATATGGTTGCTCGATGAGTCACCCGACATTTCATTTTGGAAGCAACTTTGGAGCGCGCGATATTTTATAGACCCTTTCTTGATGCGTCATCTTATCACGGAGCATTTTGTTCTCATTTTCCATTTCTTCCGTTTTCTTTAAGATGGCTGCAAGTGCATCGTTACATGCATCAGTGACAGTATGAGTGTTACCTGTGCGTGGAGTTTCTGGCTCATCGGTGGCAGTTGCGGTGTCTGCGTGTATTGTGCCTCTGATATCTCTTTGAACAGGTTTTTCGAGTATGTTGTTCAAGGTCTTTGTCAAACACTCTTCTAATAGCCTTTTCACAACCGGTGGTGCTTCTCATGCTGCGGATGTTGAGGTTGCCCTCTCCCGGGAGACAGTCACGCTTTCCTGCGGGAGGGAGGAGGTATCTCCCTCAAGTGTAGCTTTTGGCAATGTGTTTTCTTTTTCTTCCCTGACGGCTTCGTTGATGGAATCCAGAAGGTTGTTCGGGACACATACTGTTTCCTATAATCTTCTTTCCCCCTTTTCTGCCATTGTTGGTCTTTGCGAAGCTAAGAGAGGTGACTATCCCTTTGAAGGATCTAGATGAAACTAAAATCTCATCTAAAGAAATCCCCAAGTTGTTTGACTCAAAAGATATTGGAACCCTTTTGAATAAATCAATTAAAGAGAATGAATGGGTAAATCTCAACCAGGTATAATAAATTCTAGAACAAAAAAGGTATAAAAGATGAACACAATGGATAATATTTCTTGATCTTGTGAAAGTGAGTGATCGAACGTTAAAAATGTCAACCTTTAATGTCGAAAGATATTACAATCAGTGTTCTTAGCCAAAAAAAAAACAAAAAAAACAAAAGGCCCCTTGACAAGGTTTTTCCACCAAGACAACCCCTTTTTGAACCCTAAAAGACATATGATAGGAAATGTATGAATGTATATTCCTAAAAGTCATACGTCCTATGTTCGCTGTCCATCGTCCTCCACAAGACGTCGAGCTATAAAGATTTCATCTTTTATTGTATTTGTCAATAGCGCGGTCATCCAAATTTAGACCCATACGTGCCATTAATCTTTTTGGAATGGAGAAGTAAATAAAATGGATCATTTAATTTAAAACAAAAGAAATACTATATAGAACCTATAACTCCAAAATATGATAGATTTAATACTAAATATTTTAAAAAGTTGAATTTATAGAAATTAAATACTGGACCTCTCTATGGTTCTAGCTTTTTAACCGAAGTCACAATCTTGGGATCGCAATTTAATGCTAAGTAGCGATGTGCTTTTAATTCGGTTTGTTAGCTAATACATTACCAGATCAGACCGATGGAATTTGAGAAGCATAATTTAGTTACATCTCCAATGCCGTATATATCGCCAGTTGATTAGATTAGATGATATTAATAATATTACTATAAACATTAATATTAATAATAATAAAAATAATAATAATAATAATAATAATAATAATAATGTAAGTAAATTTTGTTACTATTTTTATTTTCATACATTTCCGCGCAACGCGCGGGTACGAATACTAGTAATAATAATACTGGAATTTTAAGGTTGCCATTGTTAGACATCCCGGAGACTCAGTACTTACTTTCTTAGATTTTTAACTTCTATATCACTCAATAAAAGTAATAATTGTAATTATTTAAAAACAGTGAGATGTAAGTTACACAATTAACTATCAGTGTAAAAAGATTTGACGCCAGTGATTATAACTTCTGATAGATGGTTAATCGCCACTCATAAAGATTTATATGTAATTACCTCATAAACAACTTTATTGTGTAAATTTTATGTGTCAGCGCATAAACTTAAAATTGGGATTAAAAACTGAAAAAGTAAAGCAAGCAACATACTAAAACATGATAAAGTATAGGGATAATATAAAAATATTTACGCTATCAAAGTATACAAATTAAATCTATTGTCTTTTACTAGCATATCATGCTTTGGTTATAAAGCTTAACTTTTGTGTTTGATAATGTATAATTATTTTACACCGTTACATAAGTTATCTACAACAAGAAACAATACATAGCGAATCTAGTGTGGTAAATCAAAAAATAAAATTAATACATGTTAAATTACCGAAATATAAAATTTACACGGGTAGTTTAAGAAAAATTGCTATATATATATATATATCATCATAGACATCTTATTTGCAACAACGCATTGTTATTTTTAAGATGCCAATATGAAAATTAGTACTCAACCACTAAATAGTTTTTAGTTGTTTTAAATACTCCCGCCATTTCAATTTTGATGGAATAACTCGATTCGGCATGTATTTTAAGAAAAAAGAGAGAATTTTGAAACTTCTGTCCTTAAAAGCTTAAGGGTAGAAACTTTGTGAAGCAATGACATTTGTGTGGTCATAAAAGTTTCTCCTTAAGGGTAAAAGCTTTGTGAAGTAATAATATTTGTGTGGTCATAAAAATTTCTCCTTAATTAAAGATAAATTGGATAAAATAAAAATTTTAAAGTTGAATTATTTCTAATTATAAAAATATATTATTCCTTTTAAAATAAACTAATAAGAGAAGTGTATCACGAGTAGTAATTACTTAACGGTAAATTAAGAAAAATATAATCTCGAAATCATTGACAGATGGATGAAATAGCTAGTTAAGATATCCAGTCATAAAAAACTGATAGAAGTTACTATGATTTCTTGGTACTGCTATTTCGAACAACAAAACTAGGAATTCACAAAGATGTTTCTTTTTAACTGAAGAGTCTAAAAAATACTACATACTCTATCATTATTTCCTCCCACCAAAGATCATACAGATTAATGTTAATTCTAATATATATTACTAGTGGTATTACGGACAAATGCAGATTGTTTTGACTTTGCCGTCGGAGATTTACAAAACAATCACAAATGCCTATACACCAATAACATAAAAGTGCAAGCACTTGTTTTTTTTCTTTATTCTTCTTCTTCTGCATTTTCATAATTAAAGAGTAGTATAATAATAATTTCTTCTCAGTAAAGCATCGGCCGACTCCTTTATCAATTTCCAAGCAGCAATTACGTGTCTGTCTTCTGTAAGCGTGGCACCTACTGCAAACCTTAGCATGTAAATTCCACTTGCTATTGTGTGTGTTATGTAAACTCGCCCGGTTGAGTTGATAGAATCAAGCAGCTTCTTGTTTAAAAGTTCTATATATGCCGGTTCAGATTCTTTGACCGGGTTGAACCGGAAGCACACGAGTGAAAACCGCCGGGGCACAACAATCTCAAACCTTGGATCGGACTTAATAAACCCTTCAAACATCTTGGCCATTCGAACATCAGACCTAATATGACTTTGAAGATTGACTATGCCATAACTACGCATAACAAGCCATAATCGGAGCGATTTGAACCTTCGACCTGTACCGATTTGCCAATCTTTGTAATCTACAACTGAGTCATATTCAGATCGTTTATTTCTCAAATATTCAGGATTAGTGCTTAACGCCTTCACTAACACATTTGGTTCTCTAACCCACATGCAACAACAATCTAAGTAACTTAGTAACCATTTATGTGGACTAAGACTCAACGAGTCAGCTCCTTCAATTCCATCAAGATAATGTCTAAACTCTGGACATATGCATGCACTACCTCCATAAGCAGCATCCACGTGGAGCCAGATTTTGTGCTCATTAGCCACCTCAGCTAGTTGACTAATTGGGTCAACGGCTGTAGTTGAAGTGGTCCCTATGGTAGCACAGAGGAAAAGTGGGACCAATCCAGCAGCCACGTCAGCTTCAATAACCTTACGTAGGACCACAGGAGATAATGAGAAATGACTTTCAACAGAAGTAGGTATAGCCCTAATATTGCATGGGAAAATACCAGCCAGCTTGCAAGCCTTGGTATACGTAGAGTGTGTTTGATCAGAACCGTAGACAACGAGCTTTCCAATATTATGAACACCTAGGGTTTCGAGCTTTCGGTCACGAGCGGCGATTAGGGTACAGAGGATAGCTTCACTGGTTGTACCTTGAAGTACACCACCACCAGTTCCGGAAAACATGAAGGTTTTTGGTAGTTTTAGCATATTTGCGAGCCAGTCCATGACTACCATTTCTAGCTCCGTAACGGCCGGTGAAGCTAGCCAGTTAAATCCAACGGAGTTGAAACAAGTGCACAGCATTTCACCGACGAAAGCGGCGGAGCTAACGGTGGCTGGAAAAAAGGCAAAGAAATTAGGGCTTAACCAGTGAGTCATACCAGGGACAATATGGTTTTGAATATCTTTCATAATGGTGTCAAATGATTCAGGGCGATATGGGGCAGTTTCGGGTAAACGGCTTCGGAGGTAACCCGGTTCAACTTGGCTTAGAACCGGGTAGTTTTCAATGTTCTTGTAATAATCAGCAATGAAGTCCACCATTTGATGGGCTTGTGTACGGAATTCTTCAGGGTCAAGTGGGTTGAAATTTGCTATGTTTGATTGGTTTTGAGCGCTATTATTTGAATCAAGACTTCCCATTTTGGTTGGAGCTATGCTGGCAAAGAGAAGTGGAATTACAGAGGGAGATTTTATAGCAGAAACATTAGGAAGGTGGCAGGGTGACGAGGATTGTGTTGAATAGAAAGAGGAAAAGAAGGTGGTTAGGAAGTTCAAAATGAAGAGACAATTTAGTGTAAGACAAAAGAGAAAGGTATTGGTTGTATGTAGTAATGAAAGGCTTTGGCATTTTCCGAAGAAGTCAATACTGGTGTGTGCGCTTTGGTTTCATTTGTTAAAACATTGGGCTAATTGTATTTGTACCAGCTTTTTGGGTCATGTTTTAATTTATGTTTGTTTTGCAAAAAAATTATAAGTGTATCCATTTTTTCACGTAATTTTAGTATACTGGGCTGAAATAGCAAAGACAATCACACAAGAGTTTAATATTCTAGCAAACGGGCCTGAAGTAGCAAGTGTGGTGAAATAAGTGTGTTGAAGTTTTTGTTTGTAATTACCAAACTTAAGCGTAGTAGCTGAAGTAATGTTCTCTATTTGCTGAAACTTTTGTTTGTAATTGTTGAACTTAAGCATAGCGCTTGAAGTTTTGTTCTCTATTTGCTGAAGTTTTTGTTTGTAATTGCACTAAATATGCAGAAATGTTTTTGTTTCTGGATTCATTAATTTTGTCATTAAGCTTTTTGTAAAATTTCAACAGAAGATGCTAAAGTTATTTAGTTCATTTATAAAAATTTCAGCACTAGATAAGCTGAAGTGTTTTTGTTCTGGATAAGCTTTTTCAAAAACTTCAGCAGAAGATGCTGAAGTTATTTAGTTCATTTGTAAAAACTTCAGCTCTAAAAGGTGATTTTTTTTATCCTGGATTCATTAGTTTTGTCATAAAGCTTTTTCAAAAACTTCAGAAGATGCTGAAGTTATTTAGTTCATTTGTAAAACTTTTAGCACTATATATAAGCTGAAGGTTTTGAAAAAGCTTTCTAACATACTAGCTAAATAAATAATCAGATTGCCAACAGTATCTAAATCATAAATTTTGGAAACAAAAAACGTGAAAAGAACAGAATTATCATTATCTACTAACTTACGTACGTGGAACTAACTTACATAATTATTTATAATTTATTTTTAAATAATATGATAAATATATTTATTAGTAATCATCCCATCAATTGAAGTTTCATAATAATACCAAAAGCAGTAGACGAAAGAAGAAGAACGAAGGAGGAGAAGGAGAAGGAGAAGGAGAAAGGGGACTCAAGTTGTTTAAAAAATAGGTAACAGTTAAAAAAAATTAAAAAAATAAATCTAAATTAAATAAGGGCGACCAAAAAAAAACGTCACGCGCAATTTTCCGATAATACTAGCTTAGTGCTCAGCTTTTGAATCAATGACGATGGGCTCTTCCCAAGATTTGGAGATAAATGTATTTAATTAATTGTATTATATATCTGCTGGTGGAATTAGAGAAAAGAGAGAAGACTTTTGATCTTGTGGTGAAAAATGAGGCACCTTTATTTTGTATGGCTATAAATCATTGCATAAAGGTAAATTGTTTCCAAATAAGGAAAGTGGTCATTCTTTTTGGCACGGACTAAAAACGATGGGCTCTTCCCAAGATTTGGAGATAAATGTATTTAATTAATTGTATTATATATCTGCTGGTGGAATTAGAGAAAAAATGTTATCCCTTCTTGAGTGAGTTGAGTCTGATTGAGTGACAAATATTGGGACTAATTTTTTTTTTGCGAAAGCCATATACAAAAAGGGTAGAAAGGAGTACGATATTTTGCATACAGTAATTGGATTCTTATTTTAGTAACTAGCTATATTCATGAAATAATTATACTTCCTCCGTCCAAGTTTACTTATCTAATTATATTAAAAATATGTCCATTTTTATTTGTCCAGTTTAAAAAATTAATGGATAATTTACCGCTTTTACCTATTTTACCATTTTTATTAATTGTGTAACGAGCTGATTAGTCGTTTTGAGTACTAGCGCTCAGTTCAGCAGTCAAAGGCTATGAACAGCTTCATTTCAGGTATTATGACTAGTACACATGGTCGGAATTTGATTTCGGGAGATTCAGAGTTGATTTGGGAAGAGAATTATCATTTCGGAAGCTTAAAGTTAAAAGAATGAGCTAGGATTGGATTTTTGACTAAACGACCTCGGAATTAGGATTCGAAAGGTCCAGCAGGTTCATATAATGATATCGGACTTGGGCGTATGCCCGGTTTAGGTTTTGGATAACCCGGAAGCATTTTGGCACCTATTGTGGAAGTTAGCATTTTGGAAGAAATTTCATAAGTTTGACGTGAAGTGCATTTCAGCGTTATTGATGTCCAGTTTCGGATTCTGAGACTGTGAATAGCTCTGTATAGTGATTTTGGATTCGGGAGCGCGATCGGAAGTGAATTCAGAGGTCTGTACGTCATTTTGGAGTCGTTTGGCTAAAGGTAGGAATTTGAAGGTTTTTAAGAAGATGGACCGGAAGTGAAAATTTTAATATCGGGCTCGAAATGCGAATTTTACGGTTTGGATAGCTTCGTTAGGTGATTTGGCACTTAGGAGTGTGTCCGGAATATTTTTGTGATGACCGGTATAGAATTAAGCTTGAATTGACAAAGTTAGTATTTTGGCAAATTTCAATTGATAGGTGAGATTTTGATCCGAGGGTCGGAATGGAGTTCCGAAAGTTTCTGTAGCTTCGTTATGTCATTTTAGACTTGTGTGCAAAATTTGAAGTCAATCGGACATGATTTTATAGGTTTCGGGATCGGAAATAGAAGTTGGAAACTTCAAAGTTCATCAAGCATGAATTGGAAGTTGATTCATGATTTTAGCGTTTGTGATGAGATATGAGGCATCGAGCAAGTCCGTAATGTGTTTTGGGACTGGTTAGTATGGTTGGTTGTGGTCCCGGGGGCCTCGGGTGTGTTTCAGGTTGTGATCACGCTCTTATTTGACATTTCAACGCCGTATATTTGGGCTTAAAGGGGTAATGTATTAAGTAAATGAGTTCTAAATTCAGTTTTGTCTGAACCATTAGATCCGTATCGAAATTTCGGAGCCATAGGAAAAAGAATCGTCGAATTTGGACATCTTATGAGCGAGTCATGCTAATTTCCGTGTCGGGAGAAGCTGGTGTCCATCAAAACCGCAAAAGTGGAATTTGACCACGGATGCGGAACCGCAAAAGCGGAAAATGGGCCTGGAGAGTGTTTAAAACCGATAAGTTTAGTATTTTGGGCATATCTTGAGTTCTAGAACTCCAATTGAGGTGATTTTTGTGGCGTTGTTCTCGTCTCATCAAGGAGGTAAATATCTGACTATTATTTTGATGTTTCTCCATGATTATTTCTGCTGGTTTCTATTTTTATCCATGTTTGGATGGTAGAAATTGTGATTTTGAGCCCCAAACTTAAAAAATGGTAAATCCTTGATTTGAGGGTCGATTCATCGATTAAATTGGATGATTTTCTGGATATACACCATATGAGTTACGGGTAATACTTATTTTCAATAATTTTAGAAATCCGGGCACATGCGTCCGAGGGCATTTTGGTTATTTCACAAAGTGGAGTTGGGAAATTGTATAATTTGAATTGTTAGCGAGTATTTGAGTATATTCTCATTAATTTGCCGTTATTTGGCTAGTTTTGGTGCATTATGAGTTTGTTCAAGCCTTCAGAAGGATGTAGAATGTCGATTTCGAGTATTTGGAGCGAGGTGAGTCTCCTTTCTAATTCTGTGAGGGGGAAATTACCCCATAGGTGAGTTAAATTGATTAGGTACTCCTAGTTGTGGGGGATACATGCGCACGAGGTGACGAGAGTTCGTGCGTAGCTACTATCTGCTATTGTCCGGGTAGTTTAGGACCCAAAAGCATGTTATATGTGGATTAATTGTGAAACCCTTGATGACTTAGATTGATTAAAT
Organism: Nicotiana noctiflora; assembly: GCA_032618575.1. NCBI lineage: Eukaryota > Viridiplantae > Streptophyta > Magnoliopsida > Solanales > Solanaceae > Nicotiana > Nicotiana noctiflora. The sequence continues at coordinate 353,090 of JASVEL010009004.1, read as the reverse complement.
CACATTAAATGGATAATTGGACTTTCTAAAAGACTTAAGCTTCGTTTTATCAAATTAATAAAAGAGAATGTACTTTTCCTGGATATTTGCCCCACGATTGACTTCGTGACTGTTTATCTATCTGTGTGTGTTTATTTTGGAACGGGCCGAATGTCTCGGCAGATTAATAGATGCATCTATAAGCGCACCATCGACCCTCGTCAAGTGCACATTTATTTCTGTTGGATCGGGCCGTCGTCTCAGTACGATTTGTGCATGCTTATATTGCTGCATGGACTTGTTTAAGTCATTACACGTCTCCCTTTGACTCTAGAACATCTTGATAATAATGAAAATAATCCTTGGAGAATTTCCTGTGAAAGACTCATATGTTTATTTGTTTCCTCTACCTGAATAGAAATCATGTTAGAAAATGAATCCACTATTTGATATGCATATTGATGACAACTAATTGTTGGACTATTAAAGTGTGTGAAAGTTGACTATCTCATCTCAACCCCGTCGGAATTAGGCAGGACTCGCTGAGTACACATTGATTAAGTACTTATACTACACTTCTGTGCATTTTTGTTGCACAGGTTCATGATATATTAGCGGCCTACTGGGTGTAGCAACATGGATGACAAGGGGACGAGGCGAGTTGCAGTATTCGAGGCGCCCCGCGGCTCTTTAAAGTCTCTTCTAGTAATTGTATTTCTTTCCTTCCCATTGTATTTCGGACGGATGTTGTGTTATATTTTATGTCTTTATCAGTAGTTGCTCTTGCACTTGTGACACCAGATTTCTGGGATGGTTTCAGTGTACTTTCTATTAAATGTTATCGTTTGAATATTAAATTGAGAGAAAAATCCCTTATTTATATGAAATAAAAGGAAAAACCTTAGATTTTTAGAAGTATTAAAAGAAGAGTTAGTTAACAATTTAGTTGGATGGCCTGACAGAGGTGTCCGGCGCCATCACGACCTGTAGTGGATTTGGGTCGCGACAACATGGTATCAGAGCACTAGGTTCCCGTCGGTACAGAGATGTCTGTACTTATCCTCGGGAGGCTGCAGGACTGTTAGGAGTACTTCCCTTCTTGATTTCCTTATCGTGCGATTCGATTCTTTTTAGGCTTATACCTTTATGTCTTTTTCACTCAGTCTTACGCGACGCGAGAGCTTGTCATGAATCGAGAATTTGAAGAATTGAAATGGCACTACAAATATGGTGCGGGATGATTTTCCCGGTATAGTTAATTGGATTATTATAGTCGATTTGTGGATGGGCACGCTATTATTCAGCTTAGTAACAAAAATTCTAAGAGCCTTGAGGCTAGGCATAGGTTGCCATGATGCTAACGAGTGTTTATTCTGTGATGTTGTAACGGTAGGATGTTTGTCCAAGTGTCGGGGCATTGAATGAATCGAAGGGAGGTTTACTTAGTCTGTAATCAACTGGATTCAGTATCTTATTCTCGGTAAGGGAAAGTCAATTGAACCAAGGATGGTCAGATGCGGATTAGTGGAAGTAATAAAATGTGGTAATTGCAAGTGTAAAGGAATTCTCTCCTCTATTGGGGTGTTGTTGTTCTAATCGGACGTATTAAGTCTATCGGTGTTATGATCTTCTATGATCAGCCATTGGGGCAAGATATTGTGAAATGGCGTTGGAAATGCAACTAATTAAATATCGCGGGATGCGGTGGTTCCGGACTGAATCAGAACTGCAATGCTGTGATTTGATGAAAACAACCTTCGAAAAGGGTTGGGACTTGTAGCAAATTGTGGATTCTAGTTCTATAAAGATAAATTTTATTAAGACAACAACGAAGCAGCAAGAGATGAAAAAAAATGTGAAAGGTGTCCGGTGGAGTTTTAAACATCTAAAAGGTTAGGCTGAGAAAGCACAGGCCGAGCAGTGAATTGAATAAGTGAGTTTGCCCAAAGTGGGAGAGCAGCGGAGCTGCGTAGGGACTTGGTAATGAGAGAACTATGCACCTTAGGGGAGTTTGGAATGACTTGAGAATATCGATGCTTGGGTATTGGCGCTTCCAGATCTAATTTGAAGTGGGGATTTCATCGATAGGTAAAGGAAGTTGGTAGATTTATTAGAGGCATAGTGTTGTTATGCGACATGAGATTGTATATGATGGAAAGGAGCTGCTTGAAATGGAGGAAGATGTAGCATGACTTTGAAGCGAAAGGATGTTGTCGCACATTTAATGGATGACCACGAGGGGTGAATGGACTCGTGCAGCTGGAGTGAGCTCGAACTCAGGATGGGTTATTGATGTCGTAGTGATGGTACCCTGTGCAACAGCGTTGGAAGATGTCGGGGAGTGATTTCGACAAGTGGGGGTATTCTGTTGAGTAGGTTAGCGGGCGCACGGTTGGCAAGGCTCCTACAAAAAGTTCTACTAGATATATAGCAAAGGGGATTGTTGTGCGAATGGTGTCAGTGAATTGGAGTACCAAATTGAGTTCTATGGTAAGATATCAAGAATGCCAACGATTGTTGGTGCGAAGGTGGATAATGAATCAGAATATGAAAGGGATTTGCATGATAATTCCAAGAATTTGCGGCAGATGAGTGCGCAAGGTTATGTCAAATGGGATTAAGAATAATGGTGAACTCTAGAGTTTTGCAATAATGGCTTTAAGTTAAGTAGGAGAGTCCCACCGCTTACGATTTGGGTTGCATGTTTAGCTACTTGCAGAGTTTCTTGTTAATAGCATACTGAGGGGTCATCTCAGCTACGAAAAAATTTCATAAGCGGTAATGTGAGCAGAGAAATTATTAAGGATGTGCTATGGTTGACCTTACGGGCTCATGTTCGAACTTTGGAAAGCATTTTGGATTTATGCCTTATATGGAAGTGGGTTTTACATGGAGTAATTATGTTAGATGCCTCGATGAGAGGGTAATCCTGTGTTATGAGATTTAGGTAGCCGATTATATTCGGGATCAAGTCGGAATAGGTGGCTCTCAATAACGGTCCTAGTGAATTCAAAAGTTAAAGAGTTATGCCTAATGATATCGATTTTATAGGTGCAATTAAGAATCAAGCTTGGTGCTTATGAGAAGTGGTATAGAACGTTCCATGATGATTGGTTTGTGATGAGCAATTGGGAAGTATGAAATGGTTCGTAGGAGTTGAGACATCATGGTCTCGTGGTTCAAGGTTACTCGGGATGAGTGTAGATGGAATATGTTATGTGTTGAAGAGAGTTAGTGTTATTCCAAGTCACTCAAGGATAAACTGCAATGAAAGGGATTGAATAGCCATAGTTGAATTTAGCCTGTTGGGATTTGAGATCAGTTCATTTAGCGTGTTGAAGTTGTGTGTATGACTTGTGGCGGTATGAGTGAGGCTTGTCAGCTGTTGCAATCGATGTTATTTAGAAGCCTTCTATTTCTAAGGCTCGTTGGGCGAAAGAAGATTCCGGAAAGGGTTATAGTGGCTTGGACCACTACTTGCAGGGTTGCATATTCTACAGTTATGGGAATTCACCCGTGCGTTGCTATGATTCTCCTGAAGTGAGTGAAGTGCAAGTTCTCATATGACGAAGTGTTAAGATATTAATGATTTTAGAGCTATGATATAAATCTTGTTCTATCGTATGTTGGCACATTGGGTGCAGTGAGTAGCATGGAAAATTTGAAGTAAGGGTCAATGTTGCCGCTTGTACTGGCAAGGATATCACAGGTTTGGATGAGCACGAAAAGGGTTGAATGGTTAGAATAGATTGGTATTGGCTTTAGAGTTACTTGAGATCGAGGTTTTGTGAAAAAAGGCCTTGTATCCTGGTTAAGGATTCTTGATCGCTTTTCAGCGTTAGTGCGACTGATGGTTGGAATGAGCAGACATGATATTTTATTCAGAAGATTATGGAAGCGTGTCCCGCGGAAAGATTGTATAAGTATGATGTGTAGTCACTTGATTGACTAAGGAGTTAAGCAAGTATATGGATTTTGGTAATAACGTTTGTTTGAGAAATTATGCTTGGAAGGCACTTTGTTGTTGGGTCATGAACTAGGGAGGATCCTCCAGTTATACCGGTGGTTCTTATATGTCACGAGGGAAAGAGAGTTACTATGAACCTTTGAAGGGTTATTAGCTAAGTTGGTACAATCAGAAACTGGCTTGAGATTAGTTGATTAATTTATATGTGAACATGGCTTTATATCAAGCTAGTTATGTACGTTTCAGTAAATGTTCCTTATGGAGGGACAGTCGGGCTGTTATTTTGTCATCAGCTATTCCAGGTAATGATGTATTGCACGGTATGTGTTGTGAGACGGTTGGATAAATCCTTATGTGATTAGGTTTCGCGTGGCGATGATGTTATATGAGCAGAATGGCTCTTGAGATTTAGACCTTGTATCGCACCTTAGTTATGCATGCGTTTTGTAGCCTATGACTCTATGTGTTTCCTCAGGGATGGAAGTATGCACTTAGCGTGATTACAATCGAAATTCGATATTTTTATCGTAATGAGCAGATCTAGCTCGAAGTGCAATCTCGTTATGTAAGATCTATTTGTGGATCGGGTGGCACGCCGCCATGGGTATGTTATTTGGATTGCGTTGTGTGTCGCAACAGTGTGATGTCGCGTCTAGTTTTCTATGTGGTATTCCTTTTATGTGTTTCGCTTCTTATCTCTCTAGGGAAAGTCCATATTAGTACGGAGTTTAGATAATTCCTTCCTGAATTCGACTTCCTATTTTTGTTGTGTTCGGATTGGTGGCCTATTGGCGCATGGTAGCATTATATGAGATTTTAATAATTTCTGAGGTGGCTTATTGCATGAGCAGTTGTATCGGATTATACAAGATTCCTTGATCTAGGATTCTGTGCAATCCATTTATATGAGGTATGTTATGGAGATAAGACCATTATTAGGTTCAGAATGAGGTAAGGGGCTTGTCAAGATTGTAGACCTAATATTTTGTTGACCTGGCAATCGATTATGAATGTCGGTACATCTCTTCCGTCATGGCGGTATGGTAAAGGTTAGAGTAAGACCTGTATATGTCATGGGGTGCAATGGGAGCATCGGATCAGTAGGATTTTGGCTAAATTGATCAAAGAATATTATTGTGCTAAGTTGATCAGAGAATATTATTGTGGTCCTGAGGATTTAGTGTTGCAAGTAAGAATTCAGCAAAGTGATGCCGTTATGTTTGAGTACATCGTACAATGATTGATATGGTGATTGTATATGGGAAACATGCCCAGCATAGGATTCCGGATGTTGGAATCGTGCTCTAAAGCTTATTTAAAAAGAAAATATCTTCTGCATTTATCGAGCTTATGTGCTCAGCTAAGTTTTGGTAGCACGGGAAGGTGCATGAGGTGCTAAGCAGTGATTTCAGACCACTCCAGTACAGTTCTCAGCACGTTCGAGGACGAATGTATGTTTATGTGGGAGAGAAAGTAACAACTTGACCAGTCGTTTTGAGTACTATCACTCCGTTCAACAGTCGGAGGCCATGAACAGCTTTATTTCAGGTATTATGACTTGTACGTGCGGTCGGAATTTGATTTCGGGAGATTCAGAGTTAATTTGGGAAGAGAATTCTCATTTTGGAAGCTTAAAGTTGAAAGAATGAGCTATGATTTGAATTTTGAGTAAACGACCTCGAAATCGGGATCTGAAGGTTCCAACAGGTTCGTACGATGATTTCGGGCTTGGGCGTATGCCCAGTGCGGGTTTTGGATAACCCGGGAGTGTTTTGGCGTCTATTGTGGAAGTTAACATTTTAGAAGAAATTTTATAAGTTTGGCTTGGTGTTCATTTTAGTATTATCGATGTCTGTTTGGGATTCCGAGACTATGAATAGCTCCGTATAGTGATTCTGGAATTGGAAGTGCTATCGGAAGTGAATTCGGAGGTCCGTAGGTCATTTTGGAGTCGTTTGGCTAAAGATAGGAATTTGAAGATTTTTAAGAAGCTTGACCGGAAGTGGAAATTTTGAGATCGGGCTTGAAATGCGAATTTTATGGTTCGGATAGCTTTGTTAGGTGATTTGGGACTTAGGAGTGTATCCGGAATATTTTTTTGATGATCGGTGTAGAATTAAGCTTGAATTGACAAAGTTAGTATTTTGGAGAATTCCGCTTGATAGGTGATATTTAGATCCGAGGGTCAGAATGGAGTTCCGAAAGTTTCTGTAGCTTCGTTATGTCATTTTGGACTTGTATGCAAAATTTGAAGTCAATCGGACGTGATTTTATAGGTTTCGGCATCGGAAATAGAAGTTGGAAACTTCAAAGTTCATCAAGCTTGGATTGGAAGTTGATTCATGATTTTAGCGTTTGTGATGTGATATGAGGCCTCGAGCAAGTCCGTAATGTATTTTGGGACTGGTTTGTATGGTTGGTTGGAGTCGCGGGGCACCGGGTGTGTTTTGGGTTGTGATCACGCTCTTATTTGACCTTTCAATGCCATATCTTTGGGCTTAAAGGGGTACCATATTAAGTGCATAAGCTCTAAATTCAGTTTTATTTGAACCATTAGATCCGTATCGAAATTTTGGAGCCATATGTAAAAGAATCATCGAATTTGGACATCGTATGAGGGAGTTATACTCATTTTCGTGTCGGGAGAAGCCGGTGTTCGTCAGAACCGCAAAAGCGGAATTTGACCACGGATGCGGAACCGCAAAAGTGGAGATAGAACCGCAAAAGCGGTCCCGCATATGAGAAAACTGTCCGCAAAAGCGGAAAATGGGCCTGGACAGTGTTTAAAACCGAGAAGTTTAGTATTTTGGGCATATCTTGAGTTCTAGAGCTCGGATTGAGATGATTTTTGCGGAGTTGTTCTAGTCTCATGAACATGTAAATATATAACCTTTATTTTGATGTTTCTACATGATTATTTATGTTGGTTTCTATTTTTATCCGTGTTTGGATGGTAGAAATTGGGATTTTGAGCCCCAAAGTTGAAAAATAGAAAATCCTTGATTTGAGGGTCGATTCATGGATGAAATTGGATGGTTTTCTGGATCTACACCATATGAGTTATGGGTAATACTTATTTTCAATAATATTCAGAACCGGGGCACATGGGCCCAAGGGCATTTTGGTCATTTCACAAAGTGGAGTTAAGAAATTGTATAATTTGAATTGTTAGCGAGTATTTGAGTATATTCTCATTAATTTGCCGTTATTTGGCTAGTTTAGGTATATTATGCGTTGGTTCAAGCCTTCAGAAGGATGTAGAATGCCGATTTCGAGTCTTCGGAGCGAGATGAGAATCCTTTCTAATTCTGTGAGGGGGAAATTACCCAATAGGTGAGTTAAATTAATTATGTGCTCCTAGTTTTGGGGGCTATGGGCGCACGAGGTGATGAGACTCCGTGCGTATCTACTATGTGCTATTGTCCGGGTAGTTTAGGACCAAAAACATGTTATATTTGGATTAATTGTGAAATCCTTGATGACTTAGATTGCTTAAATCATATTAAATGGATAATTGGACTTTCTAAAAGACTTAAGTTTTGTTTTCGCAAATTAATAAAAGAGAATGACTTTTCCTGGATATTTTCCCAACGATTGACTTCCTGACTATTTATTTGTCTGTGTGTATTTATTTTGGAATGGCCAGAACGGGCGCGTCGTCGACCCTCGGCAAGTGCACATTTATTTCTGTTAGATCGGACCATCGCCTCGGAATGATTTGTGCATGCTTGTATTGTTGCCTGGACTAGTTTAAGTCATTACACGTCTCCTCTGACTCTAGAACATCTTGATAATAATGAAAAGAATCCTTGGAGATTTTCCTGTGAAAGACTCATGTGTTTATTTGTTTCCTCTACCTGAATAGAAATCATGTTAGAAAATGAATCCACTATTTGATATGTATATTGCTGACAACTAATCGTTGGACCATTAAAGTGTGTCAAAGTTGACTATCTCGTCTCTACCCCTTAGGGATTAGGCAGGACACTCGCTGAGTACACGTTGATTACGTAGTCATACTACACTTCTATGCATTTTTGTTGCACAAGTTCATGATATATTAGCGGCCTACTGTGCGTAGCAACATGGACGACATGGGGACGAGGTGAGTTGCAGTATGTGAGCGGCCCGCAGCTCTTTAAAGTCTCTTCTAGTAACTGTATTTCTTTCTTATCCATTGTATTCTGGACGGATGTTGTGTTATATTTTATGTCTTTATCGATAGTTGCTCATGCACTTGTGACACCGAGTTTCTGAGATGGCTTCAGTGTACTTTCTATTAATGTTATCGTTTGAATTTTAAATTGAGAGAAAAATCCCTTATTTATATGAAATGAAAGGAAAAATCTTAGATTTTCAGAAGTATTAAAAGAAGTGTTAGTTAAAAAATTTAGTTGGTTGGCCTGACAGAGGTGTCCGGCGCCATCACGACCTGTAGTGGATTTGGGTCGTGACAAATTGCTTCGATTATTCCAATTTACGTGAATTTGTTTTAGTACATGTCAAAAAGAATAACATCTTCTATAATTAAAAATAATTTACACAATATATATATATATATATATATATATGTGTACCTCATTTTACACCACAAGTTCTAAAGTCTTATTTTTTTCCTTAAACTTCATGGCCAGTCAAATAAACACACACAAATTAAAACGGGATCGGAGGAGTATTGTTTATTTTCAATATATAATAAATATGGGTGACATAGTAAAATTATTATACTATTTATTTTTAAAAGAGTACGTTAAATCAATAGCGAACAAGTAAACTTGAACGAAGGTTCTGCTGAGCCGATATTTATTATAGACTTTTTAATTTGGCTAATGCTATCATTATTGTGAACCCCTAACAGATGTGCCATCACAATTACTATCTCCTTACTCTTTATCCAATTACAACATTCACCAAGAAAAAGGAGTAAGTTAAATCTCATCCCGTGCTGTCTCCTACGCTTGGAGACACGATAGAGATTTACATACAGTAATTGTTTCTTATTAATAATTACAGTTTAATTAATGTTTATGTTTTTTGAAATTTTAACTCAAACTATGATATATCTCTATTTAAGCATTTTCCGTTTTCGCTTTACCATGACCGGGTATTTTCTATTTTAATGCGACTATCATCCAAATCGTGCAACGTAAGGTATAGTATGACCTTCTACGGGGCATTAGAAAAGAACAACAACATCACAATTTGCTCTGGAAAAGATATGCACAATTAGTTGGTGAAGGTTGGGATGTTCCTTAATTGGAGTCAAACACTTCAAGCTTGACAAATTCCGTTAATTCCTTTCTTGGACGAAAATACTATATCCACAACAGTAATTATGCTTCACACTTACATAATTTGGAATCCACTATCAAAAAAGACAAAAATAATAAAAGAATTTATATATCTAGTCACTTAGAAAAATATAAGTAATTACTTCTAAAAAGTGAAATTAGCAACTTAAAAAGTAAGATAAATTAGTTATTACATATAATAAAATAGTAATAGCGTAAACAATGAAAATGAGCAGAACAATGAAATAATAAATTTTCAGCATTATCATTGCAACTAAATTTTGTTCTGGAATAATGCATGCGCATTTATGATGTCAAGACTCATTCACCGATTAGAGATAAGTGGGAACACAAAATTTTGAGTGTTACTCCGTACCTTTTATCGGCTCTCTCTCCATATCCTCTTTTCTTGGGGGACTATTTTATTTCTTGAAAAGTTTAATTGTGACTTCTTTTCAAGGGTTGTTGCTGCCTTTTCCACTTGAACTACTCTTTATTGTGCAGCAAGGGTAACGTAGTCTTAGCAACCTAGACATGTATCTAGTGTATAATAAGAAAGGCATTTTTTCGTTCATATATAATATTTAAAATTTATTTATTAAAATTGTTCTAATTTTTGTATATTACCAGTCCGAAATAAGGATTACTTACAAATTATATATATTCCACCTTAAAAGGCTCTCAATTCATTATTAATGCCTTCAATCGAGTGATTTAGTTATATCTTTTTCTCTTTTTTTTTCTCTCCTGATCTCTCCTCTCTTCTCTCCAGATCAAACTTATATTTAGGGATTTCTGTTTGATAATTGTTTCCATCGTGATTTTGTGTGTTGGCATTTTTTTTAATCAAACTGTCTCAACAACAACAATAACAACTCAGTATATTCCCACAAAGTGTGGTCTGGGGAGGGTAGTATGTAGACAGGCCTTACCTCTACCCGAGAAGACAGAGAGGTTGTTTCCAATCAACCCTCGGCGCAGGGAAGAGAAAGACAAACAAAAACAAAAACACAAACAACATTAGTTACTCCAGCATACATGGCATAAATAATTATCTAAACATAAGAATCATATGTACCATAAATAAACTTGCATGCAATAATATTAAAACAGTAGCCATCAGAAATGACTACCATAAGAGAACACAAACCAATACACGAATCTTCTATGAGTAACCCTATTACGCATCAACCAACCCCGGGAAAGGAGTACGAAAAATCTAAAAGTCACTATCCTACGACCCTGATACTTTAATCAAACTGTCTCCTTTTATTAAAACTAGGCAAAGTAAAGCTGAGGGTTAAAGCCCCTGGTTATATCTGAGAGTTTACACCCAACTATGACATGAAATTATATTTTCAAATGGACAGAATGCAATGCACATAACCGCTACGGCGTGTAGCCCGATCCAATTTAACGTCTACAGCGCTCACTGGGGGTGTGTACAGACTCCGGAGGGGCTCCTACAGCCCAAGCGCAATACTGCTGCGGCGTGCAGCCCGATCCACATATCAACCACTGCGGCGTGCAGCCCGATCCCATACTCGGTCCACAATAAGCAATTAAGTCACAAAACAATTCATTTTCCTTAATTCCAGTTCTCAATTCATAATTTATGAAAAATACTTTAACTTTATTAAGTTAGTAAAAGCCGGTGACTTAGCATTTCAAAAGTGTGATTAAAATTCCCAGGCTGAGATCAGTGATTTAAGCAATTTTAGCTATCACATAAATATTGTCCTCTAAGGACGCTACAGATCGGCACAAGGCCCCAAACAAGGCTTACAGCCCACAAATATAGCAAATACAGTGTATTTCCAACACTAACAACATATTATTCATTCCTGGGATGGACCAAGTCTCAATCCCCAATCACAATCAATCCCGCACCTGCCACGGTGTGCGAGCCACGCCTATTAGCGTCACAATGTGCTAAGCCGGGGTTTCGAACCCTCAGGCTACAATATACACAAACTACTCACCTTCTAGCCGGTCGTAGACTCGTCCGCGATGCCTTTTCCTTTGAATTTCGTTGCCTCGTGTGTAGAATCTAGTCAAATAACAATAATTATATCAAATACGGGTCAAATAATCATAACCCACTTCAATTTATATGAAATTCGCATAATTACACTAAGTTGGTAAAACCCGACCCCGGGCCCCACTGCTCGGAAAATTCCGAAATTAGTACCAACGCGATCCTTATCTCGCCACGAGTCCGTGCATATAAAATTTATCGAAATCGGAGTTCAAATGGCCTTCCAAAGCCAAAAATCCCGTTTTCTATACTTAGGCCATATTTCTTCAAGATTTCAACCCAATTTCATGAAGATTGATAATAATACTACCATAAAATGATGTTTTTGAGTCAAGAATCTTACCTCCGACGAATACCCGATGACTTCTCAGTGATTTCCTCGAGTTTTCTTCTCTCTAGGGCTCAAATGTGTGTTTTGGGGGTGTAAACCCGTAACCCCTCTGTTTCTGGATTTTATTCACTGCCAGACACTATTGTTCATCGCGTTCGCGTGACTCTCTACGCGTTCGCGATGAACAGCCTCACCTTACTCTTCGCGAACGCGACGCTGGCCACGCGTTCGCGATGCTCAAATCCTGTAACCCTTCGCGGACGCGGCTCATCCCACGCGTTCGCGATGTTCAAACTCCCAGCCACCCGGATTTCTTCTACGCGTTCGCGATGGACCTCCCGCGAACGCGAAGCACAACATCACGACCCTACGCGAACGCGACCCAAGCAACGCGTTCGCGATGCTTAACACCCCGGACCTACGCGAACGCGATGCCTTCTCCCGCGAACGCGATGCACAAAAAGGCTTGGCCTTCGCGAACGCGACACTTGTCACGCGAACGCGAAGGCTTAAGGGCCTGGGCAGAACCTGCAGTTTTTCTGCAGATTTTTGCCAAGTCCAAATGCCCGGTTGATGGTCCGAAATCATCCCGAGGCCCCCGAGACCCCAACGAAAACCACCAACGTACCCCAAAACATGATACGAACTTGTTCCAATCATAAAAACACCATACTAAACATCAAAATCACCAATTATCCACGGATTCAAGCCTAAGTTTCTTCAAAACTTTCAAAACTAACATTCAATCCAAAACCCGATCAAACGATGTCCGAATGACCTGAAACTTTGCGGACACATCCAAAATTCACATAACGAAGCTACGGAAATTGTCGGAATTCCATTCCGACCCCGGATCAAAATATCACCTACCATCCGGTTTCGCCAAAATTCAACATTCGCCAATTCAAGCTTAAAACTACACCGGACCTCCGAATTCAATTCCGATTGTTCTCCTAAGTCATAAATGATCCCCCGGAACTAGTCGAATCATCGGAATCCGATTCCGAGCACTCTAACTCAATAGTCAACTCTTGGTTGACTTTTCATATTCAAGCTTTCTTCAAACATGCTATTTGTTTCATTTTCAATCCAAATCACTCCTAACTCACCCGATATACTCTAATACTGTTTTAAAAGCATAATATATGTAAATGCAAGGTAACGGGGTGGTAATTCTCGTAACGACGGGCCGGGTCGTTACATTCTCCCCAACTTAAACAAACGCTCGTCCGCGAGCGGGTTAAGAAACATACCTGGAGTATCAAACAAGTGTGGATATCTGCTTCGCATCTCCTGCTCGGTCTCCCAAGTTGCTTCCTCCACGGGACGACCTCTCCACTGCACTTTCACTGAAGCTATATCCTTAGATCTCAGCTTACGAACCTGTCGACCCAAAATGGCTACTGGTTCCACATCATAAGTCAAATCCTCATCTAGCTGTATCGTGCTGAAGTCCAACACATGAGACGGGTCTCCGACATACTTACGGAGCATAGATACATGGAACACCGGGTGAACTCCCGACAAACTGGGTGGCAAAGCAAGCATATAAGCCACCTCCCCAACTTTCCTAAGCACCTCAAAAGGTCCAATGAACCTTGGGCTCAACTTTCCTTTCTTTCCAAACCTCATAACACCCTTCATAGGCGAAACTTTCAGCAACACCTTCTCACCTACTGAATAAGACACATCTCGGACCTTCCGGCCTGCATAACTCTTCTGACGCGACTGAGCTGTGCGAAGTCTCTCCTGAATCACCTTCACCTTATCTAAGGCATCTTGGACTAACTCCGTCCCTAACAACCTAGCCTCGCCGGGCTCGAACCAACCAACTGGAGACCTACACCGCCTCCCATATAAAGCTTCATACGGTGCCATCTGAATGCTGGACCGATAGCTATTATTGTAAGCAAACTCCGCCAAAGGCAAATAATCAGCCCATGAACCACCAAAATCAATGACACAAGCACGCAACATGTCCTCCAATATATGAATAGTACGCTCGGACTGCCCATCCGTCTGTGGATGAAATGCTGTGCTCAGACTCTACCTGTGAACCCAACTCTCGCTGAAATGTCCTCCAGAACTGAGATGTGAACTGGGTACCTCTGTCCGATATAATGGAAATGGGAACTCCATGCAATCTCACTATCTCACGGATGAATATCTCTGCCAACCGCTCTGAGGTATAGGTAGTACACACTGGGATGAAGTGAGCTGACTTGGTCAACCTATCCACCACCACCCAAACTGAATCGAACTTCCTCGCTGTCCGAGGGAGTCCACTAACAAAGTCCATAGTTATTCTTTCCCACTTCCACTCCGGAATATCAATACGCTGGAATACACCACCAGGTCTCTGATGCTCATACTTGACCTGCTGACGGTTTAGACACCGAGCCACATGGCTCACAATATCTTTCTTCATCTTTCTCCACCAGTAATGCTGCTTCAAATCCTGATACATCTTCGCAGCTCCTGGATGAATAGAATACCGCGAGCTGTGGGCCTCCTCCAATATCAACTCACGAAGGCCATCGACATTGGGCACGCATATCCGGCCCTGCATCCGCAATACACCATCACTATTAATAGTGACATCTCTGGCATCATCATGCTGAACACTGTCCTTAAGGACAAGTAAGTGTGGATCATCATACTGGCGCTCTCGAATACGATCATATAAAGAACAACGAGCTACTACACAAGCCATCACCCGACTGGGCTCAGAAATATCCAGCCTTACCATCCTGATTAGCTAGAGCCTGAACATCAACTGCAAGGGGCCTCTCCCCAACTAGAATGTACGCCAAGCTGCCCATACCAACAGTCTTCTGGCTTAAAGCATCGGCCACTACATTGGCCTTTCCGGGATGATACAAGATAGTAATATCATAGTCTTTGAGTAATTCAAGCCATCTCTGCTACCTCAAATTGAGATCTTTATGCTTAAACAAATGCTAAAGGCTTCGGTGATCTGTATATACATCACAAGATACACCATATAAGTAATGCCTCCAAATCTTCAAGGCATGAACAATAGCAGCTAACTCCAAATCATGAACATGGTAGTTCTTCTCGTGGGGCTTTAGCCGACGAGAAGCATATGCAATAACTCTACCCTCCTACATCAACACACAACCGAGTCCAACTCTAGAAGCATCACAATACACCGTATATGACCCTGAGGCTGATGGCAACACAAGTACTGGAGCGGTGGTCAAAGCCTCCTTGAGCTTCTGAAAGCTCTCCTCACATTCATCAGACCACACAAATGGAGCATTCTTCTGTGTCAACTTAGTCAACGGTGAAGCAATAGATGAGAAACCCTGAACAAACCGGCGATAATAGCCTGCCAAGCCAAGAAAACTCCGAATCTCTGTAGCCGAGGAAGGTCTGGGCCAATTATGCACTGCCTCAACCTTCTGAGGATCAACCCGAATACCATCACTGGACACTATATGTCCCAGAAAACCCACAGTATCAAGCCAGAACTCACACTTAGTGAATTTTGCATAAAGCTTCTCTTCTCTCAACCTCTGCAATGCCACTCTCAAATGCTGTGCATGCTCCTCCCGGCTGCGTGAATATACCAGAATATCATCAATAAACACAATCACAAAAGAATCCAGGTACCTCCGAAATACACTATTCATCAAGTGCATGAATGCAGCTGGGGCATTAGTCAACCCGAAAGACATCACCAGGAACTTGTAGTGTCCATATCGCGTCACGAACGCTGTCTTCATAATATCTGAGTCCCTGATCTTCAACTGATGATAGCCCGATCGAAGATCAATCTTAGAAAATACACTAGCTCCCCGTAGCTGATCAAATAGGTCCTCGATACGAGGTAATGGGTACTTATTCTTCACTGTTACCTTGTTCAGCTGCCTGTAATCAATGCACATTCTCATTGTGCCATCTTTCTTCTTTACGAACAACACCGGTGCACCCCAAGGTGACACACTTGGACGAATGAAACCCTTATCTAAGAGTTCCTGAAGTTCTTCTTTCAATTCTTTTAACTCTGCTGGTGCCATGCGATAAGGAGGAATAGAAATGGGCTGAGTGCCCGACACCAAGTCAATACCAAAATCAATATCTCTATCAGGCGGCATGCCTGGCAGGTCTGCTGGAAATACATCCGGAAACTCCCTCACAATGGGGACCGAATCAAGACTGGGTGTCTCGGCCTCGACATTTCTAATGAAGGCCAAATAAGATAAACAACCCTTGCCAATCATTCGTTGGGCCTTTATATAAGAAATCACCCTGTCGGACACATAATCGGTCAAGCCACGCCACTCGATCCTCGGATTACCTGGAATAGCTAGTGTGACTGTCTTGGCATGACAGTCCAGAATCGCATGATAAGGAGATAGCCAATCCATGCCTAGGATAACATCGAAATCTACCATGCCCGGTAGTAATAGATCAACTCGGGTCTCCAGACCCCCAATAGTAATAATACAGGATCGATATACCTGATCCACAACAACAGTATCCCCCACTGGGGTAGACACATGTACGGGCAAATCAAGAATACCACGGGTCATACCCAAATGATGTGCAAAGTAAGTAGAGACATAAGAATAGGTGGATCCGGGATCAAATAAGACAGAAACATCCATATGGCAGCTGAGATAATACCTGAAATAACCGCATACGAAGCACTAGCATCCTTCGCTGTCCGGAAGAGCATAGAAACGAGCACGACCTCCGCCGGTACGATCCTCGCCCACGGGGCGACCTGCGGATACACGGCCACCGATCCTAGGCGGCCGTGCGGCGGCCGAAGAAACGAGGAGTAGAAGATGAAGGCTGATCCCTCTGCTCGAGACCGCTTACGAAGCCACGGAGGACACTCTCTCCTGATATGGCCTAAATCGCCGCACTCAAAACAACAGCCCTGAAGATGGGAGAAGGGGCTGCCGAGGACCCCTCGCTACCGAGTGATCCTCGTGTCGAGGATGCGGGAGCGAGCTGCGAGGCCGGAAGAGCACTCGGTGCGGGGCGACTCGCGCGGCGGCCTCGCGGCCACGATAACCTCGCTCGGCCTTGTCGACCACGATCGCGATGAAACCCCGCCGGACTGCGTACGTCCGGACCGATGAGACACTGAAAGAGCGACCTGCTGCTATGCTGAGATTGGCCCCTAGACGGAGCACCACGCTGTGCTCGCCGGTACCACGAGGCTGCTTAGCCTCTCTCTCCTCCCGTTCTCTGCGGCGATGCGTCTCGATGTGGCGGGCGGCATCAACCACCTCCTCGAAGGTAGCTGCCGAAACTCTCTCACTGGTCGTCAATATGCGGATGGGATAAATAAGGCCATCGATAAATCTCCAAATCCTCTCTCTGTACGTAGGAACCATCCGCGTGGCATGACGGGCCAGCGTGTGAATCTCGTCTCGTCGCGATTAGCTGTCATTTCTCCTCGCTTCAACCACTCGGAGCGACGTCGCGGCTCCTCTCTGCGAGGCCGGGGCACATGCTTCTCCAAAAATACCGTGGAGAAGTGGCTGCCAAGTGAGGGGCACTACCCCGGCGGACCTACGCCTCTCGAAAATCCTCCCGCCGGCCGAAATGCGCACCGCGGGCGAAAAGTGGTGAATGAGACACCGTTGGACTCTAGAATACCCGCGGTGCGAAGCATGCGCTGACATCCGTCAAGAAAACCCTGGGCATCCTCGCCCTCAGCTCCACCGAATGTCGGAGGCTGTAGCCTCTCAAATCTCTCCAAACGACGCTGCTCGTCGTCGGGCATAGCCGGAACCATATAAGCGGGGAGCCGGTGCGACGGGCGCAACTAGGCCGGGCCGGCTCGGATGTGTGAGCCACGGGGGTACGATTCCCTCCCCCGCACGCGAAGAAGATCGCGCGGCGATGGGCGCAACTACTGTGCCAAGCTCTGTGCACAGCGATAAGATACGAGCCAAGGTCTCCCGAAGACCGGTATCACGATAGGCAGCTGCGGGTGCGCGGGCACTCGAGTTGCGGAGCGTCCGCCGGCTGGAATACGGTCACGAGTACGATCGGCCGGTGGGTCGGCGAGTGCTGCGGCGTCGCTGCCCTACCTCTACCACGACCACGGCCTCTAGGTGCCGATGGTGGTCGTCCGCCACGTCCGTTAGCTCGTGTTCTCGCCATCCTGCGAGAGAATAGAATATGGAAAGATTTAATTTCACGATAACACAAATCGCACGATATGAATTCAAGAAAATGAGGTTTTTCCTAGAGTTTTCTGTAGCCCTTCGAAGATAGATACGGACGTCTACGTACCGATCTGCGAAAGCCTACTAAACCGGCTCGTGACTCGCGAGTCCTAATAACCTAGAGCTCTGATACCAACTTGTCACGACCCAAATCCGGTCGTGATGGCGCCCAACAATCAAGCTAGGCCAGCCAAACCAACAATTTAATTATAACACAATACCAATCCCCAAATGGACAACCCAAGAAGAATATATGAGTTTAAGAACTCCAATAATAATAATAATGAACAAAAGTACTGATACTCCCAAAGATCCGGAGTCACAAGTCTAGAGCCTCTAACAAAACCAACGAGGAAATAGAGAGTACGATATAGAAGTACTCGAGTCCGAATACAAAATATAAAATAACAAGCTGGAATGAGAGGAGAAGCTAGGTTCGCGAACGTAGGCGACTACCTCAGCAACTCGATGCGACAATGTAAACGCCGGAGATGCCCGTCTACTGCTCATGAGTACCCGAGTCGCACACAAAGGTGGAGAGAGTAGGGGTGAGTACTAAGTACTCGGTGAGTAACAAATATATATATGTAGCTGAGAGTAAGAAATCCACAAAATACCACAATATGAAGCTATACTACAGTCCCCGAATCTCCTACGAACTAGCAACAATAATACAATACGGCTACCACGGAGTAATTCAACAAATACGGATGCAATGCAATGCACGTAACCGCTACGGCGTGTGGCCGATCCAATTTAACGTCGACGGCGCTCAGCTGGGGGTGTGTACGGACTCGGAGGGGCTCACTGCGGCCCGAGCGCAATGCTGCTGCGGCGTGCGGCCCGATCCTCATATCAACCACTGCGGCATGCAGCCCGATCCCATACTCAGTCCACGATAAGCAATTAAGTCACAAAACAATTCATTTTCCTTAATTCCGGTTCTCAATTCATAATTTATGAAAAATACTTTAACTTTATTAAGTTAGTAAAAGCCGGTGACTTAGCATTTCAAAAGTGTGATTAAAATTCCCAGGACTGAGATTAGTGATTTAAGCAATTTTAGCTATCACATAAATATTGTCCTCTAAGGACGCTACGGATCGGCACAAGGCCCCAAACAAGGCTTACAGCCCACAAATATAGCAAATACAGGTGTATTTCCAACACTAACCACATATTATTCATTTCCGGGATGGACCAAGTCTCAATCCCCAATCACAATCAATCCCGCACCTGCCACGGTGTGCGAGCCACGCCATATTAGCGTCACAATGTGCTAAGCCGGGGTTTCGAACCCTCAAGCTACAATATACACAAACTACTCACCTCTAGCCGGTCGTAGACTCGTCCGCGATGCCTTTTCCTTTGAATTTCGTTGCCTCGTGTGTAGAATCTAGTCAAATAACAATAATTATATCAAATACGGGTCAAAGAATCATAACCCACTTCAATTTATATGAAATTCGCATAATTACACTAAGTTGGTAAAACCCGACCCCGGGCCCCACTGCTCGGAAAATTCCGAAATTAGTACCAATGCGATCCTTATCTCGCCACGAGTCCGTGCATATAAAATTTATCGAAATCGGAGTTCAAATGGCCTTCCAAATCCAAAAATCCCGTTTTTAATACTTAGGCCATATTTCTTCAAGATTTCAACCCAATTTCATGAAGATTGATGTTAATACTACCATAAATTGATGTTTTTGAGTCAAGAATCTTACCTCCGACGAATACCCGATGACTTCTCAGGTGATTTCCTCGAGTTTTCTTCTCTCTAGGGCTCAAATGTGTGTTTTGGGGGTGTAAACCCGTAACCCCTCTGTTTCTGGATTTTATTCACTGCCAGACACTATTGTTCATCGCGTTCGCGTGACCCTCTACGCGTTCGCGATGAACAGCCCCGCCTTACTCTTCGCGAACGCGACGCTGGCCACGCGTTCGCGATGCTCAATTCCTGTTACCCTTCGCGGACGCGGCGCATCCCACGCGTTCGCGATGTTCAAACTCCCAGCCACCCGGATTTCTTCTACGCGTTCGCGATAGACCTCCCGCGAACGCGAAGCACA
Source organism: Nicotiana noctiflora (assembly GCA_032618575.1). NCBI lineage: Eukaryota > Viridiplantae > Streptophyta > Magnoliopsida > Solanales > Solanaceae > Nicotiana > Nicotiana noctiflora. The sequence goes on along the minus strand of JASVEL010009004.1, from coordinate 333,197 downwards.
ACACCACGACCCTACGCGAACGCGACCCAAGCAACGCGTTCGCGATGCTTAACACCCCAGACCTACGCGAACGCGACTCCTTCTCCCGCGAACGCGATGCACAAAAAGGCTTGGCGTTCGCGAACGCGACACTGGTCACACGAACGCGAAGGCTTAAGGGCCTGGGCAGAACCTGCAGTTTTCTGCAGATTTTTGCCAAGTCCAAATGCCCGGTTGATGGTCCGAAATCCCGAGGCCCCCGGGACCCCAACGAAAACCACCAACATACTCCAAAACATGATACGAACTTGTTCCAACCATAAAAACACCATACTAAACATCAAAATCTCCATTTACTCACGGATTCAAGCCTAAGTTTCTTCAAAACTTTCAAAACTAACATTCAATCCAAAACCCGATCAAACGATGTCCGAATGACCTGAAAATTTGCAGACATATCCAAAATCACATAACGAAGCTACAGAAATTATCGGAATTCCATTCCGACCCCCGGATCAAAATATCACCTACCATCCGGTTTTCGCCAAAATTCAACCTTCGCCAATTCAAGCCTAAAACTACACCGGACCTCCGAATTCAATTCCGATTGTTCTCCTAAGTCATAAGTGATCCCTCGGAACTAGTCGAATCATCAGAATCCGATTCCGAGCACTCTAACTCAATAGTCAACTCTTGGTTGACTTTTCATATTCAAGCTTTCTTCAAACATGCTATTTGTTTCATTTTCAATCCAAATTACTTCTAACTCACCCGATATACTCTAATACTGTTTTAAAAGCATAATATATGTAAATGCAAGGTAACGGGGTGGAAATTCCCGTAACGACGGGCCGGGTCGTTACATTCTCCCCAACTTAAACAAACGCTCGTCCGCGAGCGGGTTAAGAAACATACACGGAGTATCAAAAAAGTGTGGATATCTGCTTCGCATCTCCTGCTCGGTCTCCCAAGTTGCTTCCTCCATGGGACGACCTCTCCACTGCACTTTCACTGAAGCTATATCCTTGGATCTCAGCTTACGAACCTGTCGACCCAAAATGGCTACTGGTTCCACATCATAAGTCAAATCCTCATCTAGCTGTATCGTGCTGAAGTCCAACACATGAGACGGGTCTCCGACATACTTACGGAGCATAGATACATGGAACACCGGGTGAACTCCCGACAAACTGGGTGGCAAAGCAAGCATATAAGCTACCTCCCCAACTTTCCTAAGCACCTCAAAAGGTCCAATGAACCTTGGGCTCAACTTTCCTTTCTTTCCAAACCTCATAACACCCTTCATAGGCGAAACTTTCAGCAACACCTTCTCACCTACTGAATAAGACACATCTCGGACCTTCCGGTCTGCATAACTCTTCTGACGCGACTGAGCTGTGCGAAGTCTCTCCCGAATCACCTTCACCTTATCTAAGGCATCTTGGACTAACTCTGTCCCTAACAACCTAGCCTCGCCGGGCTCGAACCAACCAACTGGAGATCTACACCGCCTCCCATATAAAGCTTCATACGGTGCCATCTGAATGCTGGACCGATAGCTATTATTGTAAGCAAACTCCGCCAAAGGCAAATAATCAGCCCATGAACCACCAAAATCAATGACACAAGCACGCAACATGTCCTCCAATATCCGAATAGTACGCTCAGACTGCCCATCCGTCTGTGGATGAAATGCTGTGCTCAACTCTACCTGTGAACCCAACTCTCGCTGAAATGTCCTCCAGAACTGAGATGTGAACTGGGTACCTCTGTCCGATATAATGGAAATGGGAACTCCATGCAATCTCACTATCTCACGGATGAATATCTCTGCCAACCGCTCTGAGGTATAGGTAGTACACACTGGGATGAAGTGAGCTGACTTGGTCAACCTATCCACCACCACCCAAACTGAATCAAACTTCCTCGTTGTCCGAGGGAGTCCACTAACAAAGTCCATAGTAATCCTTTCCCACTTCCACTCGGGAATATCAATACGCTGGAATACACCACCAGGTCTCTGATGCTCATACTTGACCTGCTGACAGTTTAGACACCGAGCCACATGGCTCACAATATCTTTCTTCATCTTTCTCCACCAGTAATGCTGCTTCAAGTCCTGATACATCTTCGCGGCTCCTGGATGAATAGAATACCGTGAGCTGTGGGCCTCTTCCAATATCAACTCACGAAGGCCATCAACATTGGGCACGCATATCCGGCCCTGCATCCGCAATACACCATCAATATCAATAGTGACATCTCTGGCATCATCATGCTGAACTCTGTCCTTAAGGACAAGTAAGTGTGGATCATCATACTGGCGCTCTCGAATACGATCATATAAAGAAGAACGAGCTACTACACAAGCCATCACCCGACTGGGCTCAGAAATATCCAGCCTTACCATCTGATTAGCTAATGCCTGAACATCAACTGCTAGGGGTCTCTCCCCAACTGGAATATACGCCAAACTGCCCATACTAATAGCCTTCCGGCTTAATGCATCAGCCACTACATTGGCTTTCCCGGGATGATACAAGATAGTAATATCATAGTCTTTAAGCAATTCAAGCCATCTCCACTGCCTTAAATTTAGATCTTTCTGCTTAAACAAATGCTGAAGGCTGCGGTGGTCTGTATATACATCACAAGATACACCATATAGATAATGCCTCCAAATCTTCAAGGCATGAACAATAGCAGCTAACTCCAAATCATGAACATGGTAGTTCTTCTCGTGGGGCTTTAGCTGACGAGAAGCATATGCAATAACTCTACCCTCCTGCATCAACACACAACCAAGTCCAACTCTAGAAGCATCACAATACACCGTATATGACCCCGAGGCCGATGGTAACACAAGTACTGGAGCCGTGGTCAAAGCCTCCTTGAGCTTCTGAAAGCTCTCTTCACATTCATCGGACCACACAAATGGAGCATTCTTCTGTGTCAGCTTAGTCAACGGTGAAGCAATAGATGAGAAATCCTGAACAAACCGACGATAATAGCCTGCCAAGCCGAGAAAACTCCGAATCTCTGTAGCTGAGGAAGGTCTGGGCCAATTTTGCACTGCCTCAACCTTCCGAGGATCAACCCGAATACCATCACTGGACACTATATGTCCCAGAAAACCCACAGTATCAAGCCAGAACTCACACTTAGTGAATTTTGCATAAAGCTTCTCTTCTCTCGACCTCTGCAATGCCACTCTCAAATGCTGTGCATGCTCCTCCTGGCTGTGTGAATATACCAGAATATCATCAATAAACACAATCACAAAAGAATCAAGGTACGGCCGAAATACACTATTCATCAAGTGCATGAATGCGGCTGGGGCATTAGTCAACCCGAAAGACATCACCAGGAACTCGTAGTGCCCATATCGCGTCCTGAACGCTGTCTTCATAATATCCGAGTCCCTGATCTTCAACCGATGATAGCCCGATCGAAGATCAATCTTAGAAAATACACTAGCTCCCTGGAGCTGATCAAATAGGTCCTCAATACGAGGCAATGGGTATTTATTCTTCACTGTTACCTTGTTCAGCTGCTTGTAATCAATGCACATTCTCATTGTGCCATCTTTCTTCTTTACGAACAACACCGGTGCACCCCAAGGTGACACACTCGGACGAATGAAACCCTTATCTAAGAGTTCCCGAAGTTGTTCTTTCAATTCTTTTAACTCTGCTGGTGCCATGCGATAGGGAGGAATAGAAATGGGCTGAGTGCCCGGCACCAAGTCAATACCAAAATTGATATCTCTGTCAGGCGGCATGCCTGGCAGGTCTGCTGGAAATACATCCGGAAACTCCCTCACAATGGGGACCGAATCAAGACTGGGTGTCTCGGCCTCAACATTTCTAATGAAGGCCAAATAAGATAAACAACCCTTGCCAATCATTCGTTGGGCCTTTATATAAGAAATCACCCTGTCGGACACATAATCGGTCAAGCCACGCCACTCGATCCTCGGATTACCTGGAATAGCTAGTGTGACTGTCTTGGCATGACAGTCCAGAATCGCATGATAAGGAGATAGCCAATCCATGCCTAGGATAACATCGAAATCTACCATGCCCGGTAGTAATAGATCAACTCGGGTCTCCAGACCCCCAATAGTAATAATACAGGATCGATATACCTGATCCACAACAACGGTATCCCCCACTGGGGTAGACACATGTACGGGCAAATCAAGAATACCACGGGTCATACCCAAATGATGTGCAAAGTAAGTAGAGACATAAGAATAGGTGGATCCGGGATCAAATAAGACGGAAGCATCCCTGTGGCAGACTGAGATAATACCTGAAATGACCGCATCTGAAGCACTAGCATCCTTCCCGTCCGGAAGAGCATAGAAACGAGCACGACCTCCACCGGTACGATCCTCGCCCACGGGGCGACCTGCGGATACCCGGCCACCGAGTCCTGGCTGGCGTCGTCGGCGCGAAGAAACGGGAGTAGAAGATGAAGGTCGATCCCTCTGCGCCGAGACCGCTTACGAAGCCACCGAGGACACTCTCTCTCGATATGGCCTAAATCGCCGCACTCAAAACAACGGCCCCGAAGATGGGAGAAGGGGCTGCCGAGGACCCCTCGCTACCGATGATCCCTGTGCCGAGGATGCGGGAGCGAGCTACGAGCCGGAAGAGCACTCGGTGCGGTGCGACTCGCCGGCGGCCTCGCCGACCACGATAACCTCGCCGGCCTTGTCGACCACGATCCGATGAAACCCGCACTGGACTCGTACGTCCGGACCGATGAGACTCGAAAGAGCGACCTCGCTATGCTCGAAATTGGCCCCAGACGGAGCACCGCCGTAGTCGCGCGGTACCACGAGGCCTCTTGCGCCTCTCTCTCCTCCCGCTCTGCGACGATCGTCTCGATGTGGCGGGCGGCATCAACCACCTCCTCGAAGGTAGCTGCCGAAACTCTCTCCCGGTCGTCAATATGCGGATGGGATAAATAAGGCCATCAATAAATCTCCAAATCCTCTCTCTGTCCGTAGGAACCATCCACGTGGCATGACGGGCCAGCCGTGTGAATCTCGTCTCGTGCCGATTAGCCGTCATTTCTCCTCGCTTCAACCACTCGAGCCGACGTCGCGGCTCCTCTCTGCGAGGCCGGGGCACATACTTCTCCAAAAATACCGTGGAGAAGTGCTGCCAAGTGAGGGGCACTACCCCGGCGGGCCTACGCCTCTCAAAATCCTCCCACCACCGAAATGCTGCACCTGTAAACCGAAAAGTGGTGAATGAAACACCGCCGGACTCTAGAATACCCGCGGTACGAAGCATGCGCTGACATCTGTCAAGAAAACCCTGGGCATCCTCGCCCTCAGCTCCACCGAATGTCGGAGGCTGTAGCCTCTCAAATCTCTCCAAACGACGCTGCTCGTCGTCGGGCATAACTGGAACCATATATGCAGGAGCTAGTGCAACAGGTGCAACTGGCTGAACTGGCTCGGGTGTGTGAGCTACGGGGGTCTGATTCCCTCCCCCTGCCTGTGAAGAAGATACTGCAGCAGTAGCTGCAACTACCTGTGCCAAGCTTGTGCACACTGATAAGATCTGAGCCAAGGTCTCCTGAAGACCCGGTATCACAATAGGCACTGCCGGTGCCTGAACCTGAGTTGCCGGAGCGTCTGCCGCTGGAATCTGGTCCTGAGTCTGGTCGGCTGGTGGGTCAGCAGGTGCTGGCGCTGCTGCCCTACCTCTACCACGACCACGGCCTCTGGGTGCCAATGGTGGTCGTCCGCCACGTCCGTTAGCTCGTGTTCTCGCCATCTGCGAGAGAATAGAATATGGAAAGATTTAATTTCATGATAACACAAATCGCACGATATGAATTCAAGAAAATGAGGTTTTTCCTAGAGTTTCTGTAGCCCTTCGAAGATAGATACGGACGTCTACGTACCGATCTGCGAAAGCCTACTAAACCGGCTCATGACTCGCGAGTCCTAATAACCTAGTGCTCTGATACCAACTTGTCACGACCCAAATCCGGTCGTGATGGCGCCCAACAATCAAGCTAGGCCAGCCAGACCAACAATTTAATTATAACACAATACCAGTCCCAAATGGACAACCCAAGAAGAATATATGAGTTTAAGAACTCCAATAATAATAATACTGAACAAAATACTGACACTCCCAAAGATCCGGAGTCGCAAGTCTAGAGCCTCTAACAAAACCCAACAGGAAATAGAGAGTACGATATAGAAGTGCTCAAGTCTGAATACAAAATACAAAATAACAACTGGAAAGAGATGAGAAGCTAGGTTCTGCGAACGTCGGCAACTACCTCAGCAACTCGATATGACTGTGTGAAAGCTGGAGTGCTCGTCTACTTCTTCTGAGTACCTAAATCTGCACACAAAGGTGCAGAAGTAGGGGTGAGTACTAAGTACTCAGTGAGTAATAAATATATACAAGTAGCTGAAAGTAAGAAATCCACAGAATACCACAAAATGAAGCTAAACTACAGTCCGAATCCCCTACGAACTAGCATCAACAGTACAATTCAGCCACCACAGAGTAATTCAACAAATAAAGATGCAATGCAATGCACATAACCGCTACGGCGTGTGGCCCGATCCAATTTAACGTCGACGGCGCTCACTGGGGGTGTGTACAGACTCCGGAGGGGCTCCTACAGCCCAAGCGCAATACTGCTGCGGCGTGCAGCCCGATCCACATATCAACCACTGCGGCGTGCAGCCCGATCCCATACTCAGTCCACAATAAGCAATTAAGTCACAAAACAATTCATTTTCCTTAATTCCGGTTCTCAATTCATAATTTATGAAAAATACTTTAACTTTATTAAATTTGTAAAAGCCGGTGACTTAGCATTTCAAAAGTGTGATTTCAATTTCTAGGACTGAGATCTGTGATTTAAGCAATTATAGCTATCACATAAATATTGTCCTCTAAGGACGCTACAGATCGGCACAAGGCCCCAAACAAGGCTTACAGCCCACAAATATAGCAAATACAGTGTATTTCCAACACTAACCACATATTATTCATTTCCGGGATGGACCAAGTCTCAATCCCCAATCACAATCAATCCCGCACCTGCCACGGTGTGCGAGCCACGCCCTATTAGCGTCACGATGTGCTAAGCCGGGGTTTCGAACCCTCAGGCTACAATATACACAAACTACTCACCTCTAGCCGGTCGTAGACTCGTCCGCGATGCCTTTTCCTTTGAATTTCGTTGCCTCGTGTGTAGAATCTAGTCAAATAACAATAATTATATTAAATACGGGTCAAAGAATCATAACCCACTTCAATTTATATGAAATTCGCATAATTACACTAAGTTGGTAAAACCCGACCCCGGGCCCCACTGCTCGGAAAATTCCGAAATTAGTACCAATGCGATCCTTATCTCGCCACGAGTCCGTGCATATAAAATTTATCGAAATCGGAGTTCAAATGGCCTTCCAAATCCAAAAATCCCGTTTTTAATACTTAGGCCATATTTCTTCAAGATTTCAACCCAATTTCATGAAGATTGATGTTAATACTACCATAAATTGATGTTTTTGAGTCAAGAATCTTACCTCCGACGAATACCCGATGACTTCTCAGTGATTTCCTCGAGTTTTCTTCTCTCTAGGGCTCAAATGTGTGTTTTGGGGGTGTAAACCCGTAACCCCTCTGTTTCTGGATTTTATTCACTGCCAGACACTATTGTTCATCGCGTTCGCGTGACTCTCTACGCGTTCGCGATGAACAGCCTCACCTTACCCTTCGCGAACGCGACACTGGCCACGCGTTCGCGATGCTCAATTCCTGATACCCTTCGCGGACGCGACTCATCCCACGCGTTCGCGATGTTCAAACTCCCAGACACCCGGATTTCTTCTACGCGTTCGCGATAGACCTCCCGCGAACGCGAAGCACAACACCACGACCCTACGCGAACGCGACCCAAGCAACGCGTTCGCGATGCTTAACATCCCAGACCTACGCGAACGCGACTCCTTCTCCCGCGAACGCGATGCACAAAAAGGCTTGGCCTTCGCGAACGCGACACTGGCCACGCGAATGCGCAGGCATAAAGGCCTGGGCAGAACCTGCAGTTTTTCTGCCGATTTTTGCCAAGTCCAAATGCCCGGTTGATGGTCCGAAATCATCCCGAGGCCCCCGGGACCCCAACGAAAACCATCAACGTACTCCAAAACATGATACGGACTTGTTCCAATCATAAAAACACCATACTAAACATCAAAATCTCCATTTACTCACGGATTCAAGCCTAAGTTTCTTCAAAACTTTTAAAACTAACATTCAATCCAAAACCCGATCAAACGATGTCCGAATGACCTGAAAATTTGCGGACATATCCAAAATTCACATAACGAAGCTACAGAAATTGTCGGAATTCCATTCCGACCCCCGGATCAAAATATCACCTACCATCCGGTTTTCGCCAAAATTCAACCTTCGCCAATTCAAGCCTAAAACTACACCGGACCTCCGAATTCAATTCCGATTGTTCTCCTAAGTCATAAGTGATCCCCCGGAACTAGTCGAATCATCAGAATCCGATTCCGAGCACTCTAACTCAATAGTCAACTCTTGGTTGACTTTTCATATTCAAGCTTTCTTCAAACATGCTATTTGTTTCATTTTCAATCCAGAAGTTGCTCACTAATATTTCAATATTTGTGATCACGCCTAACTACTACAACAACAACAACAACCCAGTATATTCTCACCAGGTGGGGTCTGGGGAGGGTAATATGTAAACAAGCCTTACCTCTACCCGAGAGGGCAGAGAGGCTATTTCCAATCGACCCTCGGCACAGGGAAGAGAAAGACAAACAAAAACAAAAACACAAACATCATTAATTACTCCAGCATACATCGCATAAATAATTATCTAAACATAAGAATCATATGTACCATAAATAAACTTGCATGCAATAATATTAAAACAGTAGCCATCAGAAATGACTACCATAAGAGAACACAAACCAATACACGAATCTTCTATGAGTAACCCTATTACGCATCAACCAACCCCGGGAAAGGAGTACGAAAAATCTAAAAGTCACTATCCTACGACCCTGATACTTTAATCAAACTGTCTCCTTTTATTAAAACTAGGCAAAGTAAAGCTGAGGGTTAAAGCCCCTGGTTATATCTGAGAGTTTACACCCAACTATGACATGAAATTATATTTTCAAATGGACAGAACGTGAAGGAACAATTCCTGAATCCCAAGGTTTCACGTTGAGTGCAACAAAACTTTCAGATTGCACATTAATGATATTTTGTGTTACATCAATAAGATGTTGAATGATTATGTACTGCTTACAATTGGCTTTTTGCTTGTCTAATACATTTGCATCTTTCTTTGATCGATCAGGTTTCAGTATTTCATCAACACAATCTAAAAGAGAACTTATACTGAATATAAATTTCATTTCATAGTTATATTCAAACTAAACACATAAATCTCTATCTTTAAGAACAATATACGGTACATCAACATACAAACTAAAATTAAATTTCGTATAAATTTAATGTAAATTTTAATATCTACAACAACATACATACATATATAGTAAAAGCAAATTTCATACAACTAATAATATATTATACACCTTATTTATAATTTATCTATAACTTTCATACATTATTTCTACCCAGTTAAATACGACTACAATATCATATACAACTTACGCCACACCTCCTTTTTACCGCTTACACCCGTGAACGGCATAATAAAAAGAGTTTTTTCACTTTAAGAACAATCGGAACGAGATTTATTATTTTTATTTCAGAGTCGCCACTTGAGAGATTAGTGGTGTCCCAAGTTACCGATTGAATCCCGAACCGATGAAATATGACTCTATTAACAGTCTGCGAACCAGAAATCCGGATAAGAAATTCTGTTAACACGGGAGAAGGTGTTAGGCACTCCCAAATTCCGTGATTCTAGCACGATCGCTCAACTGTTGTATTTGATTTTATCTGATCTTAATACATGTTCTACTTTTATGTGCCTTTTTATTAATCAACCGCCTTTATTTATATTTATTATTTATTTATGAGAATTGCAACGTCGTGAAAATGTATTTCCGACCACACCGTACCAGTACGCCTTTGGCCTTTAACACACTTCGACTTCATTAAGACTTGGATTTGGGTCGCATGAAATGCACACCCATATTAGGAAAGTAATGTTATTAACCTTCGCGCATAAAGCAACTACGCGTTTATTAATTTTTTGGGAGACCATGAAATTTGCTAAATGGTCCTCCCGAGTCTAAGTATCTTGAATCAATTGCTTATGAGGGCCCTGCAATTTTATTATTATTTTTATTATTTTTCCTTTGGTGAGGCGAGGCTCATTGTTATTTAATGGTCAACCTAAGAGTGACTACAATATTTATTCATCGATTATTCAAAAAGGAAATAGATTTAATTGCTCGGACATTAGTTTTTAATCAAAATGAAAGCTATGTCTTGTAGTTTAAAATCCAGACAAAACGAGTTGGACTGCCTGTACCACAATTGGGTCGTCTTTCAGCACGTTAAGGCCCAATGTATGAACTGGTTTGCTGTATTCAAAATTAAACCCAAATGATCTCAACTACCGCCTAGTTTAGAATTGAAGCCATAAACTGACTCCTAAGATTTACTAATTTTAGACACAATATAGGTTGCATTTGCTAATTGTAATTTCCACATCCTAGCAATATTGATTAAGAAAGTATATATGATAACTATCATGTATGAGATACTTAAACTGAGAGACAAAGTAGCAGAATTACCATTTACACAAATTCATCCCTAAGTGATAGCCTTACAAACAACCACAATGACTGTATATAAACTGAAACTAACACTGAAATTACAATTTATACAGTTACACGAATAGAAAATTTATTTAATGGTTCAACTACAAAATTAAACGAAGCTAGCACTATTACTTCAACTATTTAGGGAATTATAGAGTGTAATTGTACAATTTCAGAATCAACAAGAAATTTTAACAGTTTCAAGCCATCTGAATTCAATTACAAACTGAAATCTAAGAGCAGTTGTCATTGCTTATTCAAATGGAATAGATTTTGTAAGATGTTTGTGCCGCCTCACTTTATTTGCACGAACGGGAAGAAAAATTACAAGATGTGTACCTGAGAAGGAAAACAAGTGAAGGCAAATTGAAGCAATGATCAAGTCCAGGTATCAGTATCACAGCAGCATGTAAGTAGTCAACAGCATCAGAAATTTCACCAATACAACCCAGAAATGAATTCGGACCAGTAATAGTTCGGAGATTAACAAAAAACAAGGATTTTCCCACCAATTTAACTTGATTTAAACTTAAATCTTCTGCTGGAAGTAACAGATTGAACTTGGAGACACAAACTTAGATCACTAAAATTAGTCTAATACAACAGTAATTTTTGTTGATTTTGTACTGCTTTTTTGGTTGTTTTTGGCCTTTTTAACATGAATTCATATAGTAAAAGAGGAGAATAGGATCCGAAACTGTTAATTTCATATCTGAAACATAACAGATATTTTTTGGGAATTTTCTAGGATGCTAAAACTTGTGAATTACGGCAGAAACTGCCTTATTTGTAGAATAAAAATGGAGGGAGATTTGATTTTCAGTATTTTCAGATTAGTCCCCCTTTTTCTGACTTGTTAAACAAGTTACTACACTTATTTTGTTAAAACTTGCATTAAAACCCATTCTAGAATATTCTAGTTGCTTCTACCATATTCCTTTTCCTTTGGAATTCCTATTCTACCCTCAATTCCTTTTAATATTTGTCAAACTACCCTTTTCTATCCCTTTATTACCCTTACTTCATAAGGCTTATTACCTTTATGCCATTTTTCTCTAACCAAACTACCCTCGCTCATTTAAACGTATTACCATTCACCCTTTTAGTGTTCCCAAAACTAACCCTGTAACTCATTTGATTCTACCTTACCGCCTTTTCACCCACTGAATTATTTCACCATTTGAATTTTACCATTAACTACCCAATTATTTGAATTAATTAACTAATGACTAAGAGCCCCACAGCTATAACCAAACAAACTTCATAGAATCAATTCTACTAAATTTAATTAGGGCTGCAATCATTATTAAAACTAATAAGATATTGAATAAGGAACAAATCATAGAAAATATAAAAATCAAATTAAAAGATAGAACAAATACTAATTATGCTAATGGGTTATCAGGAATCATCACGGAATTAACAAAAACTTCATGAAACAGAATAAGAAAAAGTATTATCCAACAATAATCAAAACATGATTGTAAATTCACAGTAATTAATGTCAAACTATTATGAATTAAGCCAATCAAAAATATGATAAACCCTAATCTATATTTAAACTACTCAAAATCTGTTTGAATGAACTAACTCTATATATAATTCCTAATTACCATAAACAAACAAAGATGAAGAAGAAAAAGAAAAATAAAAACAAAAACAAACAGAAGAATGTGGACTTACAGATTCACTGAGTCTCTTCTCTTTTTTTTCTTGGAGATTTTTCTTTCTTTTATTTGTAGACATCCGATCGTTTTAAGTTCTTGGAACGATTTGAAGTTGACATTCGGACAGTTCCTCAAACAACTATTTGACACGGTTGGTGACGATTCGAGGGGAAAAGAATATGTATAAGGCATGAGGAAGACTAGAGGATCTTGGGATGTTCATGGGGTAGGGTTTTGACACCGGCGCCGCCATAGGCAGTGGTAGCGGCGCCTAGGGTTAGAGGGATTCAGAGAGTTGTGGTGGGATTTGGGGAGAACTATTCGGTGATTTGAAGAGAAGAAGGAAAGGGGAGTCTTTTAGTGTTGGTCTGGTTGGAAACAAAGATCCGCCGCCGCCGTGGGCGAATTCCGGCGGGCGATGGGGAAGGTGGTCTGTGGCGGGGCTGATGGAGACAATATAATAGTTGGCTGGGTTTAGAGATTTAGGGTTATATTTTTTGATATAATGATGGAATTAATGAGGCAGGGATATTTGGGGTCGTTTAAGGGTGTATAGATAAAATGACGTAGTTTAATGTTTGGACTATGCCGTTTGGACTAGGGACAGGGCAGGCCGGGTATGGGGAAGGTTTGGGCTAGGGTATTTGTATTTGGGCTTTAGTATTTTATCCTTAACTTGGGTAATCAATTATATTTTCTTGTATTGTATTTTTTATATTATATTTTTGTATTTCTTTTCTTTTGTATTTTGTATTTTATTTTCTTTGTATTTTGTATTTTATTTCCTTTGTATTTTGTATTTTTTTATTATTTATACTAGTTAATATTTCCTTTATGGTAATCCACAAAAAGACTATTTTTTATTTTTCTTTAGAATGAATTAATACCTACTAAATGTGAACTAATTTCCTAAATGCAAACGCATGTTTTTTTTTATATTTTTATTTGACTTAACATGCGCAAATAACATGCAAACAATTAACACAAAATTCACATAAATTGTAAGAAAATAAAGGGAAATCACGTGCTCACAACTTAAATATGATTTGTATATATTTTGTCTATGGTGTATTCTTCTTCTTCTCTAAAATTCCAATAAAAATTTACTCTCTTACTACAATTTTGATACATATCAACAACTTTATGTAAAAAGATAGTACTGATAACTTAAATACAAATTTTATACAATGATTCATACATTATCCAACTATTTTTTAACGTTCATACAACATTCAAATAAAATATAACTACAATAGAAAACATTTACATAGAATTATAATACAACTTTACTACAATTTTGTAAGTATATTGTATGTCATGTATTCTTCTTCTTCTTCTTCTTTAACTTTCAATTTGAAATCAACCAAAATCAAGTCTAATCTTCACCAAAACATCCTCAAATTAAGATATAAACTCCAAATAATATTTCTAATTATTTACAACAACACCCAATCGAAACAATAATAATTTTTGAAAATCCAAATTCGATTGCGCCTAACATTTCACTTGTTAGGCAGGCCAATGTTAGAACAATTTATCCATTTTCAACAGTTCAAATTAAGTGATAAGATAGAAGCTGAAATAACTGTAAAAAATCTAAAGTAAAGTGCGGAAGCCATAACAACTAAAATATCCGATACAATCATGGGCTTAGTATCACAAGTGCATGAGCTACTAGAGTAATAAAAATAAAGGTCTGAATAAAATATAAAGTTGTCCGAGGCAAAATACACAACTAATAAAAAGTAAAAGGGACTATAGGGGGCGAACATTGAGCAGTTATACCTCAAGTCTCCACACCGCTAGCCAACCCGAGCACGCTACAAATCGTCGATGGGATTGATTCCAAAATCTACAACGTATAGTATGAGTACAACCGATCCCTTATACTCTGTAAGTGTCGAGCCTAACCTCGACGAAGTAGTGACGAGTCAAAGGCAGTTAACTTACACTATAACGTGTATGTAGTATAAAATATATACAAGAAAGGAAAATATAGAACGAAATAAGGCAGTTAACGGAAGATAATAGCTAAATCCTTGAAGACATTCCAGCAACGATCAGAATTACCAATCCTTAGAGTTTCGTATGAAAATTTCGAAAACTAACACAGTACAAGGAAATAGATCCACATAGGTTGTTGCGGCGTTCAACCAGATCCCACCGTACAACACAATCCTTCTTTATTCCACTATAATAATATCAATAATAATAGATAAATATATGTTACGGTGGGCAACCCGATCCCACCATATAACAAAATCATTATCATAGTTCAACCTTATTTTACCGTATCAATCCACACTTATTTCACCTGTTGCAGTGCACAATCCAATCCAATCATATTAATATAATTCACCCCATATCAATCTACCCGTATTTCACATGTTGCGGTGCAATCCGATCAAACCATATTAGTAATATTCAATGAATACAATCAAATAATGACTCATATCTCAAGAACCTATACGATTGATGAATATGAAACTAAATCAAAAAGCAAACCCTATATCAACGTGGGAATTAACATATGTATTATTACACGGCAAGACAAATCTAGTAAATGACAATTTAAAGGTACAAGTATGTCAGTTAAGGCAAATAGTAGCGAGTCATGAAAAGAATGAAAATGTCTAACATTTTTAACATAAGAGACAATGATAAACAAGTAGCAAATAAAGCATGTGAGGCATTTAAAGCACACAACAAATATGACGTGGAATGAGATAACTAAGGGAAAGCAATAAATGAGGAAAACAAGTAATTCAGTGGTGTATAACCACATGTCACCTTACATGTATGTGGCAACATGTGAAATTCATATAGAACATAGTCTAAGGATTCCTAATTCCATCAAATCAAGGTTTAACTCAACATTTACCTCGCTTCACAATCATCTCAGAGCTCTACCAGGGTTTTTCCCCTAGAATCTGCCTCCAAACCACTCATGCCTAAGAAAAATTGACTCAATAGTCAAATATTGCTAAAAGAATCAACCCTCGCCAGCTTGGTCAAAACTCGAGGTTCAGACCTAAACCCATTTATCCATTCATCCCCGAGTTCGATTATGTAATTAGTTTCGTAATCCGACCTCAAATTGAGGTCTAAATCCCTAATGTGCAAAATAAACGCCAATTCTTCCAAAATCCCTATTTTTCTTCTATGGAACAACAAAGATTAGGGCTAGAAATTAATGGGTTGTGTTAGAAATGGAAGAAAATGTGTTATAGTATACAAACCTATGAATTGGTATTGAGTTTTTTCTTCAAAATTGCATCTAGGCCCAGCTCTAATGGGAGTTTATGTAAAATGAGAGAAATCCCATTTTGGAACTGTTTTAAATCACTGGCATCACGTGTTCATTGAGTTCGCATAAAACCTAACATGTTCACGAAGAGCATTGCCCAGATTTCTTATGTGATTGCGAGTTACTCTACGCATTTGTATAGGCTTCCCCTAGCCTCCGCGTTTGCAAGACTGGTCTCGTGTCCGCGTAGATCCCCCACCTCAATAACACTATGCATTCACGATTGACTGGCTTCGTTCGCGAAAAGAAGACCCCCCAATGCTCTATGTTCGCGATCAAGGTCTCATGTTCGCTAAGAAAAAATATCCTCCCCAACCCAATTAACCCTTCACGATCGTGGGTGTTCCTTTGCGATCGCGAAGAAGAAAACACAAGAAACCAGTAGAAGTTTATAAACCAGCAAATTTCCAAGTTTGAATCATCTGTAGCCTATCTAAAACTCACCCGAGCCCTCGGGGCTCCAAACCAACCATGCACACAAGACAAAAAATATGATACAAACTCGCTCGCACGATCAAAATACCAAAATAACACCTAAAACTACGAATTGCATACCAAATCAAATGAAATTTACAATGAAACTTTAGAATCTTTTTTTAAAACTCAATGTCTGAATCACGTCAAACCAACTCCCTTTCTTACCAAATTTGGTAGAAAAGTCATAAATATAGTAATGGACCTATATCGAGTTCCATAACTAAAATACAGACCCGGTATCAACAAAGTAAAACATTGGTTAAATCTTTAAACTCTTTAAACGTTTAAACATAAATATCGACAAAAAGTGATAACTCAAGTTACGGATCTCCGAATTTATTTTCGAGCATACGCCCAAGTATCAAATCGTGATACAGACCCACCGAGACCATCAAAACATAGTTTGCTCAAAATATTGACCGAAATCAACTCAACTAGATTTTAAAGGCAAAATTTCATATTTTATCAATTTTTAACAGAAAAGCCTTCTAGAAAGAATGCATGTACAACGCACGTACCTCAAGGAAGGCTTAAAGAAGCTATTAGAGGCTTTGAAACACTGAATTAAGGTTTAAAACTCTAGATGACCTATCAGGTCATCACATTCTCGACCTCTAAAAATAATCATTCGTCTTTGAATGGATGATAATAGGTGAATTTGACTATATTTATGCCCTAAATAATCACACTTTATTGTTCTTTCGATATTTTTTATGATGACAAAATACTTTTATTAGTGTTTTTAGTGTGTTATAGGTACACATGAGCTAATGAAGACTAAAAGAGCAAGTTTTGGAGTCAAAAGATGGTGAAAAAGGCCAAAGTGTGGTACAAGTCAATAAATTATGCTAAATATAGTCGGGAAGGTGTGATTCCAAGCTATATAGATGTTATGGCATGAATTTAAGTGATTTGGAGCTTTGCAGTCCGAGTAAAAGCTCAAGGAATTAAGCTGGGATCGTGTTCGGGGGTCAAATTTGATAGTTTAGTACAAACGAAGACTTGATGAGGCATATTGCGCACTGTCTAGTAAATTGGAGATAAAGTTTTGTTCATAACTCTGTTTTTGGATCCATCATATATGGTTGGAAAGTTAGCTCAAAGGGCTACAACTTTCATGTTTTGAGTTTTTCCAAATTCCAAAAGGAACAGGGTGAAAAACCGCGAACGCGGTCGGACCGCGGTTGAAAGGGCTCGCGGAATCTCGGAGATTCAGAGAAGTGGATTTTCCGCGGTCCATCCGCGAACGCGGACGGACCGCGGGCGAGGCCGGAATTTTTAGGGTCAAACTTGTCAAGATGCAATTTTTGTAACCTAAACCCTCTATATAATGATAGGATTCGCCCAAGAGAGGCAAGTATTGTATTATTCATTACTTTTGCAAGAAAACTAGTAAGAGAGAACTCTCTCAACATCTTTCTTTCTTTTACATTGAATCTTTGATTATGAATTCAATTATCTATCTTGTTTCTTTGATTATGAGTAGCTAATTCTTTATCTAAGGTTTTGATGGAACCTATTGAGTGATGAACTTCTGGGTTATGTGATTACAAATTGTTAGCTAGATTTCTATTTGTTCAACTTCGTTCTTGTTGTAGTTAATTGGTAGGATCCCCAATTAGCTGTGCCTATTTAGTATGCATAACTTGGAAAAGAGTGCATATTTAGGTATATTGTTGAACAACACCACACCTAGGTTATTGGAGGAATCTATAACTTTAGGCGTAAAGACGGGGTTAGGAATAACGAAGTCTTGGGTGCAATCTTAAGTGAACTGTTCAAATTAAAGCTAGCTAGGGTAGCTCGGGAGAGTGCACTAGTAAATTATTGTAATTGCTCGGGAGAATTACGGGAGAATTACGGTAAAAATAGAATAATATTGACAATTTGTATGGGAATAAATAGAAGGGATTCAATCAATAGGAGAAATCAATACCTTAGTCTTTCTCTTTATTCTTTACATTCAATTCTTTCTTTCAAGTCATTAATTTCTTGGAAATGTTAGTTAGTAGAAAATATTCCACAAAAATATATTCAAAAGTTTGGGAAGTTGCTTCAGAAGTGTTA
This sequence comes from Nicotiana noctiflora, assembly GCA_032618575.1. Lineage (NCBI taxonomy): Eukaryota > Viridiplantae > Streptophyta > Magnoliopsida > Solanales > Solanaceae > Nicotiana > Nicotiana noctiflora. The sequence continues at coordinate 314,869 of JASVEL010009004.1, read as the reverse complement.
TTGGGTTTTGGAAGTTGCAGTTGATAGGTTAATTCCCTGTGGGATCGACTCTGGACTTAATTGACAGGATTATATTGACTACGACCGTTGTTTGGACGTGAATCAATTTTGGCACCGTTGTCGGGGAATTAACAAAATTATCAATTGCCATTGATAGAACTACAAGATTCTTGTGTAGTCAAGTTCTTTCTACACATTTTACATTGAAATTTTTGACGGTTGTTGAATTGGGTACTTAGGTGCATGCCTAGGAAATCTGCAAGGACTGGAGAACTAATTGAAGGACTCTCAGACCCAGAGCAAACTTTCCAGGCATGTAACAGGGCAATCAAACAGCTTCAGCAATCTCTACAACCAATTAAACTAGATTTCGACATGGGAGATGTGAACGACCCAAACCAGCAAACATTGTTGAACGCACAGGAGGTGTAGGAGGCGCATGAAGGTGCGTTATTTAACTGGGCACAACCAACCGCTGATAATTTGGCAACTGCCATTATTGTGCCAGCCATTCAAGCTGAGTCATTCCAGATTACCAACAACATGCTACACTTGTTGCAAAACAAGGGATTATTCTTTGGGACTCAGGTTGAAGATCCACAATAGCACTTGAAGAACTTTCTCTCTATATGCAAGACGCAGAGGCAACCAAACGTGACACCGAAAGCCATCAGATTATTACTATTTCCATTCTCAGTTATAGGGGCTGCGTAGGTATGGCTAAACTCACTCCCCATAAACTCTATTGCAACATGGGATGAGTTAGTCAAGCAATTCCACAACAAGTTTCATCCACCTAACAAGACAGATCAGCAAATTGATGAGATTGTGAGCTTCAAGCAGAAACTAATGGAGACATCGCATGAAACTTGGGGCAGATTCAAAGGTATGCTGGTTATATATCCTCACCATGGGGTTCCTGAGTAGATGTTGGGTCAAAGGTTCTACATGGGGCTTTCGGACAGTATGAAGAATATAGTAGATGCCTCAGTAGGTGGGGCTTTTCTGAGCAAGACTTGGAGAGAAGGCCAAAATTTGCTTGACAAGATGGCTCAAAACTCCGGGTGGATGACCAGGAATGCTCCTATCACTCCAGTGGTACACTCTGTACCTCCGAATCCATCCAACACTATGGAGGAGAACATGGCAACTTTATTGACACAAACGAGCATCCTGACGAAGAAGGTGGAAGAATCTGGGGTCAAGCAGCAGGTTCACATTGTAGACACTACCAATGGTGGTTTATGCACATCCTGCATTAGCCAACCCATAGGTAATCCATGGGTTGCAGACCAAGAACATCATCACCAGCATGAAGATATGAACTATGTGGTTAATTATGGAGGGCAGCGACAGGGTAACTAGAGTTGGGGTCAGCAGGCTCCACAACAGTACAAGCCTCCTCAACTACAGTATAATGCAGCGGGTATGAGGCCACCAAACAACATGGCTCCATATCCTAGACCTCAGAATTTCAACAATCAGTAGCAGGGGTATCATCCACCTCTACCACAGCATGGGGGTTGACATGACGATGGGTTTGCAAGGTTGGAAGCTATGATGCAACAGGTAATTGGGTTACATGCCAAAACCAATGAGAGGATAGACGCAGATGACACAGCTATCAAGAATATTAAGGTACAGGTGGGCCAGATTGCTATGTCACTTAACAATCGTCCTCAAGGGACATTGCCTGCAGATACATAAACAAACCCAAAGGATCAAATCCCAAAGCAGCTGATAGCAGTTAATTAAAGAAGTGGAAGAGATCTTGATGCTGAGCAGGAAAGAGATAGAGGAAATTTGCAGGCTGAGACACTCACTCCGGTGCCCATTGAACTGGATGAGTCCACCGGGTTGACAGAAGTTACAGTCCAGCCAGTAGCTGAAAATAAAGATGTGCAGTAGGGAACGGAGAAAGTAGCTGAACCGGTAGAGCAGTCGGTTGAGGAGCAGGTGATAGAGAAAGAAAAGTCCCAAGTGATTGGGAAGAAGAGGCTTCCAGCCCTATTCCCCCAAAGGTTGGACAAACACCAAAAAGAAGAGCAATACAAAAGGTTCTTCGATATGCGCAAGCAAATCCAGGTAAACATTCCTTTAATTGAAGCTTTGAAAGAAATGCCTGGGTATGCTAAGATGATGAAAGACTTGATGTCGCGGAAATTTGATTTCCAAGACTTGGCCACCGTGACTCTTACACAGACTTGTAGTGTAGTGGTCTCTAGATTCATTACTGAGAAGCTATCTGACCCAGGCAGTTTCAACATTCCATGCACTATAGGCAACTTTGCCTTTGCGAAGGCATTGTGTGATTTGGGGGAAAGCATAAATCTTATGCCCTTCATGATTTATAAGAGGCTAGGCATTCGGGAGAGCCAGGCCTACTTCTATGTTATTACAGCTTGCTGACAGGACGGTTAAGCGTCCATTCGGTATATTGGATGATGTGCTCATCCAGGTGGGGAAGTTTGTGTTTCCTGCCAACTTTGTTATTCTTGACTGCAAGGTGGACGAGGAAATTCCTATAATTTTAGGAAATGACCATGCCTAGGCACATGGAGAGCATTGATTGATTGGGAGACTAGGGAACTCAAGATGAGGTTGAATGATAAGGAGATCATATTCAATGTGCAAAAATCCATGAGGCGTCCTAGTGAGTTCGCGAATTGCTCTCTCATTGATGTAGTAGATGTGATAGTGGAGACAGATGATGTAGATTGACAGCTGAAGATCCACTTCAGGCATGCCTGATGAACTTAGAAGAGGTAAATGGTGAAAGCCTGGCAGAGTGGGTACTATCTTTGGAAGGTAAGGGGTTTTGGGATAGAGAGTTGGAGTTGAACCTCTACACTTAGAAAAGAGAGAGGCCCCTCCAGCAAAACCATCCATTGAAGAGCCACCAAAGCTAGAGCTTAAGCCACTACCAGCTCATCTCAGGTATGAATTTCTAGGCCCTAACTCCACTTTACCTGTTATTATCTCATCTGGTTTGCTAGATGTGCAGGCTCAAAAGCTTATACAGGTACTCAAAGAATGCAAAACTGCCATTGGTTGGACCATGGCAGACATAAAGGGGATCAGCCTCGCATACTGCATGCACAAGATTCTCCTGGAAGAGGGACACAAACCCTCCAGGAAATGCAAAAGAAGGTTGAACCCGAATATGAAGGATATGGTGAAAAAGAAAGTGATAAAGTTGCTAGACATGGGGTAGGTCCCAGGTAAGTTTTCTCACCCTTCTGTGTTGTACATCGATTATTATGCCATGAGGACATGTCATGATCTTAAGTGTGGGGTGGGAGACTTACCTTGTATTGTATGTTGTACATAGTAGTTGTAGTTGTAAATCATATTAGCTGGCTTGGCCCGATGATGGACACTTGGCGACGGGTTTCTTAAGGGTCTAAGTCGGAATAAAAACAAAAAAAAATCAAAAACTTGAAAATTCTAAAAATATGAGTAGAGGACTCTTCCTGATGACAGACTATTTGGACAAGTACTCTTGAGGGAAGTCGTCCATGTAGGAATTTTTCTTTCTTTTATTTTCTTTTTCTAGGTAGTGTATCACCTCCCCCTTGGTTTTTCTTTTGACCACGGTTCTTTTCCAAGGGTTTTTCTTGAACCGGGTTAGGTAGATTTTTTATTTTTTTAGGATTAGAGGGCAAAGGTGAACATGTAACCCCAAGTATGCACATTAGCAAAAAATGAACTTGAGAATGTATTATCTAAGCTTGACTGTAGATTCTAAATATGCCTTAAATTGCACAATACAACTTGCTTGAACATTGATAGGACTTTGTAGATAAACCGGATTCTAAATGAGTTGCATGCTATGTGTGTGTGAGATTTTACCTACATTATATGCTTTACATGATACCTAGAACTTGCCCTGTGTGTTTGCAAAGCGAAATGGAAGTTGTTTGGTTATAGTGATGATAGAGGCATTTCTTTGTGTAACCCCATAAATCAATAAACTGTGAATTCACATGTAAAGTAGGGGTGTACATAGGTCGGGTTGGTTCGGATTTTGCAATTACCAAACCAAACCAATTGTATCGGGTTTTTAAATCTATAGATCAAACCAAACCAATAAAAATCGGGTTTTTCAATATCGGGTTTTCTCGGGTTTCTCGGGTTTTTCGGGTTTCTCGGGTTTTTCGTTCCGATAAACTTGTGCTCCAAAAATATCACCAAAAATATAAACTGCATATCATAGTGCACTCTACATAAGAATTATCACCAACTTTTTAAGAGTATACATTACACACAAGAGAGTCCTAAAAGATAAACAAAAAGAGAATATATTAAAGATTAAGAAGTTGGGCATCTTAATAGATATTACAACCACAGGAGAATATTTCCAAAATACTTGTAAACGCATAATGACCTCACTTCCAAAAGTAGTCATGAAGCAAATTGTAGTTAATCATCCCTCTAATCAATCCTCAAAGGTGAGTCTACATATTCTGGAAAAAAGAAGAAGAAGAAACAATTAACATATTTAAATATTAATTAATGTAAAAAATAACTATACTCATTAACAATTGAATACAAATTATTACCTTCTTCTAGTTGCTCAATTTTCTGGACTTCCTCTAACATGTCTTCAAATTTATATTCCTTGGAAGGTGATCGTATCCATTGTTGAGTACAAATAAGTGCTTCGACTGTTTTTGGTGATAAAGAACTCCTATAAGAATCCAAAATTCGACCACCTGTACTAAAAGCAGACTCCGATGCAACAGTAGAAATAGGAATAGAAAGAACACCCCTTGCAATCTTTGAAACAATTAGATATTTACTAGATGAAATTTTCCACCATGCCAAGATATTAAAATCCTTGATCTTCACCACATCATCCATCAAATATATCTCAAGATCGGATTTTTTTTTAATATTTCCCTCATCTTCCAAAAGTTTCTCCCACTTTGATTGCAACAAATCACCAACTTCACTCATACTAGTATCGCCTCCAATATTGTCACTAGAAGCCTCAAAAAAAGAATCATTGTAGTTATTATACAAGCGAGTTAAAATGCTTACCACATCTTCGGACTTCAATCTTCCCAACAAAGAACCAAATGCATCAATAAGAATGAAGTTCACATACTTCATCTTGTATCTAGGATCCAACACAACAACAACAAGCAATAACATATTCATATCCTCAAACTTACCCCAATATTTCTCAAGCTTACTTTTCATTCTTTGTGCCATATCATTCAAAGTACGATCATCGCTTTTCGTATGCTTTATAATAGCATTTCGAATATTAAAAAATTCATGGAAGAAAGAGTTGGAAGTAGCATATAAACTGCCTGAAAATTTTAAAGTTGTCTGATAGAAAATGTTAAGAAACTTTATAAAAGCTTTCACATTCTTCCAGTCGTCTGCAGATGGATTTCCTCTTAAAGCACTTATTTCTCGACAATACTTTTGATACTTATGGTCATCCACATACATTTTTGTAAAGGCTTTTTCAAATTTTAGAGATGTATCTAACATTGTATATGTGGAATTCCATCTTGTTTCAACATCAAGACTTACAAGACCATGAGTATCTATCTTAGCTTTCTCAACAAATGACTTGAAAGAAGCAAACCTTGAAGGAGAAGACCTAACATATTTTACCGCATTTCTTACACGAGTAATAGGCTCAATTTGTTCATCTAACCCATCTTTTACAATCAAGTTCAAAATATGAGCATTGCATCTAACATGCAAAAACTCATTTCCAAGTATTGCCCCTTTCCAATCATCAATACGCAACTTCAAATGCTTAATGGCAGCATCATTAGCACTTGCATTATCCAAGGTCACTGTAAATAAGTTATCAATTCCCCAACCAAATAAACATGCTTCAATTCCCTTTGCAATAGTCTCACCTTTGTGATCCGGTGTTGGAAAAAAGTTCAAAATTTTCTTTTGTAGATTCCATTGATCATCTATCCAATGTGCAGTAACAACCATATAAGTTAAGTTTTGTAGTGATGTCCATGTATCACTAGTGAGACATACACGTTGGTTCTTAATAAGATTTTTAATTTTTTCCTTCTCTTCATGATAAATTCTCAAACAATGTCTAGCAACAGTTACACGAGAAGGTAATTCGAAATTAGGTAAGGCTTTAGCCATTAATTTCTTAAATCCTTCTCCTTCAACAACTCTAAAAGGTTGCTCATCAAGAATTACAAATTCGGCAATCGCCCTCCTAATGTCATCCACATTATACACTACCCTTTCAGTAGCACCCGAACCACCTTCTAGCCACCCTTCTTTGATAGGTTTTAATGTTGATTGTCTCTTATCAATGACTCTAAAGGGAGATTTGTGACATGTAGAAGTTAAATGCGACCATAATGTAGTAGTCCCATTCTTGCTACCTGCAGCAAATGTTTTAGGACAATAATTACATTTTGCCCTACATTTACCTCCTTTAGCGGTAAATTTGGAGAAGTGATTCCAAATCTCAGACGTCTCTCTGCCACTATTTTCAGATTTAGATTTTTCTGATGGAGTCGTTCTTTTTTGCTTCTTAGGAGGAGTGCGTCGATGAGGAGTGTCTGCACTTTCTTTTTGAGCTGCCACTGGTGAAATATTATTGACAACCACCTCTGCATCTGCTCCAGAAGTTGTAGTTTCCATTCTAAGAAAGAGTTCCTGCAAATTGAACATATCCAGTTACTATTTAACTCATGGAATTTACCTTCGCATTGTGACAACAAATTACAGATCACTGGACTATATTTATAGAGGTCATTTTATACTGGCTAGGAATTATAAAAGGAGAATCCGACAGGCTATGTCTATAAAGATACTTGGTGTAAAAATCCCAATTATATTATGTAGGAAAAGAAGCTACTGTACAGTACAGGTAAAAACGAGAAAATTCTTCGACCACTGAAAAATATCCAGAATTCAAACGAACAATTTAAAACATAGGGAAAAAATCATGAAGAATGATAAAATTATAAACTAATAGTCAGTAACATCCACCTTATGATATTAATAGAACATTTCAAAGCAACATAGTTCAAGAATCTTACAAAACATTCACCTTAGTATTGTCCATAAAGTTTTGCTAAAAAATCATAAAGAATTGAAAAGGGTGAATTTGCAGTCCTTATATAGATAACTGCTAGTTTTCTTTATTACTTATAGTATATGCTTATAGTACATATCTGTAAAGTAATGATATATATCTATATCACTTGTTTCCACTTGGACTTGAAGCTAGCTTGCCACATCTTAAATAATTGGGGAAAAGCAAGGTAGATGTATGCAATTAAAAGAAAGCATGTAAAATGAGAGTAAAAGAGCTTTACCGGTGAAATCTTTACTGATGATTTCAATTGTTTGAGCAAAGGAAGAGCGTAGGTTTTTTGCCTTTGGAGAAGAGGCAAGATGATTTCAATTTTTTTGTGTTTCAGAACACCTTTAGGACAATCTATGTGATTTAAGATTAGGTTTTGGTTTGGGCTCAATTATTCTTTTATGGCCCAAACAAAAACAAACATTTACATGGGCTATAATACCAATTTAAAATATTATGCTATATAAAGAAATTATAATAAAAATTAAGAAATATTTATAACTTACATTCTAATAAATATTTTTATCTATCTAATATATAAAATATGTATACATGTAATGTCGGGTTGGTTTGGTTTCGGTTTGACTTTTTTTAGTTAATACCAAACCAACCCTATTGTGGTCGGGTTTTATTTTCCAATACCAAACCAAGTCAAACCAAACCACTAGTCGGGTTTTTTTTTCGGGTTGACTCGGGTTTTCGGGTTGGTGCGGGTTATCGGTTTGGTTTGTACACCCCTACTAGTACGTAGTATCCTAGTTAACCTCTTTGAGCTTAAAGCCTATTCTTTGATAACCCTTGAATGTTCATAAAAAATCAAAATCATATATTGTTCTACTTTACCTCCTAGAAGCACTTGTGTTTTAACGAATATGCAAAAGTCAAAGTGTGGGATGAAGGAAAGTTGAAAAAGGGAAAATCAATAATGAATGGTAGAAAAAATGATGAACTGGCAAAATACTGTAAATACTACAAAACAATAATGAAAAAAATGTGTATATATGTAAAATAGGAAGTCCAGTTACACCAACAAAAGAAAATTAGGGATTAAAAGAAAATAAAGGTGAAGAAATGTTTAGGGGAGACATAAGGAGAAAGCCAAAAAGGGATGTTGTGAAAAAAAAAAGTGCTTAGGGAGGTTAGCCACTATAACCAAAAGTATCCTACCCGTCCCTTAGCCAATATTACAACCCTTAAAGACCTCTTGATCGGTGATTGAATAACTCGATTAGTGGAGTATTATACTAGGGGCAAGCATATGATGTATCTGTATGCGTATGAATGTTCTTTGTTGAGAGTGAGTAATTTTTCCTATATCTATAAGTTCCATGTTCTAAATTGTTTATGTGTGGGAACTTCTCTCAATATATTGTGTGAGGGCATGTAACTCAGGAAGGAAAAGGTAAATTTGCAAGTCTGAGATAATAACTACAGTATGCGTATGAATGTTCTTTGAGTTTACAGTTAGGTAAGGATTGTGCATGTCTTAGGTTAACCATGAATGATAGCTTTTGTGACATATTTTTGGGGGAGACATTAATAAAATTGGCCTAAAGTGTGATTAAGGTTGCTCGAGGACGAGCAAAGGTTTAAGTGTGGGGTGTTGATAATAGGTGAATTTGACTATATTTATGCCCTAAATAATCACACTTTATTGTTGTTTTGACATTGTTTATGATGACAAAATGCTTTTATTAGTGTTTTTAGTGTGTTATAGGCACACATAAGCTAATGAAGACTCAAAGAGCAAATTTTGGAGTCGAAAGATGGTGAAAAAGGCCAAAGTGTGGTACAAGTCAAGAAATTATGCTTGAAATAGTCGGGAAGGTGTGATTCCGAGCTATATAGATGCTATGGCATGAATTTAAGTTATTTGTAGCTTTGACGTCTGAGTAAAAGCTCAAGGAAGTAAGCTAGGATCGTGTTTGGGGGTCAAATTTGATAGTTTAGTACAAACGAAGACTTGATGAGGCATATTATGCACTGTCTAGTAAATTGGACATAACTTTTTGCTTATAACTCAGTTTTTGGTCCATAATATATGGTTGGAAGGTTAACTCAAATGGATACAACTCTTATGTTTTGAGTGTTTCCAAATTCCAAAGGGAACAGGGTTAAAAACCGCGAACGCGGTTGGACAGCGGACGGACCGTGGTTGAAAGGGCTCGCGGAATCTCTGAGATTCAGAGAAGTGGATTTTCCGCGGTCCATCCGCGAACGCGGACGGACCGCGGGCGAGGCCGGAATTTTTAGGGTCAAACTTGTCAAGATGCAATTTTTGTAACCTAAACCCTCTATATAATGATAGGATTCGCCCAAGAGAGGCAAGTATTGTATTATTCATTACTTTTGCAAGAAAACTAGTAAGAGAGAACTCTCTCAACATCTTTCTTTCTTTTACATTGAATCTTTGATTATGAATTCAATTATCTATCTTGTTTCTTTGATTATGAGTAGCTAATTATTTATCTAAGGTTTTGATGGAACCTATTGAGTGATGAACTTCTGGGTTATGTGATTACAAATTGTTAGCTAGATTTCTATTTGTTCAACTTCGTTCTTGTTGTAGTTAATTAGTAGGATCCCCAATTAGCTGTTCCTATTTAGTGTGCATAACTTGGAAAAGAGTGCATATTTAGGTAAATTGTTGAACAACACCACACCTAGATTATTGGAGGAATCTATAATTGTAGGCGTAAAGGTGGGATTAGGAATAACGAAACCTTGGGTGCAATCTAAAGTGAACCGTTCAAATTAAAGCTAGCTAGGGTAGCTCGGGAGAGTGCACTAGTAAATTATTGTAGTTGCTCGGGAGAGAATTACGGTAAAAATAGCGTTCATGATTGATAGAATAATATTGACAATTTGTATGAGCATAAACAGAAGGGATTCCATCAATAGGGGAAATCAATACCTTAGTCTTTCTCTTCATTCTTTACACAACATTCAATTATTTCTTAAAAGTCTTTAAATTCTTGCAAAAGTTAGTTAGTAGAAAATATTCCACAAAATATATTCAAAAGTTTGGGAAGCTGCTTCAGAAGTGTTCTTGGGCTGTGGAAGTTGCAGTTGATAGGTTAAATCCCTGTGGGATCGACTCTGACTTAATTGACCGGATTATATTGACTACGACCGTTGTTTGGACGTGAATCAATGGACATAGAAAGGTACTTGGACCGTTGAAAAGGTATGCATATCTACTCCTCATGTCCGACTCGGACTCCCAAGTAGGTTTCGACTAGATGACGTCTCCACTACACTCACTGTAGGATAACTTTTTGACCTCAACTGTCGGACTTGTCGGGCTGAATAACCACCAACTTCTCCTTATAAGTCAAATACTTGTCCAACTGGACTGAGCTAAAATCTAACGCATGGGATAGATCTCTATGATATTTCCGGAGCATAGACACATGGAACACCGTATGGACTTCTAATAAACTAGGTGGCAGCGAGAGCCTATAAACCACCTCACACACTCTCTCAAGAATCGCAAAAGGTCTGATATACCTAGTCCTCAACTTTTACTTCTTCCTAAACCTCATCACACCCTTCATGGGTGAAATATGGAGTAGTACCCTCTCTCCGACAATGAATGCTACATCATTAACACTACGGTTGGCATAACTCTTCTTCCTAGACTTAGATGTATTAAGTCGTTTTAAATAATCTTAACCTTATCCAAGGTAGCCTATACCAAATCTGTACCCAAAAATTGCGCCTTCCCTGGCTCGAACCATCCAATTGGCAAATGGCACCATCTCTCGTATAATACCTCACAGGGAGCCATCTAAATACTCGACTTGTAGTTGTCGTTATAGGAAAACTATGTAAGTGGGAAAAATTGATCCCAAGAACCCCCTAAAATCTATAACACAAGCACGGAGCATATCTTCTAGTATCTGAATAGTGCGATCAGATTGTCTATCTGTCTGGGGATGAAATATTGTGCTCAACTTAACCTGCATGTCCAACTCACATTGTACTGACCTCTAGAAGTGCAAGGTGAATTGCATACTGATAACTAAGGATTATGGTTCATTTTACACTCCTACTTACTGTCACGACCCAAATCCCAAACCCAGTCGTGATGGCGTCTCTTATGAAGATGAGGCCAGCCAACAAAACAAACTCTTCCTTTTTAACAGTTATTTAACATGTATAAAGCTAAAACATGATTAACTTAATCAAAAGCACGGAAAACAACAATAACAACATGGAACCATCCCGCACAGCCCCACATCGGTTTGTCACTGGTCAAGAGCTACTATGGAGTTCACTAAAGTACTACAAGTCCAGAAATAGGAACAAAGTCTGAAAGTAACATGAACAACATAAAATAAGGGAGAGGATCTGGTGTCGCGGACGCTAGCGGTCACCTGGCTCTACTATGATAGCAAATGTTCAATCAGCTCAAAACCCACTATCGGGTGGTCAAGTACCTGAATCTGCACACGAGGTGCAGGGAATAAAGTGAGTACTCCAACTCAATGAGTAATAAGGGTAAATAATAACTAAGCAACAATAAACCACGTAAAGCAAATCAACATGCTATATGGTATAGTGTAACCATTGAGAACACATGGAAAACGTAAAAATCCTTTAGAAAATATCTTGACTCAGTTCAAAACCTCTTTTTGAGAATATCTTTCCCCAACAGTTAAGCAATTAAATGCCGAACAGGTAGTGCAAATTAGCACAAAAGTCAGCCCCTCAGGCACAAACAAGTATGCATAATTGAACTCATAACTCGCCCTACATGCAATATTCTTGTTCCTAGTCAGCCATTGTTACCCGACCCGTTCACAGCATACAGTGTCACTGTTACCACTGTCTCAAATTATCCTCTTTAAAAGTGAATCAAACAATATTAGAATAGCAAATAAATATCTCAAGAAATAACACAACAACGAAAAATGCACAAAAGCATGAATGCAATGCATATGACGGTACGCTCTGGTGCCCACTACGGCGTGCAGTCCGATCCATTTAATGTAGAGGCACTCACTGGGGGTGTGTATAGACTCCGGAGGGTCTCCTACAGCCCTAGCGCAATATCGCCATGTCTTGGCTTCAAACAAGCTCTCGACCTCAATATCACTACATCATCATTGCGGCGTGCAACCTGAGTCATCCATATATTCAGAAGTCACTATAACACTACTGCGGTGCAGCCCGATCCATTCTCAGTCCAGAAATGCACATAAGCCACTTGGGCAATATTAACATGATGGTCCTCAGCTCAAAACCTCAACAACATATTGTTTAAGTTTTCAAATCTTAGAAAAAAAATGGCTGAGTTTGCAAAATAGTATTAAAACCTTGAACCGAGATCAAATAATATGCAAGTAATGCAATAATAGTGATATCAATCCCCGAAGGATTCACATTGTTGGCACGAAGCTCCAAACATGGCAATCGGCCAAAATTACGATGATAACAAATAATTTATGTCAAATACGCGGTAAAAATCAACAACCGTAATAGACCAAGTCACAGTCCCCCTACGCGATGCTCTACCCCATGCCCACTATCCGGCATGCAAGTCACCTCAAAATAGCACTACGATATGCAATCCGAGGTTTCAAACCCTCGGGATATCATTTACAATTATTACTCACCTCGAACTCACTATTTCTTTAATTTGCGATGCCTTTGCCCCTCAAACCAGCCTCCACACGTATCGAATCTGGCCAAAACCATAACGAATTCATTACAATAGGCTAAGGGGATATAACACAATTGAAAGGACTCAAAAAATATCGATAATCACGAAATTGGCAAAACCCGAGCCTCGGGCCCACTTCTCGAAATTCAAAAAAACAATTACATTAATACGATCCTTATCTTGACACGAATTCATACATATCAAATACACAAGAATCAGAGTCCATTTGACCCCTCAAATAATTAATTCAAACTCGCTTAAGTTTCAAGTCCTAACCTCCATTTTTAACCATTAATTCCTTGAATTTCAGTGTTTAATCCATGTTTTTACACATTAATAACATAATCCGAGTCCAATAATTCATACCTAATTCATACCTGATGAAAGTCCTTCGAATTCTCTTCAAAATCGCAGAAGAAATCGCCTAAGCCGAGGTCCAAAATATTTTTCCTTCTCTTTCAAATTCGTGAAACACTGCTCATTACACCCAGGTCAATTTCCGCTCCTGCGGTCAAATAACTGCACCTGCGGTTCCCGCACATTCGACCAAATGATGTTGTTACACTTAAAGTCCCATAGACCGCTTATGCGGTCTAGAATCGCTTCTGTGGTCGCCGCATTTGCAGATCCATAACCGCTTCTGCGGAAAAGGGTTTCGAGACCCACATCCGCTTGTGCGACCCAACCACCGCATCTGCGAAACTGCTTATACGGCCCCTTTTTCCACAGATGCGGAAACAACAGAACCACCAAACCTCTTCCATGCAACAAACTCTAAATTTACCGTTTAACCACCCGAAATCACCCCGAGGCCCCTGGGACCTCAACCAAAATCACTGATATGATCTATTACCTTATTCAAACTTGCTCGGATCATCAAACCGCTATAGTTAACATCAAAATCATCAAATTTCACCAAATCAAAGCCCAAGTTCTTCAAAAACTACCGAATTACACTTTCGATCAAATCCCGACAAAATAATGTCCGAATGACCTGAAACTTTACACACGTATCCAAAATCACCTAACGAAACTACAGAAACTCTCGGAATTCTATTCTGACCATCGGATCAAATTCTTACCCATCAACCGGAATTTGCCAAAATACTAACTTTGCTCATTCAAGCCTAGTTCTACACCGAGCCTCCAAAATTACTTTTGATTGTGCTCCTAAGCCTCAAATCATCCCTTGAAGCTAATCAAATCGTCGGAAATCACATCCGGGCCCTCTAACTCACAAGTAAACTTTCGGTTGACTTTTTCCAACCAACCTTTCCTTAAAGAGACTAATTGCCCCATTTCCTACCAAATCCAATTCAAGTCAACTCAAACTTGCCCAACACGTATAATAATCATGAAGGAGCAATAAACGAGGAAAATGAGACGGAAATACATGAGACAACGGGTCAGGTCATCGCATCATCCCCAACTTAAACCAATGCTCATCCTCAAGCGTTCCCAAGTTGTCCTAGAAGCCAAACAATAGTTGAATCACCTTACCAAGCATATACCCGGGGTGATCCCACGTCACCCTATCTCACGTAGGTCTGATAACACAATATAGTTGAAATCTCACAACCCACATAGACTATGACCCGTCGAACCACATCACACTTTCCAAAATTGTACGCAAGACCAGAACCTCACATCTATACTTAGGATAAGTCCGAACCCGCTGTAATAACCCATACCTGCAACCTCCGATCTAATTCTATGATATATCGCATAGCTCAAACACATGTGACAGTAACTCCCATTCATGGAAGCTATCCACAACAACCATATGCCGATAAAAGCCTCTTATTAGCTAAAGCCTTATTCCAACACTTCCATTTCCTACCAATAATAATGAAACACATAGTATACCATAACCATTTCTCAGATCTACCATTCATGAAGGCAATTCTTCCCTTTTGACTAATACCATAGCAGATTCCGAGCCGAACCTCCATATCATTCTTCCAACAAGCTATAATCAAATATGTTTGTATTCATTAATGACTCTCATGATCACCTCGAATCCAAGACACCACTCAGGTGATATGACACCTCAACATAGGCCTAATCCACAACTTGCATAATCCACGCACCAATGAAGGGTGGTTTGAACATACTCAAATCATGACAAATGACTCAAACAAAAGAGATGTAACTCAAACTCTTCAGTACCATCCACGTAGACTCGCTACAATGCGTGATCCTATCCAAACACTATTACACATGAAGCACCTCTAGTCGCTATACTCAAAATTGACAACCACGCACGGATGGATATCTGGAACCCAAACAAATCATTATACCCATGGTGAAGCAAGTAATATACACCATACGATTCTGAAAGGACACAACCGGTGCGCTATTCGTCGAGCAACAGCCAATACAGACTTTCCTTAGAAACTAGGAAACAAGGCATACAAGAAGGCATATGGAAAGCTATTCCCATTATTACACTGTTGCAGCGTGCAATCCGACCAAGATAACATGCCTATGGTGGCGTGCCATCCGATCCACACATACTCATGGTGGTGTGCCATCCGATCCACACATACTCATGGCGGCGTGCCATCCGATCCACACATACTCATGGCGGCGTGGCACCCGATCCATATATATATCTCACATAAGGACATGCACATCGAGCCAAATTTGCTCATTACAACAAAATACCGAGTATCGGTCGTAAGTATATTGAGTGCATACAATATCTTTATATAGCATTATAAGCTATAAAACACAACTGCAACTGAGGTTTTCCCCTCGACTTCCACTATGAATCGCGATAGCCCCACACTATATATGCCTAAAGTCCATAAATCATAACGTCTCGCAACGGAAAAAACAACTCATGGATCTCTCCAGATAGCTGATAAGCTCAGCAACGGTCGAGTCAACCTATCCCTCGACAATACGATTCGGAGCCAACCGAGTCAACTCATACTGGAACACGCATACGAAAAGTCTCTTAACGCCAAAACTGGTTTAATTATAGCAACTTCTTCACTGACATCCATCACAAAGGCTCAATTAAGAAATGCAATCCTTCCCAGTCATTCGTTGGGTCTTTAAATGATAAACCACTTCACAAGAACATAACTCAATGCACCTCGACACTCAATCTGTGGCGTTTCCGGCATAGACCATTGTGATGATCCGGCCCGTCGTCATGAGAGTTATTACCATGTTACCCCCTTAAGCTTTTCTATCAGTATTAGAGTCTGCCGGTGAGTTAGGAGTGATTCTGGTTGAAAATGAGGCATATAGCCTTTTTGAAGGAAGCTTGAATATGGAAAGTCAACCTAGAGTTGACTATTTAGTTAGAGGGCTCGGAATCGGATTCTGATGATTCGGGTAGTTCCGGGAGGTGATTTGTGACTTAGGGAAGCGATTGGAATTGAATTCGGAGGTCCGGTGTAGAAATAGGCTTGAATTGGCTAAGGTTGAATTTTGGCGAAATCCGAACGGTAGGTGAGATTTTGATCCGGGGTCGGAATGGAATTCCGACAATTTTTGTAGCTCCTTCATGTGATTTTGCATATGTCCGCAAATTTTCAGGTCATTCGGACGTCGTTTGTTGGGTTTTAGATCGGATGTGCAATTCGGAAAGTTTTAAGGAATTTAGGCTTGAATTCGATGTGAATTATGGGTTTTTATGTTGCTAGACGTGTTTTGAGGATTGGAACAAGTTCGAATAAAGTATTAGGATGTGTTGGTGTGTTTGGATGAGGTCCCGGGGGCCTCGGGGTGTTTTCGGGTGGTTAAACGGGAGAGAAAACATGGAAAATTGCAGGTTTGGAGTTCTGGTTCTGTTGTTTTCGCTCCTGCAGAAATGGGAGCGCAGAGGCGAGTCCGC
This sequence comes from Nicotiana noctiflora, assembly GCA_032618575.1. NCBI lineage: Eukaryota > Viridiplantae > Streptophyta > Magnoliopsida > Solanales > Solanaceae > Nicotiana > Nicotiana noctiflora. The sequence goes on along the minus strand of JASVEL010009004.1, from coordinate 298,258 downwards.
AAAAGTAGACTAGGGAGCACTAAGGCACTTGGGCTCGTAGAAGCAGATCTTAATCCACGGAGGTGGTGTCGCTGGTGCGTAAGAATGACCGCAGAAGTGGTCTGGGTTCGTGAGGAGAAGGTCCGCAGAAGCGGAGGGCCGTCCGCTTAGGCGGGAACGCAGAAGCGGCCCTTGATCGTTGAAGCGGAACCGCTGGAGCGGTCCTTGGCTCGCAGAAGCGAAAGTGGCTGGCTAGGCATGGGATTCGCAGAAGCGACCTGTTGGTCGCAGGTACGGTATCGCAGAGGCGGAATTTGTCCGCATAAGCGGAAATCACAGAGGGCTTAATTATATCAGAAGTTAGAAATTTCAGAACATTCTAAAACATTTAGGGCTCGGCTTAAGAGGCGATTTGGGCGATTTTGAAAGGAAATTCAAGGCGATTCTTCAGGTAATCAACAATGGACTAAAATTATGGTTTGTATTAATAATTATGCAATTTACTCATGAAATTGGAGGAATTAGGGGTGTATTATGGAGGTTTTTCACCCTAGGCTTGTATTATAGAAAACCAAGGATTTGAATAGGCAAATGGAGTCCGAATTTGGTAAATTTTATATGCATAGACTCGTGTTGAGACAAGGGTTCCAAATATGTGACTTTCGTAATTTTTCGAGAAGCGTACCGAAAGTCGGGTTTTGGCAACTTTGTAGTTTTGGTGTAAATTGTGTTATTTTGACTGGGTATCATCCCATTGGCCTAATTTGATGTATTTCCACTATATTTGATCAGATTCTACGCCTGCAGAGCTTGATTCTCGTAGCAAGGGCATCGCGGGCTAGTCGTCGAGCCGAATTGAGGTGAGTAATGGATGTGGGTGATGACTAGCGGTTCAAAACCCCGGTATACCACTCTGTGACGTTGTATAGCGGCGAGACATGTACTCTCCTGTGAGTGCGGGGTCGATTGTGATTTGGGGACTATGGCTTAGTCCGACCTGTTGATATTATATTGTGATATTGGCTATTCTTGAGCCGGTGAACCTCCTTCTCGGATGGTTGCGTATTATATTGTGATATTGGCTATTCTTGAGCCGGTGAACCTCCTTCTCGGATGGTTGTGTACTTTTATGGGCTGTGAGCCAGTTATTGGGATCCTGCGAGGATCGTTATCATTGTTTCTGTGATATTGACATGCTAATGTTACTACCAGTCCGGAGATATTACTGTTATTATGATATTTTTTTTCAATCTCTGGAACTTTGACATACTGTTTTCAATTGAAAAATGATAAAAGAGTTTTCAAAACTACTTTTGAGCATGCGAGGCTGCATTTGCATATTAGCTGACTGGTAGTGGATCGGGTTGCGCGCCGCAGCGTATTTCATGATATTGTGCTTGGGCTGTAGGAGCCCCTCCGGAGTCTGAACCCCCACAGTGAGCACGGGTACCCAAATAGGATCGGGCTACGCGTCGTAGCGGTCATTTCATGCATTGCATTGCATTTAGCTACATATGTTAGTTGTTATACTATGTTGTTGATACTTGTTTGCAATTAGCTACATCTGCTAGCTGTTATACTGTGTTGTTGATACTTTTTGGTACATTACTGTTGATATTGAACTGTTATAGGGTATTGATTACAGCTTTACGTAGTGCTGTATTATGGTTTCATACCTGCGCTGTCTTACTCCTGTTCATTACCACTGAGTCTGGCAGTGCAAAGACGATATCCGCGGGATAGTCGAGGTAGCTGCAGAGTCCGCAGGACCTGACGTCCCTTCCATCTGTCTTTTGATTTCGTATCTCTATTTCTTTCAGCATTGAGTATCATGTAAAACACTATTATACTTATGTTATCTGTAGAGGCTCTTGACTCTTGAACCCTCGGTCTGTGGGGAGTTGTACTGTTTGGTGCTTGATCCCCGTATTGGTATTTCTGTCTTCATTGACTTACTTTGTTGTGCTTAAAATTGGGTAAAGTGAGCTTTTAGCTCCGAAATTGTAGTTCATTGGTCAGGCTAGCGTAGCAGTGTGCTGAGCGCCATCACGATCGGGTTTGGGGTCGTGACAAGTTGGTATCAGAGCCTAGGTTTACTAGGCCTCATGAGTCTTGAGCCGGTTAGTAGAGTCTTGTGGATCGGTACGGGGACGCCTGTACTTATCCTCGGGAGGCTGCGAACCTTTAGGAAACACTTCACATTTCTTGGAATTCTTATCGTGCGTACTTGATTCAGCTTGAGATACATTTTTTGAAATTCCTTCCGCACGTCTGTGTACGCATCGAGCGCTCAGTAATATAATTGTCTTATGGCTTGCAATTCCCCGATCGAGGGGCGAGATATAATCTCTGTGAGTTCATGTTGGGCCAGTCGGGAGGACTCGAGGCCAGATCATTGTCTATGGCTTGAGCACCAAGGTACTAATTCCGCGAGCCGGTATTATGAAGTTCATACGATCGGTATTGAAACCCCGTAATTGCACTATTCAGTGCTATGCTGAGATGGAACACGCGTCAGGTGACGAGCGTAGTGGTATTGTGATTGAGGATTTTGACTTGGTCCTCCCCGATTGATAGATTATTGTGTAAAATGATTGAGACTGGGCTTATATCTATGTATTTGGGCTAGTAGCCATGTTTGGGGCCTTGTACCGATCTGTAGAGTATTAGGGAGGCTTAATAATGGATGAGCTGCTAATTGTTCGACTCTTATCTAAACTTTTGTGTAGCCCCGAGCTATGGGCGTGGTGACTATTTATCATATCTCTTAATTGGAAGGTAAAGTGCCTTATGTGTAGTGGAACGAGTTCAAACTCATGAAGACTAAAGTGATTATGCTATGTGTATCCTGGTGGAAGGTGTTGTACTGAAATACCAGATTGAGGAAAAATAGGTGGGTTGATTCTCATGTGTAATTGAAAGGTATTTGGTATGTGTTATGATTCGAGTAGGTACAACGCATGTTCATGTAACAATTATGATAATATGATTTGTGTAGTATTGAGACTAATGTTGTCGATATGCATTGTGATGTCTTGTCGAGTTGTGAATGTATTGTTAGGATGGTTTTGGTGATTCTCTAGCAGGTGGATAGGCCAGTTTACAAAGGGAACTCTGCCAAAATTTTTGGAAAATTTGGGACTTAGAAAAGATTTTTGTCACCTTTTTTGTCACCTAAAGAGTGGGCTTAACTGTTGTGTGTGAATGAATACAAGAATTGCAAAAGAGTTAATATTTCTGATGATTCGAATCTCCGCCGAAGCTTGTAAATGACTTGAGTTTGATATAACTAGAACTTTGTGGCATTATTTGAGTAAGAATGCTATGAGTGACTAAAGGTGCTTGGATGTATGGCTCCGAGCTAAGTTGGGGAGGTTGTTATTGATTAAGTGATTGCACTGTTGTGTGCTGTGTTGGTTCTGTCTCTAGGTATGTTGGAAAATTTTGATAAAGGTTATGGTGCTTCGTAGATGTGAAGAAATACTAGGATGTTTTGAACTTATGTTGGTAAAGAATGTTCGGTGTATAGAAAAGAAAGATAGCTAATTGTATCTATATGTAATCATGTTCTGCGGTGTCAGAGATCTATCAAAGCACGAGTGGTTCTGTGCAATAAGACAGTTGAATTATAACTGAATAAGGGTGAATGACGCCCGAGAATGGTTTGCAATGTTCAAGATTTTTTTGTTTGCTTGTAACAGTCAGGTGCCTTAAGATTGTGTATGTAGCTAAAGATGGCGGTTTCGTTAGAAAAGATCAAGGCTTGTGTTATATCATGTGAATGATGAGATTCTATGTATCCGTATTGGAAGGTAATGATAACGAATTCAAATCGCAGGAAGTTCTTCAAAATAATGTATTATGGGATGTGGTATTTCTGGGAAGCATTGAGAGAGTATTCAGTGGCCTATGGGTCTTATGTATGAGTCTAGTGTGGTAACATGAGTTGATGTATTATGGTGTTACAGTAAAGGCTAATATTAAATTAAAGATGAATCAGAAAGGAAACTGGGTAAATGGAACAACTTGTTAATAAACCGAAACGGTATGATAAGGAATACGATTAATTCCCGGTATGTGTTTGAAGTAATGAGTCTTGCAGATATTGTGCAACAAAGCTCTTGAATGCTGGAAATTGTGTAACTCGATATGGGTATAAGGACTCAGTCTTGGGTAAAAGGACTTATGCAATGTAATTGGGAGAAAGAGTTTGTGATGTGTTTTACCGTGGTTTGAAATGAGTGTATTTTTCCTGTTGGTATGCAAGGCTTGGAATTTGCAATGAGTTTCTCTATACGGGATCATGAAAGTCCTCGACTAGTTGAGTGTGCCGATGTTTGCGGCGTAGGAAAGAGATATGAATTTCCATGTTATCTTAGTGTGGTATGGTATATGCGATGTGTTATGGAAAGTTGATAATGGCATATTCAAGGTTTTGAGATCAATTCATATTATATGGGGAGTCATTAAAATCCTCAAGCAGCATGGGCAGCTGCAGATAATCTGAGAATCAATCTTTCTGGTGATTAAGGAAAATGGTACAGCTATTCTAGTGAATTGGCAGGGAATATGGTCCGAAAGGACAAAGTAATGTAAACTGATAATATCTAGTGATATGGTGGTATTCTCTTGTTGGATCGACTGTAATAATTGAGTCGTTGATGGCATAGTGAAATTTTTGAATGACTTTCGTGGTATGAATGGACGCTTGATGTGCGTTATGTATTTGTATGGTGAAGTACGGAATCAGGCATGGTGATTCATGTGATATATATGTGTAGGAGACTTGAAGTTCTCGCTAGTCCGCCTATGCGGTGGTTGTATATCGTGTGTATCGGCACCATTTTGTGATTATTGGAAATTGGAAGCCCTAGAGGCTCTCTCTTAACTTGATATTACGAATTTGGATTATGATACTTGATTGCTGACTGGTTGTCATAGGTCAGGTTGTCTAGACTAATGTGATATGGACTATGATGGGATGGCACAAATTGCGTAGCGGAGTGCATCAGAGTATGCTCCAGCGGGGTAGTTGTACCTCAGGACCAGCGGACGGCTGGTAGGTATTGCTTTGTCAGTTGGGCCTTCGTAGCGGATATCAGTGTAGAGGTCTCTACCATAGATTCAGTTCTGGAATTGAGGAACTTTGTCGGATGCGTTTCTTGTGGCCGAGCTTGAGGCTATATATGTTTATTGTAGCGAGCAATTCGACTCGATGTGCATTTCCTTTTGCGAGATTTATGCGTGGATCGGGTGGCCCGCCGCCACGGGTTATTTGGATTGGGTGGTACGCCGCCACAGGTATGTTATCTGGATCGGGTGGCACGCCGCCACGGGTATGTCACTGGACCGTAACAATGTATTGTTAAAATAGAGTTAGTTATATGTTACCTGGTTTCTGAGGAAAAGTCTGTATTGAGTATTGCTCGGCGAATGGCACATCGATTGTGTCCTTTCAGGATTTGATAGCATACATTAATTGTTTCACCGTGGGTGAGGTTGATTGCTTGGGTTCAAACCTAGATCTGTGCGTGGCTGACCGTTTTAAGCTTGGTAACTTGAGGTGCTTCATGAGTAATAGTGTTTGGATAAAATCACGAATCGTGGCAAGGCCACGTGATGTTATGACCTCTCGAGGAGGATCCAGGTACTCTATGATGTGAGACGGGATCTTAGTTCTATGTTATGATGGCACAGAGGAATTGAATTACAGCTCTCTTGTTGGAGACAGTTGTCATGATTTGAGTATGTTCGGATGTCTCTATTGGAGCTTGTGTTGTGCTCGTCGCAGCTTAGGCCGGTGTTTGAGGTGTCATGTCACCAGTGCGGTGTGTTATAATCGAAATGATCATTGGAGTCATCAATGAGTGCGAGCATATGTGATTTTAGTTGGTTAGAAAGGTAATATCGAGATTTAGCTCCGAATTATGTTGTAGTATCAATTAAAAGGGAAATTTATTCATGAATGGTTGACCTGAGAGAATTCATGAATGGTTGACCTGAGAGATGGGTTCGATATATCGCGTGTGCGGTTGCCGTTGGCAGGATATGAAGGTGTTGAAATAAGACTCTATCTAATGAGAAAGGTTCTTACTGCTAGTGTGTGGTTATTGTGGCCGGTTGTTGTGGCTAGAGACTATCGTCTCGAGTGATTGGGTTGTTTGATACATCATGTGATCTCACCCGGAGTGGCAAGTATGGCTATTACAGATGGATCGTGTGTACTCTAAGTATAGGCATATGATTAGCAATTGGTATATGACTTCGGAAAGTGCAATGTGGTGTATGGTTCAGATAAACTGTGCAAATTTAGCTATACTATGTTATCGCACTTATGATAGGTAGGGTGAAGTGGTATCACCCTGAATATATGCTTGGTAAGGTCATTCAGCTATTGGGTTGCTTCTAGTACAACTCTGGTACGCTCGAGGACGAGCGTTTTCTTAAGTTGGGGAGAATGTGATGACCTGGCCCGTCGTCATGGGGATTACCACCCTGTTACCTTGCATTTATGTGTTTTATGCTTTCATATTGGTGTTAGAGTCTATCGGGTGAGTTAGGAGTGATTTCGGTTGAAAATGAGGCATATAGCCTTTTTGAAGGAAGCTTGAATGTGGAAAGTCAACCTGGAATTGACTATTTAGTTAGAGTGCTCGGAATCGGATTCTGATGATTCGGTTAGTTCCGGGAGGTGATTTGTGACTTAGGGGAGCGATCGGAATTGAATTCGGAGGCCCGGTGTAGAAATAGGCTTGAATTGGCTAAGGTTGAATTTTGGCGAAATCCGAACGGTAGGTGATATTTTGATCCGGGAGTCGGAATGGAATTCCGACAATTTTTGTAGCTTCATCATGTGATTTTAGATTTGTCTGCAAATTTTCAGGTCAATCGGACATTGTTTGGTCGGGTTTTTGATAGAATGTGTAATTCGGAAAGTTTTAAGGAATTTAGGCTTGAATTTGATGTGAATTGTGAGTTTTGGTGTTGTTAGACACGTTTTGAGGATTGGAACAAGTTAGAATAAGGTATTAGGATGTGTTGGTGTGATTGGATGAGGTCCCGGGGGCCTCGGGGTGTTTTCGAGTGGTTAAACGGGAGAGAAAACATGGAAAATTGCAGGTTTGGAGTTCTATTTATGTTGTTTTCGCTCCTGCGGAAATGAGAGCGCAGGGGCGAGTCCGCAGGAGCGGACTAGGGAGCGCAGAGGCGCTTGCGTTCGCAGAAGCGGATCTTGATCCACGGAGGCGGCATCGCTGGTGCGTAAGTATGACTGCAGAAGCGGTCTGGGTTCGTGAGGAGGAGATCCACAGAAGCGGAGGGTAGTCCGCTTAGGCGAAAACGCGGAAGTGGCCCTTGATCGCTGAAGCGGAACCGCTTGAGCGGTCCTTGGCTCGCAGAAGCGGAAGTGGCCAGTTAGGCCTGGGATTCACAGAAGTGAAAGTTGGTCGCAGGTACGGTATCGCAGAGGCAAAATTTGTCCGCAGAAGCGGAAATCGCATAAGGTTTAATTATATCAGAAGTTAGAAATTTCAGAACATTTCAAAACATCTAGGGTTTCGGTTTAATAGGCGATTTGGGCGATTTGAAGGGAAATTCAAGGAGATTCTTCAGGTAATCAACTATGGACTCAAATTATGGTTTTGTATTATTAATTATGCAATTTACTCATGAAATTGGAGGAATTAGGGGTGTATTATGGAGGTTTTTCACCCTAGGCTTGGATTATAGAAAACCAAGGATTTGAATGGGCAAACGGAGTCCGAATTTGGTAAATTTTATATGCTTAGACTCGTGTTGAGACGAGGATTCCAAATATGTGACTTTCGTAATTTTTTGAGAAGCGTACCGAAAGTCGGATTTTGGCAACTTTGTAGTTTTGGTGTAAATTGAGTTGTTTTGACTTGGTATCATCCCATTGGCCTAATTTGATGTATTTCCGCTATATTTGATCAGATTCTACGCGTGCGGAGCTTGATTCTCGTGGCAAGGGCATCGCGGACTAGTCGTCGAGCCGTATTGAGGTGAGTAATGGATGTGGGTGATGACCAGCGGGTTCGAAACCCCGGTATACCACTTTGTGACGATGTATAGCGGTGAGACACGTACTCTCCTGTGAGTGCGGGGTCGATTGTGATTGGGGACTATGGCTTAGTCCGACCTGTTGATATTATATTGTGATATTGGCTATTCTTGAGCCGGTGAACCTCCTTCTCGGATGGTTTTGTACATTTATGGGCTGTGAGCCAGTTGTTGAGATCCTACGAGGATCGTTATCATTATCTCTGTGATATTGACATGCTAGTTTTACAACCAGTCCGGAGCTATTACTATTATTATGATTTTCCAATCTCTGGAACTTTGACATATTGTTTTCAACTGAAAAATGATAAAAGAGTTTTCAAAACTACTTTTGAGCCTGCGAGGCTGCATTTGCATATTAGCTGACTCGTAGTGGATCGGGCTGCGCGCCGCAGCGTATATTCATGATATAGTGCTTGGGCTGTAGGAGCCCCTCCGGAGTCTGAACCCCCACAGTGAGCATGGGTACCCAAATTGGTCGGGCTACGCGCCGTAGCGGTCATTTCATGCATTGCATTGCATTTAGCTACATCTGCTAGTTGTTATACTATGTTGTGGATACTTGTTGGTTCTCTACTGTTGATATTGAACTGTTACAAGGCATAGGTTACAGCTTTACATAGTGCTTTATTGTGGATTTCTTATCTACGCTGTCTTACCCCTGTTTATTACCACTGAGTCTGGCAATACTCATTTTACTCCCTGTACCTTGTGTGCAGATTCAGGTACCTCTCAGCAGTCCTGATCCGGTAGGTGTTCCGAGGAGATATCTGCGGGATAGTCAAGGTAGCTGCAGAGTTCGCAGGACCTGACGTCCCTTCCATCTGTCTTTTGATTTCGTATCTTTATTTCTTTCAGCATTGAGTATCATGTAAAACACTATTATACTTATGTTATCTGTAGAGGCTCTTGACTCTTGACCCCTCGATCTTTGGGGAGTTGTATTGTTTTGGGCTTGATCCCCATATTGGTATTTTTGTCTTCATTGACTTACTTTGTTGTGCTTAAAATTGGGTAAAGTGAGCTCTTAGCTCCGAAATTGTAGTTCATTGGTCAGGCTGGCCTAGCAGTGTGTTGGGCGCCATCACGACCAGGTTTGGGGTCGTGACACCCATAATGTAATAGTCCGGAATTAATCTAACAATAAAACATCCAGTCTGAATTTTAACATCACATGCAAAATCCAACATACCAGCAATGAAAGATTCACTCGAGCCTCCGAATCTCAATACTCGCCAAACGGTACCGATACACAAGATCCACTATCACAAATAGCTCTAATATGAGGATTTCCACCTCCAATTCCACATAGCATATAAATCATCATACTTGATCCCAATTTCGCCGTCCGAACTCGTGCCATAACTATATATCCAAAAACTCCACGATACATACTCACAAATCTCTCTGGCCACCAAGCAAACCCAAATATCACCAGTCAATCTAACAAGGAACTGCCGCAACACCACCAAAGTACCATCACTTAATCACATTGCCCTTTCTCTGAAATATATACTCTCATCGAATCACTTTCAAATAGCCATACCATTTTCCTTGATTATCTGAGGCTTCCCGCTGCCTAAGTGCTCTATGAATTTCCTTTCTAACCTGAACTGAGACTTATCTAATCACGAACTTCCATAGATCTCATCTACAAGAAAATCCTTACACATCTCATGCCTCTCACATTTGGATAAGATGCACCTCTTCAACCATGGTAGCAATCAACAAGAACTCTCCCAATTTCATTTACACAAACTAAACTGTCGTGACTTAATTCCTCTAACCAAATCACGCTAAGCAAGTCGTCAAAACCCAAGAGCATCACTGTGGAATTACATGTGCTAACTCATTACCTCAAATACACACCAATAATTAATTATACCTAGAAGAACTCTCTGTGAATCGAACTCTGTTTCATTTACTTTCCAGGTGCGGATACATAGATTACCATAATTAACATAGAATACCACAAGTCTAGACGGCTTCTAATGAAAATCAGTCCCTAACCCCACATGCAAGTTTAGAACTCTCAACTGACATACGCAGACTCCTGAACCCATTAGAACCATTATCGCAAGTCATTCACTCTTATTCAACTGCAATTTACCGGATTAAACTTACATACACAAACAACTTCCTTTTCTTTTTACACTAAGCACCCATTATCAACAACAGCTCAAGACATCGTATTATTTCCACACATCCACATAATACCATATAACCTTTATCAAAATTTTGCTTCACTCATGACATCCTCGGCTTAATTTTTGCAACCAGAACTGATCCGCCAACATATCTCGAAATGGAACCAACAAAGCATATAACCGTGCAGTTAGCTAATCAACAGCAACCTCCCCAACTTGGATCGAAGTCATACATCAAAACACCCTTAACATTTCATAACACTTTTACTCTAATGATGCTGCAATAACATAGTGAGAATAAGCTCCAATCGTTACAAGTGGTGAAACACAGATCTTCTAACCTGCACACAAGGACCATACCACGCTAGAACACTCTTCACCTTAGTTTAGTATTTCAGCACACCGTCCACCATCTTAAACATAACACAACCATTTAGTCTTCCTGAGTCTGAACTCATATCGCCATACGTAATGCACTTACTTTCCAACTAGGAGATACGAAAATATTCTTCATGCGCCTATATTCGGGCTACACATCAAACCATAATGGGAAACAGAGACTTAATAGTTCTTCCATTATCCAGCAGACTTCTTCGTCACTACCAAGATCATAAAGATACATCTCGCAGTACAAACATACTCATCCAATGGATATCCAACCGCCCTTCCGGCCAATAGGGACAATACCGAACATACAAGTTCATAACACCAGCTCGCAAAATCAGCAACTTGGTGCTCAAGCCATAAGCAAAGATCCGGCCTCCAGACCTCAAGACTGGCCCAACATCAAACTCACAGAGATTATATCTCGCCCCTTGATCGGGGAATCACCAACCATCAAGGCACATCTAATACTTAGCACTAATGTGCGCATACAAACGCATGGAAGGAATTTCAAGAGTTATATCTCAAGCTGAATCAAGTACGCACGATAATAATTCCAAGAAAATGAAATTTTCCTAAAGGTTCTACAGCTCTCGAGGATAAATATAGATGTCTCCTTACTGATCTATGAGACTCTACTAAACCGGCCTATCACTCGTGAGACCTAATAACCTAGGCTCTGATACCAACTTGTCATAACCCAAATGCCAAACCCGATCGTGATGGCGCCACTCGTGAAGATGAGGCCAGCTAACAAAATAAATGCTTCCTTTTTAACATTTATTTAACATTTATAAAGCTAAAACATGATTAGAATAATCAAAAGCACCGAAAATAATGATAACAACAGGGAACCATCCCGTCACAGCCCGACATCGGGGTGTCACTAGTCATGAGCTACTACAGAGTTCACTAAAGTACTACAAGTCCAAAAATAGGAACAAAGACTGAAAGTAACATGAATAACATAAAGTAAAGGAGAGGATCTGGTGCCACGAATGCTAGCGGGCATCTAGCTCCGCTATGATAACAAATCTTCAATCAGCTCAAAACCCGCTACCGGATGGTCAAGTACCTGCATCTGCACACGAGGTGCAGGGAGTAAAGTGATCAGACAATATCAGAAAATCAAATAAATATCTCAAGAAATAACACAACAACGAAAAAATCACAAAAGAATGAATGCAATGCAATGCATATGACGGTACACTCCGGTACCTACTGCGGCGTGCAGTCCGATCCATTTAATATCGACGACGCTCACTGGGGGTGTGTACAGACACCGGAGGGGCTCCTACAGCCCAAGTGCAATATCAGCCATGTATTGGCTTCAAACACGCTCTCGGCCTCAATATCAATATATCATCGCTGCAACTACAGCCCGAGTCATCCATATATTCAGAAATCACTATAACATTGCTGTGGTGCACACTCCGATCCATGCTCAGTCAAGAAATTCACATAAGCCATTTGGGCAATATTAACATGATGGTCCTAAGCTCAAAACGTCAATAACATATTGTTTAAGTTTTCAAATCTTAGAAAAAATGGTTGAGGTTGCAAAATAGTATTAAAACCTTGGACTGAGACCCAACAATATGCAAAGTAACGCACAAATAGTGATACCGATCCCTCGAAGGATCCACATAGTTGGCACGAAGCCCCAAACATGGCGATCAACCAAAATTATGATGATAACAAATAATTTCAGTCAAAAACGTGATAAAAATCAACAACTAGGACGTACCAAGTCACACTCCCCCAATGGTGCTCTACCCCACGCTCATATCCGGAGTGCAAGTCACCTCCACACAGCACTATGATGTGCAAATCTGGGGTTTCAAACCCTCAGGATAACATTTACAAGTATTACTCACCTCGAACCGGTGAAATCTCTCACCTGCGACGCCTTTGCCGCTCAAACCGGCCTCCACGCACGTCGAATCTGGCAAAAACTAGAATGAATACATTACAATAGGCTAAGGGGATATAATCCAATCGAAAGGACTCGAATATCAAAAATCACGAAATTGACAAAACCCGAGCCCCGGGCCCACTTCTCGAAATCCAAAATTTATTATATTAATATGATCCTTATCTCGCCACGAAATCATACATATCAAATACACAATAATTGGAATACATTTGACCCCTCAAATCATTAATTCAAACTCTCTTATGTTTCAAGCCCTAACCTCCATTTTTAATCATTAATTCCTTGAACTTCAGTGTTTAATCCATGTTCTTACACCCTAATAACATAATCCAGGTCCAATAATTCATACTTGATGAAAGCCCTTCGAATTCTCTTCAAAATCGCCCATGAAATCGCCTAAGCCGAGGTCCAAAATATTTTTCCTTCTCTTTCAAATTCGTGAAACACTGCTCATTAAACGCAGGTAGATTTCTGCTCCTGTGGTCAAATAACTGCACCTGCGGTTCCTGAACATGTGACCAAACGACCGCTTATGTCGTCGCACATAAAATCTCCTAGATCGCCTATGCGGTCTAGAATTGCTTCTACGGTCGCCGCATTTGCGGATCCACGACCGCTTCTGTGGAAAAGGGTTCCCAGACCCAAATCCGCTTATGCGACCCAACCGCCGCATTTGCGGAACCGCTTATGCGGCCCTTTTTTCCGCCAATGCGGAAACAACAGAACTAGCAAACCTCTTCCATGCAATAAACTCCAAATTCACTATTTAGCCACCCGAAATCACCCCGAGGCCCCCGGGACCTCAACCAAAAGCACAGATATGATATATTACCTTATTCAAACTTGCTCGAGTAATCAAATAACTATAGTTAACATCAAAACCATCAAATTTCACCAAATCAAAGACCAAGTTCTTAAAGAACTTCTGAAACGCACTTTCGATCAAATCGCGACCAAACGATGTCCGAATGACCTGAAAATTTACACACGTATCCAAAATCACCTAACGAAACTAAAGAAACTCTCGGAATTTCATTCCAACCCTAGAATCAAATTCTCACCTATCAATCGAAATTCGCCAAAATACTAACTTTGCCTATTCAAGCCTAATTCTAAATCGAGCCTCCAGAATTACTTCTGATTGCGCTCCTAAGCCTCAAATCATCCCCCGAAGCTAAATGAATCATCGAAAATCACATCTGGTCCCTCTAACTCACAAGTCAACTTCTGGTTGACATTTTCCAAACCAACCTTTCCTTAAAGAGACTAATTGCCCCATTTACTACCAAATCCAATTCGAGTCAACTCAATCTTGCCCAACACGTATAATAAATCAGGAAGGAGAAATAAATGGGTGAAAACGAGATGGAAACACATGAGACGGCGGGTCGTGTCATCACACTTACTTTTGTATGGATTAAAAATATGTACAAAATAATCCCAAAGGCTTACATGTTGTACTTGTTTGCAAGGTTTGATAAAAAAAAGGTGACAATTCATCAAAACCAGCTCAAACAAGAGTGAAACATGAACATTGTATGAAATATAAGTCCAGGTACAGTCAACAGATCTACTGCAGTCGCACTCCATTTATTACGAACCGCAGTGAGGAGATTGAAAGAGCTGTTTATTTTGGGAACTCAAGCAATACGGCCGCAAAGCAGTATGTGTCGATTCCAATGGCCTCACCGTAGCCTCAATCAATATTGTGCGGTCCGAAAGAAGGATTTCAGGGAGTTTGGACTTAGGAGAATTAGCACCAATGCGGTTCGCGATCATTTTAATATGGACCGCATTGAAGCCATTACGGTTGCACTGCATTTTATGCGGTCTGCAGTGGTCAACTTCAGATATTGTAGAGCCAAGCCAAAAAGCCTTAGAGTTGTCCGCGATGCATTTTGTGCGGATCGCACAACCTCGTCAGGGGTATTTTTCTCCAGAAAATTCGGCTAGTATAAAAGCTGTCTTTTACATTTTGAGGTCATCTTTTGTAATCTGACATAGGGCTGAGCACGTGAACGACTCTTTTATTCCTTTTTGAGTAATTTTGGGCTACTATTATGCTGAATCTTCATTATCTTAGTTTGTAATTTATTATTATGGTTATTTCTTCATCTAATTTCTTATTTTCTTACCTAATTATGAGTAGCTAGACCCAATAGCTAGGGTTGTGGCTCAACCCTAGTATGAATATTTGATGGGTCTTATGTTATAATGCTTACATTTTTATGGTTGGTTGATATTTGGACTGATTTGAGTTTTGTATGTTGGATTAGTGGTTTCAAACACTATTTTGTGCCTAAGTGACTTGGGCTCTTCTTGAGCAAAAGAGCTTAAGTCTAGGAAATTAGTCCAACAAAAAATTAGGTGTACTCAAGAAATGATTGCCCCAATTAAAGGGTTAAATCTAGAAATAGTAATACTCAACTTGAGCCTATGTTGCTTGCTTAATTTCGGCACCCAATTGATCTTGAGAAAGTCAATTCGGGCAAAGTCACTCAAGCTACAAAGAGGTATAGAGTAATTAGTGTCATGCAACGGCTGTATCATGATCCCAAACATAATATTTGTGCTTTAGACTTAGGAACCCATCAACTATTCACCTAGGGGAAAGTCGCTTCCCTAGTGCCTCGGTACCTATTAGACAACCCTTTAGCAAGTAATCTTAGCTTAATTTAGCATCTTGTTAGCATAATATTAGAAGTAATCAATACATCAACTATGATTGGAAGTGAAATTAAGAGCTTTATACATTGCTGGTTTAGATTGGAAACCAACTCCAACTTCTAGCTCCCTATGAATTTGATCCCACCATATTCGGGTAAAAGCTGCATCGACCGATCTCGCCGCTCTATAGTGGTGCAGGGTTAGCACGATCACCTTTTTGGCGCCGCTGTGAGGGAGATAATGGTTTTGGCTATCTATATAAATATATTTGTGTATTATTTTTCTTTCCTTCAGTGAAACTAATCTTTTCTGTGACGCTAATCCAGGTACAAAATGGCGGCAAACAACTGTTAACACCTAATTTTTCTTATATATTTTTCAATATGCAAAATAAATTCAAAATACCATACCATAGTATTATACATATATATAATATATATATATATATATATATATATATATATATATAATCATATTAGTTTAAAATAATTATCCTATACTACAAAAGTTGCGCTAGTCATTTATTTCCCATTTTTATCCATAAAAACCCAATAATCATTTCTAAAATTATTATTTTTGGTAAATCATCTATTGAATTTTCATATTTATGCTAAAATATAGCGAATGTAATTTTTTCATATTTTTACAAATTTATTTAGTATTTTTCAAAGCTAAAGTGCATAATTGCAATATTAGCCTCTTTTAAGATATAATTGTGTTTTATATTTATAAAATAAAGTCCTGTGTTTTTAAATTTTCAATTATATATCATAAATCATTTTAGCGCTTTTAATTTATTTCTAGAAATTAATTTACTATTTTTGTAATTTTAAAAGGGAAAATTGGCTATTTAAATAATAGCCCAATTATATTTTAATTATAGCCTAAATCTGACCCCAAATCAGAACCAATTTCCCCGGCCCATCAAATCCTACTCCTAACCCTATTAAACTACCCAACCTAGATCTCTTACCTAACCATTTCAATCCTGGCCATTTATCATTTAGATCAATGACCAATATTAGCCTTTTCCTTTTTTTAACCTTAAACGACCCCTTACCCTACCTCATTCTTCATCAAACGCCACGTTTGAATTCCCCTTTCTCTAAATTCTCTCTAAAACCTAACCTAAACCCTAGCCACCGCTCTTTAATCCCACCATAATACCTACCTAATCCATGGCCCCTCGTGGTTAGTTGAGACGTGTATCAGCCTCATATGGCTCCTGGATATTTGTTTCTGTTGTTTCATGGTCGGACCTCGAAGGAATATAGTCCAGTCCTTGCTCGGCTGTTGTTCATAGCCTTTTTTCGACCATCTACGACCTTTCTCTAGCCACTCATGGCCTTTCAAGGCCGATCCTTGACTTTTTCTGGTTAGATTGTTAAGTTTCAACGTCTTTCTCACTTTTCTTTAATCTCTAATACCTTTTGATTTGTTTTAGATATATCTTAGATATGTGCTTCCTATGAACTTTGTAAGTGTTTCTCGAAGGTTCTTTACCTTTTCTTTCTAAACGACTCTTTATTTTTTCGACGATTAGGGTTTTCCTTTAAGTTTTTTTAAAAGATCTCTTCTCTGATCTTAATGTTGTTTGTGATTTTTCTATGTTTCAAACGATTTGCTCATATTGTTCTTCTATCTATTTCAGCATGTTAAGAAAACCCTAGTTCCTTTATTCTTATCCGAGTTCTGAAATTGTTTGTTAAATGTGTACTTGTTCTTCATTTTTGACTCTCTTTTATTTGTTTGACTTGTTTGATTTTGAGTTCTTACTATCTCTTAAACTTGACTACTGATGAAGCCCTAAATTTCGTAGAAGTTTTCTCACTTATTACTCCTGTGAGACCTTTACTTGTTTATGATTTCCTTTACCTGATACTATGGTCTTCTTCACTGTCGGTTCTATGTGACTTCTTGACTTACTTGACTAGTGTGCCTCGAATATTTTCCTTACTATTGTATCCTAGCTTGTTTCTGCACTACTACATGTTTTTGTTATCTCTTTTTCCAATGTGTTTGGCCTCGCATGTCTGACACTTCTGTTCACTCTATTTATATGCTGAAATTTCTTCCTTGATTGATCTTATGACTGATTACAAAAGCTTTTCTTTAAACAACCCTGATTTCACTCGCCTGTTTAAAATTAATTGATTCATTTCCCTTTGCTGTGATATTTTACCTTGCTGAATCCTCTCCCAAAATAAGCCTACTTTGTACTTAGATTTAATTGTTTACCTTATACTTTTACCGCCCCTTATATGGCAATAATCAATTTGTCCCAAACTGATTTTCTTTTCTTAATTGAAACATGTTAGTACCCGTTAAGTCATGATTCCATAATTAAAGGGAATCACTTGGGTTAATTAATTCTAATGGTGATTATTTCTATTTTTTTGTTAAAATACTTATTACCTTATTTTCTTTACTCGTTTTCAAAACTTTAAATACCCACTCCCTCTTCTTTCAAACATGCGAATAACTTGAGTTCAAAACACACACTTACACTTAAAACTCTCTCTTTCTTTACTGCTATTTGTGATATTGCTTTGTCAAGCCAGCCGAAAGCCAAGGCTAGACTATGGACTCTTGTTTGCTTTACCTTTCTGCACTTTGCTTCTGTGACGGTATGTCCTAATTTACTCTTTAAGTCACAACAACAATATGTTTCTTAAGTTGCTTCAGTTTCTCATTCATGGTCACTTCTGCCAATGTTTCTGCAGTCTTTTTACATTACTAGCATAAGGTGTGTTCAAACCGAACCGAAAAATCGTACCAAACCGAAAAATCAAACCAAACCGATTAAAAATCCGCCTAGGTTTGGTTTGACTTGGTTTGGTATTGAGTAAAAAAAGCTGAACCAAACCGACATATAAATATATATATTTTATTTATACTTTTAAGACTTTGTAGTGATTTTTTAGAAAATGTTAAAATATTTGGGATCCTCTCATGTATTAACCTCGAAAGCGTAAATTAACGAAAAATTATTGTTAGACGACTAAGAAAATAACTATCATGTGTTACTAAAAAATTTCTCCTATTAAAATATTTTAATAGATCATATATTTGTCAATTTTTCTCATATTTATGAAACATATATTCACTTATCAAAGCTTTATCTATAATTTTAATAACGTAAGATTGAAATAATATTCATGTAATAAAAAAACTCGAAAACCCGAAAAACCACATAAAACCGAACAAGACCAAACCGATATAATTGGTTTAGTTTGGTTTTGATAAAAACCGAACCAACCCGGTCCATGTACTCTCCTAACTAGCATGCTGAAATGTGTCCCCTTCCCCTCTTAGAACAATGTTTCCCTATGTATATACTCTGTCAATCGCTTGTTATGTGATTTTCTTATTTATGAAACCCAAACCCCATATCTCCTCTATGTGTTTGTGTTCCTTTGGTTGGTTTATAGGTAGGCCAGCATCATCTATTGATGTGCATGACCAAACCTACCCTTTTCTAGGGTCACATGCTTCATACAGTGTATTCCAAAATCCTTTCACCCCTTTATGTAACTACTAATTCTGTGTATTTTGAGCTTTGCTACTATTGTTTTCAAATCACCCTTTAATACTTACTATTTACAACTCAGTTTTAATCAAACTTTGTCCTGCATTTCCACTACATTCTTAGAACCTAGGTTCTGCCCCTCTTGTCTGAGCCTTGCCTTGGGACCCTTGAGGTCCCTTTAAACTTGGACATATATGGATTGGCCCTTCCACGTTGCACTCATTCTTGTCTTGTTATGCGAACCTGAGTGTAAGCACTGCCCGGGGTCCTTTGAGACCCTTAGGGAACTTTCACACACCGAGGTATGAGAAAGGCTTTGAACACCATGGGCATCTGAAGTGATTAATTATATACAAGATTAGGCTTCATTTGGTTGTAATTTCTTACTTCTGCACTTCTTTATAATTCAAGTACTTGGTTTGTAATAATTTGTAAGGAATATTAGGGTTGGCTAGTAAAATGGGATGGGTCAACTATATGTTAAATATCTTGTATGTAGGATATGTTTAATAAATTCTGCATGTTTTACTCCCACACTTAGATATCATGTCTATAGGACCTATTTAATAAATTCTGCATGTTTTACTAGCACACTTAGATATCCTGCCTGTACGTTCTGTTTAATAAATTCTGCATGTTTTACTTCAACACTTAGATATCATGCCTGTAGGATCTATTTAATAAATTCTGCATGTTTACTTCCACACTTAGACATCATGCCTATAGGATCTAGTGGCTATAATCAGGCATTATGCCCTCAAGGTTAAAATCAATTTTGAAATTAGATGTCATGTCTATAAGGTTAATATCTATATTTTTATGGAGATCATGCCTATAGAAATTTCATTGCGATCAAATAAATCCAGCCTACTCCATTTCATATTCAATTAGATACCATGCATATAGGACCAAAATTAGCCTTGAATACTTAGATTCCATGTTTGTATGAATGAAATCAGTTATAATAGAAACCATGCCTATAGGACCTAAAACCAATTTAGTTAAAAATCAGTTTGACTCGTACTATTCTGAATCAGTTTAAACAACGTACTCCTTTTATCAATACATTTTAGAAAGCATCCCTATAGGATCCAACTTGCTCGTTTAGAATCGCTTACTTGTTTTACTACGCTCCTAATCAGCAATAGATATCATGCTCCTAGGACATCATTGTTACGCCTAGGCAAGCCTTAAGTAATAATACTGATAAAATTGAATCCGACTTTATTTAATTAGCAACTGCTACAACCAGTAGGCAGGCCTGATTCAGACTTCTTATCTGAGCTATACAATGAATCTGGTTCTAACTCAAATCCCCTATTTTAGGATTTTTTAAAATTCAGACTATAATTGTGCTTGAGTCGTGCTATTTATGTGTATTATTTGGATGGACTATATGAGCCTCTAACTGCCTAGATGTTTCCCTTTTAAATGAAGTCCTACGTGTTTTGTATGTCGCCTTAGCCTTTTGCCTTTAAACTTAAGAGTCAACCAAATCCTCCGTCTTATAGGAATAGTAGTCCTAAAATTCCTCTAGGACTGAAAGAAATGGGACCGATAATAGCACGCAATAGAGGTCGAGACCAATCTGCGCTTTAATACCTTTACAGTGTGGGAAATGTAGATATGGATATGATGATCGGTGCACTAATACCAAGTGTAACCCCTCTTTTGAGGAGTGATTACCAGGTATTGCATTGATGTGATCCATATTACAAATAAACCTAGGACCCCTTGCATGCTTAGTTATAACTTTTCTTGTCAAAACTTTTGCTTTATCATTTTTCAAACACTTTGTATTTAAATTTTGTTTACTCGTTAATTGCACAAATTCACAAAGAACTATCTGGCCGAGAACCACAGTAGTGGGTCTTGCGGGTTTCTTAACACCTTTCCCTTGGGATAATTTCAAGCCCTTACCCTATCTTTGGTTATCAAGCGCAGTTGTAGTAGAACCCTATAGGTGACCTAACGCACCTTAAAAGTGTTAGGTGGTGACTCTTCACAATTGCAAAACCCCTTTCCCAAAAGGAGAGAGTGTTGTCCCAACCAAATGTCATAAACCCGATTCCGCGAAGGAAAACGGGGGCGCGATAGCATGGAGACTCTGTTGGGGATTGTTTTTGTTAGGCTTTTACCGTTTCAGATTATTCTTGTGAATTTGTACTTATCTATGTGCAATTACTTGTTTAATTCATTTAAGCATTTAATGTCTTCATTAAAAAAAACAAAACTGACATATCTTCCTTATTTTCTTTTCTTTATTGCTTTAAATTCTGAAATTGATGTATTTATCGCTTTCTTAATGTGCAAATACATGTCAACATGCTTTTTAATTCTTGCATAATCATGCTCAACATCATGCTCCACTCATGCCAAAACAAATACTATAGCAACACTTAGAATGATTGGTTGCACTCTTCCTATATCACTACCCCCTAAATTTGGAAAGGCATATTATTGGTAAAACTAGTCGATCAGTGGTGCATTCGATAATTCCGAGCCTTCCCCCTTGAGTTTTCTGCTCAAGGGTACCAGTCTAAAACCCCATAGAAACCTTACTCTGTTTAAATTGTGCATGAATTATAGTAATACCTAGCTGAATCAGTTATGTTGTCCACATAATGATCCTTTAAGATAGCTTTGTCCAAAGTCAACTGGTTTTTCCTAAACCCAAACGGACATCATCACGTTTTATTAGAAGAAGTAAATGCTTCATGCTAATTGTTGATGTTAAATAGTCGATTCTGGTAGAGGTAGGGTCTAACCCTTTTGTTTTGCAAAACGTGAGGAATGAGGTCCCCAGTTTCGATATGATTAGCACGCTCCCACTCTTGCTAGACTGGTAGAGCAGTCTTCCATCAAATGACCAAATCAATGAGTAGAAAGAGACGGCCGACAAAGCTAGCAAAAAGTTGGAATATCTGGAATACAGTCTGCTGGAATTGGAAGGAAAAGTGAGGAAGAGGGTCATTGACTGCCTGAACGTTGACGGAAATGAGGGAGAACACCTGGCGAAGGCATTTTTACTGGTGAACCTACGTGAACTGGAGGATTTGATCAACGAGAGCATTCAACTTGGAGAAGGTCCTTCTGGTACCAAATAGATAGGAATTTACTTTTTGCCTTGTGAATGTAATAAGGCCAATGGCCATTAGTGACTTTTTTCTTATTAGTGTCATTTAGGATTTTCCTACTTTTTATCAATAAAATGAGGCATTTAGCATTAAATGTTCTCCAAGTTTATTTGTCGCTAGACCTACCTCGGGCACAAAGAGGTTCCCAAATTAGGACACGCTTTACATTTCCCGCACAATGTGTTTAAATATCGTAGTATTTTTTATGATCCCCACTGACTTGATTACCTTTTATTTATTTTTTGTTTTATTATCCCCCTCCCCAAAGGTTAGTTCGTGCGCTCTAGCATCATCATCTTATTTTGCTAGATCCAGAGGTCCTCCACCCACTCCTCCTCTTAGGTGTTATTCTCAAGGAGGAGTAGGAAGGTCCTTCCATACAAGCTGTAGGCAGAGGGGCACATCTCAACAATTGGACCATCTGGACAACCAGAGCCAGATGAGCCTCGGGTTAGCAAGGCTAAAACAAGCACTATTCACTTTTTAATTTACTGAATGATTTTCTTTTTGCATTTTTCAATTTCCGCAATAAGATATCCAATGTTCGAAACAATTATTCAATTTATCAAAAGTATGTTTGATTTTTCCTATGAATTAATATTTATTTTTACATTTTCCTCCTATTTTACCAATACAACATTATTATTACTTATCTTGATGAACCAATAACTATGACTACAATGAGACAATGCAACAAACGGACACTGAATTAGAAGAAGATGACATACCTGACGAGATTGTCAAAGAAGTTGAGAACTTTGAGAACAAACCTATGTCCAACCTGGATGAAATCGAAATTGTTAACATAGGAGATGCAGAAAATGTCAAGGAAACACGAATCAACATTCACTTATCACCATCAGAGAAGAAAGAATACACAGAGTTTCTAAAGGAGTATGAGAACATATTCTCCTGGTCATATGATGTTATAACCGGTCAGAGTACGTCTATTATGGCTCACAAACCGCCAACCGATCAAATGCGTCCACTAGTAAAGAAAAAGCTCAGAAAGCTCAAACCTGATATGAGTCAGAAAATCAAGGAATGAGTCACCAAGTAGATCAAAGCTAAGGTTCTCAGGGTGGTTGAGTACCCGACATGGTTATCCAGCATTGTGCCAGTGCCAAAGAAGGATGGGAAGGTCAGAGTCTGTGTCGATTACCAGGATCTCAACCGGGCCAGTCCAAAATACGACTTTCCTTTGCCGAATATACACATTCTAATTGACAATTATGCCAAGTATAATCTACAGTCATTCGTGGATTGCTTCACTAGTTACCATCAGATCTGGATGGATGATGAAGATGTTAATAAATGAATTTCATCATGCCATGGGGAGTGTATTGTTACAAGATGATACTATTCGACCTAAAGAAAGCAGAGGCCACCTACATGATGCCATGACAACCATTTTCCATGATATGATAACAAGGAGATAAAGGTATACGTGGATGATGTTACCATCAAATCCAAGAAGGACACTAACCACATCGAAGATGTGAGGAAGTTTTTCAACAGACTACGGAGGTACAATCTAAAACTAAACCCTGCAGAGTGTGCATTTAGGGTTGCTACTAGGAAGTTGCTTGGGTTTATCGGGAGCCACCAAGGAATAGAACTAGACCCATCAAAGAACAAAGCCATTCAAAAATTACCAGCGCCAAATAATAAGAAAGATGTGATTAGTTTCCTGGGAAAGCTGAACTACATCAGCCGACTCATAGCGCAAGTCTACAGTTATCTGTGAGACGATCCTTAAAATGTTAAAGAAAGACACCACTACCAAATGGACCGATGAATGCCAAAAGGCCTTCGATAGAATCAAGGAGTACCTGTAAACACCACCAGTCCTAGTTCCTCCCGAGCCAGGTAGTCCCTTATCGCTCTAGCTTGTAGTGTTATATGGAGCTTTCGGTTGTGTTTTGGGGAAACATGATGAAACATGAAAGGAAAAAGACATTTACTATCTCAGTAAGAAGTTCACTCCATAAGAAACCTGGTTTCTCTTTTGGAACGCACCTGCTGCGTTTTGACTTGGGTAGCTCAGAAGATAAGGCACTACTTCTATCCTATACTACGTACCATATATCAAAGATGAATCCTTTGATGTACATCTTTCAGAAGCCCATGCCCACTGGCAAGCTAGCCAAGTGGCAAATCTTGTTGAGTGAGTTTGACATTATTTACATAACTTAGAAAGCAGTCAAGGGGCAGGCACTAAGATCACCTTGATAAAAACCCTTGGATGGAGAATACGAAACCCTTGAAAATGCATTTTCCTGATGAAGAGGTATCATTCATAAGAGAAGACATTACAGAATCCTATGACAGTTGGAGAATATTCTTCGATGGAGCAGCAAACTTCAAAGGAGTTGGCATAGAAGCAGTCTTGGTATCAAAAATCGGTCAGCATTATCCAGTGTCTGCAAAGCTCAGTGTCCCCTACAACAACAATATGGCCGAATATGAAGCCTGCATCTTAGGGCTCAAAATTGCCATTGACATGAACATGCAAGAGTTGCTAGTGATTGGAGATTCAGATTTACTCATACATCAAATAGGAGAGGAATGGGAAACTTAGAATTCCAAGATGCTCACATATTTGCATCATGTACAGGAATTGAGAAAGAAGTTCACGAAGATGGAATTCCAACATGTTCCTAGAATCCAGAATGAGTTCGTCGATGCATTAGCTACCCTATCATCCATGATACAGTATCCAGATAAGAATTTTATTGATCCCATTTTGGTGAAAATTCATAATCTGCCAGCTTACTGTGCCCATGTTGAAAAGGAAGCAGACGAAAAGCCTTGGTCTCATGATATCAAGGAATATTTGGCAAAAGGAGAGTACCAGGAGCTTGCTAATCATACTCAGAAATGCACACTTTGAAGATTGTCCAACAACGTTTTTCACAACGGAGGAATCCTGTATGGGAGGACTTCTGATTTGGGATTATTAAGATATGTCGACGCAAAAGGAGCATCCAAGCCACTAGAGGAAATTCATGCAGGGACCTTTGGTCCGCATATGAACGATTTTGTCTTAGCAAAGAAGATACTCCAGGCCGGTTACTTTTGGATGACTATGAAAACAGATTACATCTAGTATGTCTGGATAAACCATCGCTGCCAGATACACACATACATGATAAAGGTACCTCCAAGCAAGCTCAATACAACAAACTTACCATGGTCGTTCACCGCATGGGGAATGGACGTCATTGGAGCAATCGATCCTGCTGCTTCCAACGGACATAGGTTTATCCTAGTGGTATAATTGACTATTTCACCAAGTGGTTTGAAGCACCATCTTACAAAGCAGTGACTAAGAAAGTCATGACAGACTTCTTCTGTGATCGCATTGTTTGTCGATTCGGTATCCCGGAGTCAATCATAACTGATAATGGCTCCAATCTCAATAGTGACTTGATGAAAGCCATGTGTGAAACCTTCAAGATAAAACACAAGAATTTCATAGCCTATAGGCCTCGAATTAATAGAGTCGTAGAAGTAGCCAACAAGAATATCAAGAAGATATTGAGGAATATGATAGAAAAGCATAAATAGTGGTACAAGAAGTTATCATTTGCTCTATTCGGGTATTGCACCACAGTCTGCACTTCAACCGGGGAAACCCCTTATATGTTGGTTTATGGTACGGAAGCCTTCATTCCCGCCAAAGTAGAAATTTCTTCCCTAAGGATCATACAAGAAGCTGAGCTCAATAACGCAGAGTGCGTGAAGAGTCATTATGAGCAACTAGCCCTTATAGATGGAAAAAGAATGAACACAGCTTGCCATAGTCATAGCTATCAAAACACAATGTCCAAAGCCTTCAACAAAAGAGTCAAGCTAAGACAGTTCACACCATAGCAATTGGTGTTAAAGAGAATTTTTTCGCATCAAGATGAAGCCAAAGGGAAGTTCTCTCCAAACTGGCAGGGTCCTTACATGGTTCATCAGTTATTTATAGAAGGAGCCCTCATACTTAAAGAAATGGATGGAAAAGTTTGGACAAAGCCAATTAATTTAGATGCAGTCAAATGTTACTATATGTAATCATTATGTTTTTCCTATATGATGTAAATTGAACTATGCCTGACCTGAATCCCATTTAAGAGGGGATACGTAGACAGCGCTATGGGTTCATTCACAATTCAATAAAATTTTCATTTCCCCTAAAATTAGAAGTTGGGGCAGAGTTTTGAGGAGGACCTCAAAATTTCGTAGCAAGAGAGGCTGCAATGTCTCGAACCGCATCATAGTAATCTGTTCATCTAAAAACTATTTTAATTATACATTTATGATATGCGTTTACAAAATCATGCATGTCTATTATTGAGAATTCTTTGTTTAGAAACGCTACCCCAATGATACAGATGATGTCACCAGATTAAAGCAGAAAGAGTCAAGCAAAGCCAGCATGGATACGAACTAACCATCCCCTTTACAAAACGCATGATTTTTCTTTGGGTCCAGGCATTAGGATTACAAAATCGTTGAACATACTGTACGCCCACAGAATAAACATTGTTCAAGAATACGATTCTTTGAACCATTGCACTTACCAACATCTTCTATCAACATGCACCAATAATGTTCCATAGGTCACAATGCTTCCAGTAATCACCGCGTCGCAATCTTCTATCATATGCTATTTTATTTCTTACATAAGGCTACTATTACACTTTCTGAGGTTAAGCTCTACCTCTATGTGCATCTGCATTGCATGAGGCTACTATTCTGCCTTTCGACTGCATAAGGATACAATTCTGACTTCTAATCTACATAAGGCTACCATTCTACCTTCCGAGGTTAAGATCTACCTCCATCTGCACCTACATTGCATAAGGCTACTATTCTGCCTTCTGACTTGCATAAGGCTACCATTCTGCCTTCCAATCTGCATAAGGCTACCTCTATCTGTATTTGCGTTGCATAAGGGTACTATTCTGCCTTTCGAGACTAAACGTTATCTCCATCCATATTACACGGCAAAAAGATTGCCACATTGCACGGCTAAAAGATTACCACATTGCATGGCTGAAAGATCCCTACATTGCACGGCTGAAAGATTGCCACGTTGCATGCGAGAAATATTGTCACATTGCATGGCTAAATAATTGCCACATTGCACGGCTAAAAGATCGCCACATTGCACGGCTAAAATATCTCCACATTGCACGGCTGAAAGAATGCCACAATGCACGGTGGAAAGATTGCCATATTGCACGGCTGAAAGATCACCACATTGCATGGCTGAATGATCACCACATTGCACACGGTGGAAAGATTGCCATATTGCACGGCTGAAAGATCACCACATTGCACGGCTGAATGATCACCACGTTGCACAGCTAAAAAATTGCCACATTGTACGGCTGAAATATCGCCATATCGCAGGGCTGAAAGATCGTCACATGCTACTGCATCCTTCATGGGCTTAAATATCACCAACTCATCCAAAGGCATCATCATTCGGAGGCGCCATCTTCATAGCCCAAGAGCAGCATGTCATGGCCCGAGGATCTCTTTCAATCTTTTGCATATCATCATTCCAAGGCGTCATGGTTCGAGGGCACCATCCTCATGGCCCGAGAACATCATTTCATGGCCTGCAAATCCTTTATTATACGCTTCATGGCCCAGGACATTATGGTATAAGGAAGTCATCCTAGCCTTTCAAAGACAGCATCAGTCCAACGGGAATTTGCATCATGTTTATATTTACACACAATATATGCTTGTATTATTTATTTTCAGGTAAACCTACAAGCAACAGTCATCCCAGCAAGAGCGGTTCTACTATAGTGCTCGCATCCACATCAAACCTAACCATTTTCGTAAGTCGTCCACTCACCCAGCCCTAGATATTGCGTCCGTTCTTGGGAAGTACCCGTTGGCACACTCCACCGACGGATCTTGAACTACATATGGCCCGATTCCTATAAACAGGGATATGTAGGTAGCTCAAAAACTGTGGTGCAGCCTAAACCTCTTCAAACCATTTCGCCTAGTCAAAAATGACCATCATATATTTACCCGAAAACTCTTTCATGATTCCTCGGTAAAGAGAGACAATTGTTGACACCCAATTTTTCCCTATATGTTTTTCAATGTACAAAACAACTTCAAAATGGCATATATATGCATATTTAAACATATTCATGTGTTTTATTATTTTTTAAATTCTAAAGGTTTTATATCAATTTATTTCCCATTTTTATCCATAAAAACCCAATAACCATTTCCAAAATAATTATTTTTGTTAAATAATCTATTGGATTTTCATCTTTATGCTAAAATATAGCTAAGATAATTTTTGCATATTTTTACAAATTTATTTAGTATTTTTCAAAGCTAAAGTGCATAATTGCAATATTATCCTCTTTTAAGATTTAATTGTGTATTATATTTATAAAATTAATTCTTGTATTCTTAAATTGTCAATTATATATCATAAATCATTTTAGTGCTTTCACTTTATTTCCAGAAATTAATTTACTATTTTTATAATTTTAAAAGGAAAAATTGGCTATTTAAATAATAATTCAATTACATTTCAATTGTTGCCTAAATCTGACCCCAAATAAGACTCAATTTCTCCGGCCAATTCCCATTCAAACCCGACCCTTAACCCATTTAAACGACAAACTTGGATCCCCTACCTAACCATTTCAATCCTGGCCGTTGATCATTTTGATCAACTGCCAATATTAGCCATTTCCTTTTTTAACCTTAAACGACCTCTTACCCTTCCTCATTCTTCATCAAACGCCTCCCTTGAATTCCCATTTCTCTTAATTTTCTCTGAAACCTTACCTGAATGCTAGTCGTCGCCCTCTAATCCCACCCTAATACCTACCTAATCAATGGCCCCTCATGGTCATTTGAGACGTATATCAGCTTCCTATGGCTCATGGGTCTTTGTTTTGTGCTTTCATGGCCGGTCCTTGAAGGAATCTGGTCTAGTCCTTGCTCGACTATTATACATGGCCTTTTCTCTGGCCATCCACGACCTTTCTCTAACCATTCATGGCCTTTCAAGGTTGATCCTTGACGTTTTCTGGTTAGATCGTTAACTTTCAAAGTCTTTCTCACTTTTCTGGGTTCTCTGAAACCCTAATCTCTAAGACCTTTGATTTCTTTCAGATCTGTCTTAGATATGTGCTTATTATGAACCTTTTAAGTGTTTCTCGAAGGTTTTTTGACTTTTTTTTTTAAATGACTCTTCATTTTTTCGAAAGATCTCTTCTCTAATCTTAATGTTGTTTGTAATTTTCCTATGTTTAAAATGATTTGGTCATATTGTTTTTCTATCTATTTTAGCATGTTATGAAAACCCTAGTTCATTTAGTCTTATCCAAGTTCTGAAATTGTTTGTTAAATGTGTACTTGTTCTTTGTTTCTGACTCTTTTTTCTTTGCTTGAGATGTTTAATTTGAGTTATTTCCATCTCTTAAACTCGATTACTACTGAAGCCCTAAAGTTTTTAGAAGTTTTCTCACTTATTACTCCTGTGAGACCTTTACTTGTTTCTGATTTCCCTTACCTTCCTATGTTCTTCTTCACTATCGATTCTATGTGACTATGTGACCTACTTGACTCCTGTGCCTCGAATATTTTCCTTACTACTGAATCCTAGCTTGCTTCTGCCACTACTACATGTTTGTGTTATCTTTTGTTAATGTATTTGGCCTAGCATGTCTGACTCTTTTGTTCACTCTATTTATATACTGAAGTTTCGTCCTTGATTGACCTTGTGATTGGTTGGAAAGGATTTTCTCTCACTTGTTCAAAATTAATTAATTCCTTTCCCTTTTGCTACGATATTTTGTCTTGTTGAATCCTTTCCCAAAATAAGCCTACTTTGTACTTATACTTGATTGTTTATCTCATGATTTTACTACCTCTTATATGGCAATAATCAATCTGTCCCAAACTGATTTTCCTTCCTTAGTTGAACATGTTAGTACCCGTTAAGCCATGATTCCTTAATTAAAGGGAATCACTTGGGTTAATTGATTCTAATAGTTATTATTTCCATGTTTGTATTAAAACTTTACTGATCACCTTATTTTCCTTACTCATTATTAAAACTATAAATACCCACTCCCTTTTCGTTCAAACACACAAACAACTTGAGTTCAAAACACATACTTACACTTAAAACTCTCTCTTTCTTTACTGCTACTTGTGCTATTGCTTTGTCTAGCCGGCTGAAAATCAAAGCCAGACTGTGGACTCTTGTTTGCTTTACCTTTCTGCACTTTGCTTCTCTACTGGTATGTCCTAGTTTACTCTTTATGTCTCAACAACAATATGTTTCTTTAAGTTGCTGCAGTTTCTCATTTATGCTCACTTCTAACAATGTTTCTGCAGTCTTTTTACATTACTAGCATGCTGTAATATGTCCCCTTCCCCTTGTAGATCAATGTTTCCCTATGTATGTACTCTATCAATCGTTTTTTATGTGATTTGCTAATTTATGATTCCCAAACCCCATATCCTCTCTATGTGTTTGTGTTCCTTTGGTTGATTTGTAGGCAGGCCAGCATCATCTATTGATGTGCATGACCAAACCTACCATTTCTAGGGTCACATGCTTCATATAATGTATTCCCAAAATCCCTTGACCCCCTTATGTAACTACTGATTCATTGTATTTTGTGCTTTGCAACTACTGTTTTCAAATCAGCCTTTACTACTTACTATTTACAACTCAGTTTTAATCAAACTCTGTTGTGCATTTCCCCTACATTAATTCTTAGAACGTAGGTTCTGCCCCTCTTGTGTGATCCTTGCCTTGGGAACCTTGAGCTCCCTCTAAACTTAGACACATCAGGGCTGGCCATTCCACACTACACTCATTCTAGTCTTGTTATGCAAACCTAGTGTAAGTAGTGCTCGGGGTCCCCTGTGACCCTTAGGGAACTTTGACACACCCAGGTATGAGAAATGTTTGGAACACCACGGGCATATGAAGTGATTTATTATATAACTCAAATAGGAAGTCAAGATCAGGCTTCTTTGTAGTTTTATACTTCTGCACTTTTTTTTTAATTCAAGTATTTGGTCTGTAATAATTTGTAATGAATATTGGGGTTGGCTAATAAGAAGGGATGGGGGCGATTATGCATGTTTAAGGGTAGATATCCTGCCTATAGCATATGTTCAATAAATTATGCATGTTTTACTCCCACACTTAGATATCCTGCCTATAGGATCTGTTTAATAAATTTTACATGTTTAACTTCCACACTTAGATATCCTGCCTATAGGATCTGTTTAACAAATTTTGCATATTTACTTCCATACTTAAACATCATGCCTATAGGATCTAATGGCTATAATCAGGCATTATGCCCACAAGGTTAAAATCAACTTCGAAGTTGGATGTCATACCTATAAGGTTAATATCAATATTTTTATGGAGATCATGCCTATAGGAATTTCGCTGTCATCAAATAAATCATGCCTACTCCATTTCATGTTCAATTTGATACACCTATAGGACCAAACTTAGCCTTGAATACTTATATACCATGTTTGTAGGAATAAAATCAATTATAATAGAAATCATGCCTATAGGACCTAAAACCAATTTAGTTAAAAATCAGTTTGACTCGTATAGTTTTGAATTAGTTTAAACAACCTACTCCTTTTAATAATACGATTTAGAAAGCAGGCCTATAGGATCCAAATCGCTCATTTAGAACTGCTTATTATTTTACTACACTCCTAATCAGCAATGGATATCATGCTCCTAGGACATTACTATTACGCCTAGGAAAGCCTTAGGTAGTAACAATGATAAAATTGAATCCGCCTTTATTTAATTAGCGACTTCTACAACCAGTAGGTATGCCTGATTCGGACATCTTGTCTGAGCTATATAATGAATCTGGTTCTAACTCAAATCCCCTATTTAGAATTTTTTTTAAAATTCAGATTTTAACTGTGCTTGGATCATGCTATTTATGTGTTTTATTTGCAGAGGACTATACGACCTTTAACTGCCTACATGTTTCCCTTTTAAATAAAGTCCTATGTGTTTTGTACGTTGCCTTAGCCTTTTGCCTTTAACCTTATGAGTCAACCTAAATCCTCCCTCTTATAGTAATAATAGTCCTAAAATTCACCTGGATTAATAGGAATGGGACGGGTAATACCATGCAATAGATATTGAGACCAATCCGCACTTTAATTCTTTTACGGGGTGGGAAAGGTAGATATGGATATGATGACTGGTGCGCTAATACCACGTGTAGCCCCTCTTTTGAGGAGTGATTATCGGGTATAGCATTAATGTGATCCATATTAAAAATAAACCTATGACCCATTTACATTCATCAGCATGCTTTGTTATAACCCCTCTTGTCAAAACTTTTGCTTTATCCTTTTTCAAACACTTCAGTATTTAAAATCCCCTCTTATTTGAGCCTTGTTTGTTTACTTGTTAATTGCACAAATTCACAAAGAATTATCTGGCCGTAAACTACACTAGTGGATCTTGAGGGGTGCCTAACACCTTTCCCTTAATTCCAAGCCCTCACCCTATCGATGGTGATCAAATGTAGTTGTAATTGAACATTATAGGTGCCCTAAAACACCTTAAAATAGTTAGGTGGTGACTCTTCATTATTACTAAACCTCTTTCCCAAAAGGAGAGAGAGTTGTCCCAACCAAATGTCATAAACCCGATTTCGCGAAGGAAAAGGGGGTGTGATAACAACAACAATGACCCTCTTGGAAATGTGATCTCGGGGGAGAAGGTTGATGATATCGGCGAGGATAAGGTGCCTCTTTTACCTCAAGGACAATAGAGAGTCCGCCAGGACAATGCTAATGCCAATGATAATATTCTAAACCCTGCTTCACCACCTCCAAGAGTGGCCCCTCGAGTGTTTCCCAATCAAAGATATGCCAATGAAATTGTCCTGCCCTGGATCCGGGAGGGAAATTTCTAAATTACCAATATGATGCTGACCTTGTTGGAGCAAAGAGGATATTTCACGGGTGCTCTCGATCAAAATGCCTACAAGCACCTCAAGGGTTTTTTGATACATGTTGGGGGAGCAAGCAAACCAATGTATCTGAGGTTGCTTTGCGGTTGAGACTATTCTCTGTCTCTCTTTGGGGGAAGTCACTAGACTGGTTGGAGAGACTCCCCAGCCATTCCATCCATACCTGGGATGAGTTGGCGGATAAATTTATTGCAAATTTCTTCTCACAGTGGCAATATCAACTTTGAGGGATGAAATCTTAGCTTTCAAACAAGAACCCAACGAACCACTACATGAAATTTGGAAGTAATACAAGATCATGGTTAAGGAATGCCCTAACAATGATATAACTGAGGCAATGATACCATAGATATTCTATTGGGGCATTAATGTAACAAATCAGTGCATAGTGAACCAATTAGCTGGCGAAACTTCATGAACACGCCGTATGATCAAGCTTGGATGAGATGGTGGACGTATCTTCCGCTTGGCAAAGTAGAGCCAATGTGCCACAGGGTGACCCTATGGTCATTCATTTGCATAAAGAGCTCCATGATCATAGGCAAGCAATTGCAGAAATGGCAATAACAATGAACCATCTAGCAAAGGCCCAGTTACAATAGGTTCAAGCTCCACGACACGTTAATGTTATGGAGGGTGTCAACATGTTAGTGAACAAAAGAAGACAAAGACGGTAATAGAACTAAGGGAATTTGGATCAATACAACCAAGATAGTGATGGATTCCAAGATGATGAGTATGAATATCAAAATAAAGAAGACCAGTATGAAGAGCAAAATGAAGAAGACCAGTACGTGAATAATTATCAATGCCAAAGGGCCAATTCTTCCAACCAACAACAATATAAATCCAAAGGCAATTGGGGTAATCAACAACAAGGCAACAACAATTGGGGTAATCAACAACAAAGAAACAGTAATTGTGGCAACAATAATCAAAATCCTAATTGGGGTAACCAGAAAAACAATCAAAACAATCAATGAAACTGGGGTAATAACAACAACAACAACTAGGGTGGAATCAACAATAAGGGTGGTTGGAATAATAACAATCAGGGAAATCGGGGGCAAGGCTTTCAAAGGCCCCAATGTATCAGCAATCGGGAAATCCACCCCCATTTCGATATTAAGGGCCTAGTCCATCTAATAATGACATGGGGAGAATTGAAATCATGTTCAAACAGATGATGAAAAAGAGTTCTGACTCAGATGCTCAGTTAACATCCCACAATACTTCAACCAGAAATTTGGAGGTTCAGCTACGACAAATCTCACGGTCCTTGAATAATCATCCTAACGGGGCTTTACCTTGTGATACGGTAGTGAACCCGAAGGATGGGAACCATATCAAGCAAGCAATGGCAGTTATTACAATAAGTAGACAAGACGGTGATGTGTATACCTCAAAACAAAAAGAAATTTTGAGTGATGAAGTTGAGTTTCAAGTATGAGATCCCTTTAGTGCTGGAGAATGTGATTGATGAGAACATAAATAAAAGAGTGAGGATTGATATCAAAGATACCGAGGTGGAAACTCAAAACAACATGAACCCATCTTGGGAACACGGCATAGACATGCCTAAGGCGGTTGTGCGTGAAGCCAAGGCTCCTATGCCAAAGCCACCTACACCATATCCTTAAAGGCTCGCAAAGTAGAAAAATGAGAACTAGTTTAAAATTTTCATTGACATGATGAAGATCATATCCATTAATATGCCTTTGGTATAAGCTTTGGAGAAAATGCCTGGTTATGCTAAATTCATGAAGGATTTGGTGACGAAGAAAATATCCATGAACCGTGAAACTATCAAGATGACCCACCAAATTAGTACTATAGTTGATTTAATGGCTCTGATATTGGAGGTCCCGGTGTTTTCACCGTTCCTTACACTATTGGAAGTGCAAACTTTGCTAAAGCTCTATGTGATTTTTGGGGCGAGTATCAACTTTATTCCCCACTCAATTTTCAAGACTTTAGGTCTTGGAGATCTGAGGCTGACTTCCATGAGGTTGCAAATAGAAAATAGATCGGTGAAGAGGCCTTTGGGAACACTCAAACAACATCAAAATACCAAATCACCTTTGGATTCAAGCCTAAGAACTTCTAAACTTCTGAATTCTGCAGAAGATGTTGAAACCTATCAAACCTCGCCGGAATGACTTGAAATTGTACACACATATCGGAAATGACACAACGGATCTACTCTAATTTCTAGAATTCTATTCCGACCCCGATATCAAATTTTCACTGCCGACCGAGAATTGCCAAATTTCCAATTCCGTAAATTCAAGCCTATTCTAACATGGACCACAACATCATATTCTGGACATGCTCCCAAGTCTAAAATCACCTAACGGAGCTAACCAAATCATCAGAACTCACATCCGAGATCATTTACACACACGTAAACATCCAGTTGACTTTTTTTCTAGCTTAAACTTCTAAATAAGAGACTAAGTGTCTCATTCCACACAGAAAATACTTCGGACCCTAACCGACCAACATGATACGATGAAATATAGTTGAGGAACACACAAAGAAGCAGAAATGGGAGAAATAGGGATATAACTCATGAAGCGACCAGCCGGATCATTACATTGAGGCCAGGAGCAACTACACTTCAGATATTATGACTTGTTCGCATGGTCAGAATTGAACTTTGGGAAATTCGGAGTTGATTTGGAAAGAGAATTCTTATTTCGGAAGTATTAAGTTGAAAGATTCTGACTAAGGTTGGGTTTTGAGTGAACGACCTCAAAATCGAGATTTGAAGGTTCCAACATGTTTGTATGATGATTTTGGACTTGCTTTTATGTCCGTATTGGGTTTTGGATGACTTGAGAGCATTTCGGCACCTATTTTTTATTACCCCGCAAGTATGATCCTTGAGCGGGGTAATTGCTTAAATTTATATTTGATCGTCACATGTATGATTCATGAGCGGGGTAAATAGATGCATCTATGGTACGAGCCATTCGACCCTCGACAGTGCACAGTTTAAATACTATATTGGATTAGGCCGTACGACCTTGTCATGATTTGCACATGACTTAATTGACTGTTTTGGAATTTTTGAGAATTGATGTGGCCTCATTAGCCGAAGATATAAATTGATAAAAGATGAAAATAAATTAGGAACTCTTCTATTAACAAAAGAATTGTTTACCTGCTTCATGTTATTGAGCCTTAAAGAAATTCATAATTTATCATATTACCGACATTTTATTGTTGGCCATAGTAAGTGTCGGAGTCGACCTCTCGTTACTAATTCTTCAAGATTAGACTGGATATTTACTTGGTACGCATTATTTTCATACTCATACTACATTTGATGTACACTTTGTTGTACAGGTACATGTACGTCTAGTAGCCTTATGGGCGCATCGGCGCGGTTGATATGGGACTTAGGTGAGCTGCATCTTATGAGACGATCCGCAGCAAGCAGAGTCTCCTTCAGAGTACTTGTATTTATCTTTTCTGTCCAAATTTATATTCTGGACAGTTAATATATTTTATTTTAATTCCTAATAAATGCGCATGCACTTAGAATACCTGGTTCTAGTATGATTATGAGATATTCAGTATTGAAATTGGAAAACATTATTATTATGTAAAGTTTATATTTTCCTAGTTAAGTTGAAGAAAATTTATGATCTCAAAACTATAAAATAAGAATTTAATTAACTATTTTGTGTTGGCTTGCCTGACAGTAGTGTCAGGCGCCATCATGACTTTTAACGGATTTTGGTTTGTGACAATTTAATGAAAATTATTATAAATTATGCAAAAAAATAAATGGAATTAAAATATAAGGTTGATCTCACGTCAGAAAAAATCATAAACAAAAATTAAGGCAAAAACATAGAGTTTAACTTTATTTTTCTTCTCTCTCTCTCCTTTTTTGTCGGATTGAACGAGTGGATGTGATTAAAATTGGTTGAAAACACCTTGAAGGGGCTATATACAAAATTTGAGCAAGATTAGAAGTGATTTAGACTTGTTTTAACTAAAAAAACCATACCTAAAAATTCAATGCGATATGTGTATATCACATTGTATGCCGCGTACACCATGGTATATCTCACAAATGTTTTTATGGACGTCTGTCTATATCACTTTGTATATCGTGTATATAATATATATTTTTTATGTATATCACGTTGTATATCGGGTATATTATTTAAATTTCATGGATATACATCGATATAGTCATGTATATTACATTGTATATCGTGTATATAAGATTGTTTTCATGGATATACGCGTATGATATACAAGACATATCGCTTATGTAAATGGAGATATACAAGGGATACAACGGGGGATACACGTCTAAGGTCATCTTGAAACTTGAGTTTTCAATCTGAAATATATTATATAAAGAAGGAAAATAAAATTTTAATATCATTTATTATATGATATTATTATTTTTATTATTATTATTATTATTATTATTATTATTATTATTATTATTATGTACTATGATATACAAATAATATAATTATTATTACTATGTTATATATATTTGGATATAAAGATAAAAAATAAAATAAAAATTTAAAAAATTATGTAGAAAACTCTCGGAGATTTTTTAGATACTATTTAATGAAATGGAACCTAACTGTCATGTTGAATATCTATTGTATGTGGTAAATTTGACCCATTTAACACCGAAACTTCGAATCGTACTATTTCATGTTGGAAATAACTATGATTCTAGCTGTAAAGAATTACCCGAGAAAAAAATTAAGAGAAAACCTAACAGAGTAATTATTGGAGAGGAAGAGAGAGATTCGGGAGATGGAAAAATGCAGAGTGAAATTTGGGGAAGAAAGAGAACAAGAGCTTAAAGAAGGAGAAAGGGGGGAAGTATTGTACATTTCATTTGATTTTGCATAAAAATAATTTTGGCTATAAAATACCAATTAAATATAAAAGAAAACCTTAATGTTCGGCTATTGGGTGCCAATATTTAAAATTAGGACTTTTTTATACCAATTCTCTTTAGAGAAATTTTCATAAAACACCATCTTTTAGTAATAATTAGCCATATATAAATATCATTTGCTATATTATGGATTATAAATACTTTTTATGTGGTTGTAACATGTATTTGATGTATTTAAGCTATTGTATTCAAGAATACAGTAGCAAAAATAGGCGTAAATCAGGGAAGTCCAGCTAATCACTTGTTGTATTCGAGTGTATTCAATTATATTCATGGAGTGAAATATGGGATTACAGCTGCACAAATTATTATAATCGACTGTATACACGGCGTGAAATAGGGGATTACACTGTTATTAAAATGAAAACTGAATCAATTAACATAATAGACTCCTAATATAACTCAACAAACTCAATTATAACACACAAATCTTGTATTTTCAGTTATAAAAAAGATTTTCAACCGAAAAATACCCAAAAATATAGCAATCTTCAGAGAAATTATATAATAAATCAGAATACATAAATTATATCAATTAAAAAACTTATAAAATACATATGATACAACGGGATACATTGAAATACAATAAACAAAACAATGAATACAGTGAAATACATGAAAATACAGCGAAATACATTAAAATATATTAACAAAAAATTCAAGTTGCTCAGCACCAAACTCCATCGTCTTTGTTTAAGAAGTTTTTATTTTTCAATGACACTGGTAGACATTGAATTTGAGGTACAGAATGTCTTCCATTATCGCCTTTATTTTTCAAAGCCGAGATCGACACACCATGCTAAATGAGGATGATGGGCTGCAATAAAGATTAAAAACATATAGAAGATAACAAAACCCAGTTCCCCGTTAGTATGGATTGGAGGAGGAAAAGATATTGGCTTGAATAGCTTCAGTTGAACAGCTTCGTTTACTCCTCTTGGTCTTCGAATATTTCGTAAGGAATTTGATTGTTTTATGAAAGGGAACGAATTGTTGGCTAGAAAGAGAAGAGGAAGAAAATCGAAATTATTAATGGGATTGGGGAAGAGAATGAAATGTATCAAAGAAAGGAGAGAAAGAAAATATTGTAACTGATTAGCGTATTTAGTGGCTTAGGGCTAGGAGTTAATCAAAATTAAATATTTTGCTATAACGTTAAAAGGTATCTATAAAATATAATGTATTTAAAATAAATAAGGAGTTAACATTTGCTACAGAAGATAAACATTCCTTTCTCTTTATGGATTGTTATACCATGCCAATTTATCAAGTTAATTAGGTTAATTCTTGGTAGTGCAATGATAGAGCCGAGATGGAAGTGAACTAGTAGGCTTAGCCGGTGACCCAACCCCTCACAGTTCAAAAGTATACTAGCCTCAGGTGAAAATTAGTAAATCGGATCCCAACATTTGAGCCCACATACAACAATTCGCAGTCTACTGTCAATTATTGTGACGTTAACCTCAAGTTCATATACTATTATCAAATTTTATGTTTTATGCTTTGACTATGAAAAAGTTATTTATACAATAATTAAATACTTAAAAGAGAATTACAATTAAATTTTATAATAACAATAGTTGATAACTGATGCTATCACTTTAATATGTTCGAAGATGAGGTCATGGAATAATGGCTCAACTCCATTATTGCCATTGTCCTGACACTCATGAGTATTACTGACAGATAAAATTGTTAGGTAAGTTAGCCGTTAGAAGTTGGTTAATACTAGAAATTACACCTTCCTGTACTATTGTCTAATTTATCAGTGAAGGTTTTTCTAGTTCGCTCGTCTCTCTATTCTTATCCCTATCTCACGCTTAATCAAATAAAAAACGGGATAAATTCGTAAGGATTTAAAAATAATGTGAATTAATCCAGGATATTTATAGCATATGCGTTAACAGAATGTCTAGGGGTGCTACTTTTCAGGCACAAATAGTCACTAATAGCTTCTGTTTTTATTTTAAAACTAGTAGTCATACCCGCGCGATGCGCGGTCAATATTAAAAAAAATTAATTAAATTAAATTATGATCAGACTTGTAAGGACGTAATTATGGAGATGAAGAATATCAGCGGAAAATAGGCACGAGCTTCGTATCTATTCAAAACATCCAGAAGCAACGGGTCAAAAAGCATTTGAAGCATGGATCTGAAGGCAGAAAAGAGTCTAAATTCAATCATTAAATACCTTATACATTAGAGGATCGACATTTATTGAAAATGATTGTGTAACAACCTATTTAATGTCGTTTATTGCTCATTAAATCTGACGTTTTATTCCTCCCTCTAGAGTCAGCTATAAGAGGAGGAAGTTAAACCCATTGTAACACAGGACAATCACTGAAATATAATCTTTCTTACTGTCTATTCTAATTATTGAAAGCATATTACATTTTTTCGGTCTCTTGATTATTAGTAACCTGATTTCTCTATTATTTTCTAGCTTTAATCGAAGTTAAATATTTTGGTTAAACAAATTGGTTCCGTTATCGGGAATCTGATAATTGATTCTTTCTAGAACTTATACGTTTCATTTGTTAAGAACGTCATGTCGAACAACAACAACAACGATGTTGAAAACCAGGTCCCTCACGATCAAGGGGACTTGAACAGTGATAATTTAGTTCTGTCCCTTCCAGCCTCTCCACGTCAATCTCGAGAAGGCACTCCCATACCTACTTCTAGTGAACAGGAGCAACCGGAACATCTTGAAGGGGTTGAACAAACTCTTCAGCGCATAATCGACACACGAGTCCGTCAAGCCCTCCAAACTTTGGTTGATCGGTTACCACCGTCCTCACCTGCCCCTACTCCTAATAACAACACTCTCGAGAACCCTCGCTCTGGTCTTGATAACACGAATGCAGGATCTCCCAGCGGACCACGTGAAGTGGA
This sequence comes from Nicotiana noctiflora, assembly GCA_032618575.1. NCBI lineage: Eukaryota > Viridiplantae > Streptophyta > Magnoliopsida > Solanales > Solanaceae > Nicotiana > Nicotiana noctiflora. The sequence goes on along the minus strand of JASVEL010009004.1, from coordinate 257,522 downwards.
TACAGGTAATGCAAACAATTCTTATTTACAAAACATGATACTAACCCTGCAGGCACAACTCAAGGAACAAAGCGAACGGATCGAACAAATTCCGGGAGTTCCCCGAGTAATTAAGGGGATTGACATGGATAAATATTCTCAACAAACCTGGAAGCCAAGTGCAGCCCCTCTTCCTATTCCAAAGAAGTTCAATATGCCAGATATTTCAAAATATGACGGTACAACTGACCTTCGAGATCATGTGACGGCATTTACCACTGGCGTTAAGGGGAACGATTTAACCAAGCAGGAAATCGAATATGTCTTGGTTAAGAAATTTGGAGAAACACTTAAGAAGGGAGCCCTAACCTGGTACTCACTCTTACCTGAAAATTCTATTAACTCTTTTGTTGAGCTTGCAGATACTTTTATAAAAGCACACTCAGGAGCACAAAAGGTTGAAAAGAGGATGGAGGACATCTTCAAGATTAAACAAGCGGATACGGAATTACTCAGAGATTTCGTTGATAGGTTTCAACGAGAACGGATGACTTTGCCACGGGTACCGGATAATTGGGCTGCCATAGCCTTCATAGACAACCTGAATGAGAAAAGTTCAGAAGCCACGAGAAAGCTGAAGGAAAGCCTACATGAATTTCCTATTACAACGTGGAACGACGTTTATAACAAGTATAGCACAAAGATCAGAATTGAAGAAGATACCGTGCATTCCCATGATAAAAGGAGCCGGCCCCGGAGGTCCGAAACAAAAAAAGAACAAGTAGGAGCATGTACGATCCATATCTGGGCCCTGCAGGAAGAGATTCAAGAACAAAGCAAGAAAGTCAGTGATATGATCAAAAATCAAGGGGTAGAGACTCAGGTTCCTCTTCTAGATTTAGAAATGATAGAAACAGGCAGGACCTATATGATGATGATGGAAGCTCAAAAGCAAAGTTCGGTGGATATAATTTCAACGTTACCACCTCGGAGCTCGTAGCTGTTTTGCGAGGCATGGGAGATAAAGTACGATGGCCAAAAGAGATGCGTTCAAATCCAAATAAACGTAATCCAGACCATTGGTGTGAATTTCATAATGATCATGGTCACAAGACATCGGAATGTCGGCTTCTACAAAGTGAAGTAGACCATCTATTGAAGCAGGGTTATCTCGCTGAATTATTTAGTGAGAAAGGAAAGCAGTCTTACATGAAAAATAGACAAGAACCACCGAAACCCCCGTCACCTAAGAGAACCGTGAATGTTATAAATAGGGGAGAAGGTATATTTGAGGTAACGTATCCATCTTCCAACAAAGTCTTCAAACTCTCAACTATGCCCGAGAAACGCGAACGCCAGCCGAGGGAATGAGAAATTATTGCTTACGACTATGCAGACATGGAATGAGTCATTTCCCCTCACAACAACGCACTGGTAATATCTTTACTCATACATGATATTAAAATAAAAAGAGTCTTGATTGATCCAGGAAGTTCAACAAACATCATCCTACTAAGGGTGTTATAGGAGATGCAAATGGAAGGCAAGATGATCCCAAAGGCGCATACTTTATCAGGATTCAATAACTCCAACATAGTAACTAAAGGAGAGGTAAATTTAGTAACTTTTATAGAAGGTATAGAAAAAGATACCAAATTTCAGGTAGTAGATCTAGAGATGGCATACAATATAATCATGGGAAGACCATGGATCCACGAGATGGGTGTTGTTCCATCGACCTTGCATCAAATCATGAAGTTCCCAACACCATGGGGAATTCGTCAAGTTTATGGGGAACAATATGCATCTCGTAGCGCCAAATAGAGAAGTTAAAAGTCAGGAGGTAAGTCAACTTGGAAGGTACGTGATATCCTTTTAGTAAAAGCTACGGTAAGCACCCTTTAAGACCAACCTGTCAATTTCTTACATACGTGACATTTTGATTCTTAAGCATGATATTCATAATCGTAATGCTTGAAATAAATCGGTTTATGGAATGAAAGCACAGGTTCATGCAACACCTAAGAAGAAAAAACGTCGTATATGATTTTTGCCTCAGTCATCACTAGAAGGTATATTCTAAGGTAGATATATTCGATTATAGTATATCTCAAGTAACATATAGCCAATTTGTGCAGAACTCTTCAACTGACGCGTGAAAAGCCTTTCAAGTCTTATATTAGAGTTTTTGTAGAAAGTTGCTAGCCTTTACTGGAAATTATAATGCCTATCGTTTGTCGTGATTTTACTAATGGTTTTAGATGCTAGGCACAAATCCTAACCCGTACCAAATGATGAGATACAACCTGCATGGTAAAATAGAATACTCATAAATTCTAAGCCTAAGGTTACATAGATATGATGGAAATACATACGGGTAGGCAGTTTACATCTAAAAGCCATATTTTCGAGTCCCGTGTATGTTTTGTTTTAGGGAAAGGGTCAACTTACGACCAAAATACTCAAGGCCTCATCCCTACAGCGCCTGCACACTTGGGGACTGCACAGTACAGATAGTTTCGAGCAAGAAAGTGGACACGGGACCATAAAAAGATACGGGAATTCAAAAAACCCGTGCAAAAGGTAGCTCCGTGCAAAAAAGTAGACGTGGGACCACGAAAGAGATACAAAGGAAAACTAAAAGCTGCAATAGCTATGAATAGCTACGAATAGCTACGTTTTATTCCGCAAAAAACATTTTTCAATGTTGTAGACACTTTTCAAGTCCTTTCTAAAGATAGGACTATGGTTATGTGCTAAAACAGGTTGTAAAAGAAAACCTTGTGTATTTTTTATTAAAAAATCTGTTGCACGGAAAATAGTTGTGAGAAAGTCATAGACGTACTACAACGCATGTATTATTCAAAATTTGCTCAAGTTAATGAATAAAAACTTATCCAAATTACTTTACACAAACATGTGCTTCCTATTTCTTTCATCGTATAGCACCATTTATGAGGTTGAGACGTCTTCTTCATTAAGTGCCAATATATAAAAGGGCCCTCTTTTATAATCCTCGTGTTGACAAGTCCACGAGTAGAATCATCAAGCATTTTCTAAAAAGATAAAAATGCAAATCCTCGTGTTGACAAGTCCACGAGTGAATCAACAAAGCATTTTCAAAAGGACAAAAATGCAAAATTATTCCATAAGTCCTAAGTACGAAAATAGGCAAGAATAAAATATAAAGAGGTATTAATTAATCTCTAAAATATAAAGGGTTCAAACAAAAAATCCTTACAAAATAAGAAAATTATACAAATATCCCATAAACTGGGGACTGATTCAAAAATTGAAAATCTTAACTCGCTCCTGAGGAAGTAGACCTCTCTGACGTTGTTAAGTTAACCTCCTCATTTGCAGGATTTACGGACGCTAAGGAAGCAGAAACAGTTGAATAACCAGGAGGGAAAGAATGCATGGCAGCCTCGATTGTTGTAGCCAGAATTACGACAGGAGCAACTTCCTCATTGGGGGGATCATTAGCCACAGTCAAGTCATTAGGAGGAGAAGAAGATTGTTGTGCCATCTCAATAGTGCTCAAAACCTTGGCTAACTCAGACTTCAAGTCGAAACCCTCTTAGCTAGCCTCCATTAAGGCATCCCGACGAGAATTCGGGAAAGTCCAGCTCACCTCCGCATCAAAATTCTCCTCAAGGAGGGCATAATCCTTCTTCCATGAGGTAAGTTTGTCCTTTAACGATTGGTTTTCATTCAAAGCGGAGTTAAAGGAGACTTCCAGGGAGGCACAGGATTCTTCCAAGGCACGTGCCTTATCAGAGGAAGCTTGCAAATCAGCCTGAGCCTGAGATAAGGTTTGCACTAGCTCTCCCGCATACTCTTCTTTCTTCTTCAAAAGAACCTTAAGCTCCCTAATCTCCTCGCTGGACCTAGACAATTGTTCAGAAAAAGAACATTCTTGACATTTTTTTTCTTTCTCCACCTCGCCGAGGGAAGCCTTAACCCCGTCCAATTCAGAAGCCAAAGTTCGATTTTGTTGCTCTAAGTTGTGGCTGTGCTCCTATAAATCCGTAACCTTCTTCTGAGCATCTCTCAATTGTTCTCGCCAATTAGCTGCTTGGGCATCCGCTTCCTTAGCCTTCCTTTTAGCTTCAGAAATAGCTCGGTCAGCTTCACGAGCTTTCTTCTCCAAAATGGAAATTCTCCCCATAAGCTCCGTACCTATAAGGTTGGCCTGTATAACAAATGTGTATGAGTGGAAATCAAGAGAAAAGCTTTTTCTTAAAAAAGAGAGATAAGAAACATACCCTCAAAGTGTTATGAACTATGTCGTTCACTAGAGTCAGGCAGCTATGGCTGTCCATTTTCCCTTTCTCAATATCCCCAATCAGGGGCTTAAGCCAGGCATCTGCCCCGCCTGACTTCCTTAAGAGGCTCCTGTCTGCCGGAACCTCAAGTGTAACACTCCTCATAGCCATGCTCCTATTGCTAGAACCCTCTTCTACGCAGCTGACAGAAGGAGGTACGGTAGAGGAGGTAAAGACGGTGGTATTTGCAAAATTTGGAATAGGCAAGGGAGCAGAAGTTGGAAAAGAACGGGGAGTGGGAATAGTAGCCGTGTGGTTATTCGAAGTGACAAAAGAAATAGATGGAATAGAAATAGAAGTTGAAAGGGGAATTTCCTCCAAAACTGGGCCAAAATCACCACCCTCGAAACCTTCAAGGAAAAGGCATTGAGTAGACTCGAGAGTTTCATTTGGAACAGTTTCTTCATCAGATATAATAGTGACGGGCTTAGAGGAACGAACAGGAGGAACTTCAGTAGCAGGAGGAGCTTCGTCTTCATCTTCTGAAATTATCACTCGTCTCCTAGACCTGGGACGAGCTACCAAGGGTGCATCTTCATCTTCCCCCACATCAGAATCGTCCTCAAATTCTTTCCTCTTTATTAAAATATCTCCCGATCTCCCTGAAGTTGAAGTAGTCTGGGAAGAAGTTCTAAGAGCAAGAGCCGCTTCAGCTTTCATACCACGATTGGGAAATCCTGACAAAAAGAAGGATATAAGATCGGATATGCAAAAATTTTTATTCTAAAGGAAATAGCAAGTGAATACCATGAGTTCTGACCCTCCAGCCACGCCTAGCAGAGATTGATTTCCAAGTACGTGCCTCCATGGGTACAGCCTTCAAAAGAGCATCGACCCAAGCACGGAAATCAGGGACGAGCTCCCCATCTCCCATGATAGCTATTCCAAAAAGCGACAAAAGTGCTTTAATAACAGAAGAATGGAATGTCAAAAAATAGACACGGCAAAAAATAAAACACTTACGAGTCATGTTCCACTTCTCTGGAGAAGGCATGTTGGATTCACCAACCAGATCAACCGTGGGAACACTTACAAACCGTACATACCAACCACGGTCATTAACATCTTCAGGGTTTATCAAAACCCTCTTTCCTCTAGCAGATAATGAAAAGACTCCGTTGCGGAAAAGTTTGGGGTGGTAACGGTGAATCAAGTAAGGAAAGATAAAATTTACACCCGCCTTAGTTGAAATAAACCTTAAGCATGCTACTGCTCTCCAAACCAGAGGACCGACTTGGGCTAAACAGATCTTGAAGAAGCGACAAAATTCAAGAATCACTAGGTCAATAGCAGGAGAAAATCCCAGAGTAAAGGGGTAAGTATAAACACAAGAAAAACCAGGTTTGCAAGAAGAAATACTCTGGTTAGGGTTAGGAATAACTATGGGGGTACTAGCTCTCCAATGACAATCCTCCCGAATTAAAGGAACCGTTGGTTCAGTAATTATAGAGGGATAATTATCAACCTTCTCCAACTTGAGCATTTACTCGCAAAGAACCTCCTTATCATGCTCAAAGGACAAGTTTGATGGTACAATTTCGTCTACCGTCGGTTCATGAAGAGGTTCCGCAGATTCTTTTCCCTTGGAAGAAGGTTTGTTAGATGAAGATCCCTTGGCAGAAGTGCTAGAAAGGATAGCAGAACCAGATATGCCGCCCCGTATTGATCTCATACCACGAGGAGCACCAGTTCCGCCCCTTTTATGCCTTGTAGGAGCATTGGGGAATTGGTCAAAGATTGGAACTTTTCTAGGGTTAGAAGACGCCATGGCTCAGCACGTTTTTACAAAAGAAGAGTAGAAGGAAGAAGCAAAGAGTTACTCAGTGAAAAGGATAAAGAAGAAGAAATCACAGGAATATACGAAAAGTGAGCGGTAAACCAGGAAAAGTAATGATGAAATGCCTATAATAAAGGTAACCATCACTTCGAGAGTAAAGCAAAGAAAAGGCTGCAAACTCGCAGAACTAGTGGAGAAGTGACACGTATATGGTACATTAAATGGAAGAGACAACTAAAGCGTCAACACTGACATAGCATTTATTGTGACAAAAATTCCCTTTTTAAGCATCCACTTCCCATATATTTAAAAGATAAATAAATGGAAAGTGGGTGGACTAACTGTATTGGGGAAAACATTTTATGACGTGGAAAGACACGTGGAATATGCGCAAGGTTAATATTCTGAAGGAAGGTGAACGAAAGACACAAAAGAATAAAATAGACATGGGACGCAATACGACTGCGAAACCCGTGCCTATTTGAAGCGAGCTAGAATGTGATTTCAGAAAACAAAGGATTTGAGAAGACAAAGGAAATAGATACGAGCACCGTATCTTTTCAAAACACCCAGAAGCAACGGGTCAAGAAGCATTTAAAGCATTAAATACCCTATACGTTAGAGGATTAACATTTATTGCAAATGATTGTGTAACAACCTATTTAATGTCATTTATTGCTCATTAAATCTTACGTTTTATTCCTCCCTCTAGAGTCAGCTATAAAAGGAGGAAGTTAAACCCATTGTAACACACAACAATCACTGAACTACAATCTTTTTTACTGTCTATTCTAATTCTTGAAAGCGTATTACATTTTTTTATGTATAATTGATATATAATATTTGTATAATATTCACAATCGTGTCTAATTTAGGACGATGTGCACAAATAGCCACTAACAGCTCATGTCTTTATTTTAAAGCCAGCGTTTTAAATATTTTTAGTTTTTAGCCACTGGTTTAATAAACTTTAACTACCCGGATGAAAATACCCTTATGCTCATGTCCTTAACTTCAGGACTTCGGGACTACATGTCCTTAACTTTTGAACTTGAAACTCTAAGTTCACGACTTCAAGACTACATATCCTTAACGTTTTAACTTGTAACTCTAAGTTCAAGACTACATGTTCTTAACTTATGAACTTGGAACTTTAAGTTCAGGACTTCAAGGCTATATGTCCTTAACTTTTGAACTTGGAACTCAAACATCAAGACCAAGCGTTCTTAACTTTTGAACTTGTAAGTCAAAGTTAAGGACCTATTGTCCTTAACTTTTGAAACTTGTAATTGTAAGTTAAGTACTGCTTGTCTTTAACTTTTGAATGTGTAACTGTAAGTTAAAGATTGTCCGTCCTTAACTTTTGAACTTGGAAATTAAAATTAAGGACTTATTGTCCTTAACTTTTGAACTTGTAACTGTAAGGTTTGTTTGTCCTTAACTTTTGAACGTGTAACTGTAAGTTAAGGACTATCTGTCCTTAAATTTTGAAGTTGGAAATCAAAAGTTATTCACTTGAAATTTTCATAAGGAGTCTGCAGTACCATTCTTAATTAAAGCTATACAATTCTACATACAATTGAAGATTAATTATTTTATTGTGTCTTGGAACTTTATTTTATTTCCCAAGCGCATTGACTTTCTAGATCATTTTGAAAATTTTAATAAATCTGTACTCTTTTGTTACTATTAAATCCATGAACAAGAAAATGTAATGGGTGGTAATAGAATGATATTAAAATTAATAGCCACAAGCATCATGGTAGATGATTGTACATCATTCTTTCCCGAGGGTTTGGGAAGAAAAGGAAGGGAATTAAAGGTAAAAATATCTTTGTTGGTAATCTGCGTTCGAAATCATTACAAAATATAAAATAAATACTACCTTAAATAGTGGCTACCTCATGCCATTTCTACCTACTTTTCATACTCAGTCCACTTCAAATACATTGTCGAATAAAAAACAACCTCATAGAGTTTAATCTCAGTTTTCAAAATTAATTTTTCTAAGTTGCGTTGCTAAATTATAAACTTAGTTTTCATATTAATAAAAATTAGTAATAGATAGAGCTTTTCAAGGTACATATTATAAGGTGTTGCTTTTTCATTCTTCAAACAAATTTTTTCCTTAAACAATATTCCCGGAACCAAAATGAGTTCCTTATCAAATAGGCCGATGACAGTACAATTCAGAAATCACGAAATATTGACGAGCTTTACCAAATTTATAAGAATAAAATGACCTTGGGCTGAGCCCAATCACTTTTCGAAGACTTTGAAAATACTAGCCTAACAATTTTACCTAAAGTAGCCCCCATATGCACTTTTTTTTAGCTAGTATATATAGATTATACACTAATTATATATATTTATATACACTAGCTTTAGTATACGTGCGCTGCACATAGTACCACGTTAAATAGTTTAGTTATATTGTGTTTACTATGTGGGATCATCATGCAATAGTAAAACAAATAGCTTGACAAAAGATTGAAGCCCAAAACCTGATGTAATATTGTCAAGTTCAACCAAGATTCACAATCAAAAATACCGAAATAATGATGCATTTGTTAAACATTAATGCAAAATTCAACTACTAATCGTGCAATGCTTAGTCGATTTCAAAGATGCAAGGAGACTGCTTTATTTGGTCGAATCTGACTATAAGCCTGCCTTTTTGCTAGTTTTTTTATTATGCATATTCAATTATTGCTTCTACTTAAAATATTTAAACACCTGAAGTTCATAATTCGGTTAGGATAGATAGAAAAGTGAATGTCACTTTAGAAAAAATAACTCTTTGATCTATTGGTTGACTCTGTCTTTTCAACATCTTTGATCTTGATATATTTCTAGGAATAGAGAATGAATGAAACTCTAAACCTTGAGCAATCAAATTCATATTGACGGAGATTGTGAAAGCTCTATACTCGACGTACTTCCATCTTAAAGCATTGAAAAAAGGTAGGCAGACAGTTTTGTCGAGTTTCAGAGGTGTGGCCATAAGAAAACATTATGAAAGAAATCTGTAGTGGCAGTTACTCACATGACCATTGTGATCTTCGACTTAACTCCCACAAGTAGTCCACTTGGATATTCAAGGTTTAGCCAAGGCTTAGCTCAGGATCTCACAACTCGTCGTATTTTGATTGTATTTTAATATAAATACATGACTGTGAAATATAAGCACTAATATAAATATGTGAATTGTAAAATTCAACTACAAAAATTTTTTGCTCGAAGTCAAAGAAAAAAGAACATAAAACACTTAATTTTGTAGCTGCTATTGAACAACAAGGTTTTGATGATGACAATTGAAATTGTACTTCTTTTTTAGAAGTACTCGTGTGTACAATTCCAAACCGAAAAAATAATTATATAAAAGTCAAATTATGTGTAATTCCAAAGGATAAAATAATTATTAAAAATGAAAACTCCAAAACTGAGTTCAAAATGCATGTGTTTTACCTAACATAATTTATAAAGAATTAATTTATCAAAAGTTTATTAACAAAGAAAACCTTAATTTTATTAAATAAAAATCACTCCTAAACCTAAAAGGAGAAATCCAAATATAAATGAAATTAGTAAGAAAACGAAACCTAATGTTAATTGCAAGAATTTAATATTGTTATCCTCCTAAACCTAAAACAAGATATTTAACACTCAAAAAAGTATTCAAAACTTCCTAGTTCAGACGAAAAAAGAAAATTAAACCTAAAAGGTAACTACTCCTAAATAGTAGAAAATCAATTAAAACAATTATTGATTTGCTACTCCTAAAAAAAGAAAGGGGCTGCCTGCGTTGATTAATTCCTTGTGACAAACATCCAACCGTGATTCTCTCCCGTAAACATGTGCAACATCTATTTTTTAATGTGATTATTGAAGACTATTCTGTATGTCCACATGTGATCGAGTTACGTTGTTTTTAGATCTAACAAAACACCCTTTTCCCTCGTTACTGTGTTCAATGTTGCTATTTCCTACAAACTATACGACCAACATGCCTCAGTCCTGGGGAGTTGAATTGCTCTTCCCCCGAGCTTTTATGATAATCCAAACAACGTTCAAAACTTTTTGATTTTCATCGTTTTCTCCGTTATATTTCCCTCTTTTTAATAAGTATAATTCACTTCTCTTTCCTTCTTGCCACTTTGTTGTTTCTTTTTTATTTTTTTCGTTTGTTTTGTCCCAACAGGAAGCTTGTTCTTGTTCTATACATCGTTAGCAATCAGTCCTTCAATTTCATTCTTCCTTTCTCAATTATATTACTTTTCCTACTAAAGGAATTAATTGTATTGCATATAATTCTTGTTAGAAATTTTGCGAGAGCAAGACAACTAAATAAACACTCAAAACGTACTATTTGAGAGGTGGAGGAAAGGACGATTTCTATTCAACTTCACTTGCTCCACATAGATAGCATACATGGGTATTTGTAGTGGAACTCCTATATGTATGTAGCCTAAACTTCATATGTACATATTAATTAAGTCCACACATGTACACACTCATTGGCGAAGCCACATGTATATAAGGGTGGTCAACCGACCACCCTTTTGTCGAAAACTTGCACTCTGTACATAGGTAAAATATTACGTTTTAGGGGTATATAACATATATTGAATACCTTTTATCGGAATTTTTTTTCACTTCTTTTAAATTTGAACACCATCGAGAAAATTTCTAGCTTCGCCACTGTACACACTAGTCCATACATGCCTACACTAGTTCACATAAATTCACACATGTCCACACCTCACTCTTTTCTAACAATATGTATGAAAACATTAAATTAATGTAAACAAATCTAAATAAATTGGACAAATAAAAATATATTTATTACTATTTTTAACATTCCCCCTTAAACTTGTTTCATTACTCCAAGGGCCATCCTTAACTTTTGAAAAACGTCAATCTTCAAAGGCTTGGTGAAAATATCCGCAATTTGATCTCCAGACTTCATATACTCAAGCTCCACAACCTTATTAGATATGCAATCTCTAATAAAATGATATCTCGTATCGATATGCTTGGTTCTTTCACTAAATATCGGGTTCTTGGCTACATCTATAGCCGATTTGTTGTCAACAAAAATCTTTGTAGCATCCTTCTGTGGTTGGTGAAGTTCTTCCAACAACCTCCTTAGCGAAATTGCATGACAAACACACGAACAAGCTGCTACATACTTCGCTTCACAAGTTGACAAAGTCACAACTGGTTGCTTCTTAGAATTCCATGTAAATCCAAAATTTTCAAGAAAGAAAACAAACATAGTAGTACTTTTACGATTATCAATATCAACAGCCCGGTCACTATCACAATATCCCACGAACTTGAATTCTTTAGAAGATGAATAAAAAGAATTCCATAATCAAGCGTACCTTTGTTGTACCGAAGTATTGTTTTGGCTACCTTTAAGTGCGAGGTAGTATGAGTTTCCATAAAGCGATTCAGGAGTCCAACTCCAAAAAGAATATCCGACCTTGTACATGACAAATACCTTAAGCTTCCAATAAGACTCTTGAAAAATATAGGATTAACTCTATCATCATCTCCATGCTTGGATATTTTAACTTCACATTCAAGTGCTTACGAGATTGCAATTCTCCATCTCAAATTTCTTGAGAATTTTCTTTGCATACTCTCCTTGAGAAATAAAAATTACATCCTTACTCTCTGCTACTCGAATTCTAAGATAATAGGACATTAGGCCAATGTTCGTCATCTCAAATTCTCTAGTTATTGCTCTCTTAAAATCTTCAAACATCTTTTGATTATTTCCTGTAAATGTCAAGTCATCTACATACAAGCAAACAAGTAAGATGTCACCATTTTTAGCAATCCTTACATAGAGGGCATGTTCATGTGGACACTTAGAAAAACCATTTGCTTGGAAATATTTGTCAATTCTACTATTCCAAGCTCGCGGGGCTTGCTTCAGCCATATAAAGCCTTCTTTAATTTCAAGACTTTATCTTCTTGGCCTTCAACCTTGTATCCTGAAGGTTGATCGATATAGACCTCTTTCTCCAATAGGCCATTCAAGAAATCCGCCTTCACGTTCATTTGATGGATTTTCCATTGATTCGGTGCCGCTAAAGCAATGAGAAAGCGAATTGTTTCCAAACGAGTAACTGGCGCAAATACTTCATCATAATCAATACCAGCCTTTTGCTTGTAACCTTTAGCTACCAATCTTTCTTTGTACCTTTCTATTTATCCCTTGGAATTCTAATTTATCTTGCACACCCGTTTGACTTCAATGGTGATTTTGTCTTTTGAAATAGTGACCAACTCCCATGTATCCTTTTTTGTATATCTTTGATTTCTTCATCCATTGCATTCTTCCATTTGGAATTTTGGCAAGCATCTTCAAAGCTTAAAGGCTCATTGTCCACCAGCAAACAAAAATGAGTAAAATTCTACAAGTCATTTCTTATCACTTTTGTATTTTCATACAAGTCACAGAGACTTCTACTCTTGTGAAGTGCTTCACTTGAACTTGAGCTTGATTCCCCAACTTCTTGATTTTGTGGCGGAGGTGTTGAAAGTGGTGTGATATCCTGCTCCCCGTCCTCTTCTTCATCATCTTCAAAGAATGGACTAAACAGTATTCTTGCTCTTTGGATTTGCACTCCCAAGTATTATCTTCATCAAACTCAACATCTCTACTTATGGTGACCTTGCCATTTTTAGGGTTAAACAATTTATAAACTTTAGAGCTTTGATCATAGCCAATGAAGACATACCTCTCACTTTTGTCATCAAGCTTAGACATCTTCCCATCTGACACATGTGCATATGCAATATTCCCAAAAACTCGTAAATGGCAACTTTAGGCTTGATACCGCTCCATGCCTCTTGTGGTGTTTTTCAGCGAACACTTTTGGTGTGATACCGATTTGATAAGTACACCACACAAGAAACAGCTTCAGTCCAGAACTCTTTTGGCACATTTTTGCTCTTCCACATACTCCTCGCCATGTTGAGAATAGTTTAATTCTTTCTCTCCACGATGCCATTTTGCTATGGTGATCTCGGAACTGTCAAGTAATAACAAATTTCATTTTTCTCGCATAAAATCTTGAATTCATTTGAAGTTAAATCTCCACCATTATCAGACTTAAGTGACTTAATTTAATAGCCATTTTGCTTCTCCACCATGCTCTCAAACTTTTTGAAGGTTTTAAACACCTCCAATTTTGCCTTCAAAAAATAAATCCAAGTTTTTCGAGAAAAACCATCAATGAAAAGTAAAAAATAATTACTTTTAACAAGTGAAGATAGCTTGATAGGTCCGCACACATCCATGTGAATTAACTCGAGAGGGCATCTTGCTATTGTTAAATATTCTTTAGAAAAGTTTTTCCTTGCTTGCTTTCCAAAGAGATATCCTTTACAGAGTTAGTTGGGATGATCAATTGTTGGCAATCCATTCACCATGCTTTCCTTCTTCATCAACCTTAGGCTATCAAAATTCAAGTGACCAAATCTCATATGCCAAAGCCAAGATGAATCTTTGGCGCATGAAAACAAGCACCTCGGAACATCGATTTGAAGATATAAGATGAATATTTTATTATTAGCCATAGGTACTTCGGCTAACAATCTTCCACTTTCATCTCTCATATACAACTTTTTGTCTTTCAAATGAATGTCATAATTTTTCTCCAAAAGTTATCCCAAACTTAAAATATTACCTTTTATCTCCAGCACATACAAAATATTGGAGATTAATTGATGACTTCCATCTTTTAAGCAAATTAAAATCGTACATTTTCCTTTGATTTGAACTCGCAAAGAGTCTCCAAAAGTGATTGGGCCACCATTCAGCTCCTTGAGCTCCACAAATAAACTTTTCTTTCCACAAATATGACCACTTGCACCGGAGTCGATGTCCCATTTTTTCTTTTTCACACTTTCTTTGCATGCAAGAGTAGAGTGGCATCTTCATCTTCATTTTTTCTCTCCACAAAGTTATTTTTCTCCTCTGAATTCTCTTTACATTTCCAAGAAAAATGTTCAAATTTATGACATATATAACATTCAACATTCGATTTGTCATACCTTCCTCGATTTTGTCTCCATCATTTTCTTCTTCTATGACCTCTTCTTTCACTATAGTGTTGGCTCTTATTGTCTATATTTGATGGTTTACTACCACCTCTTCCTCCTTTACCATGACATCTTCCATTTCCATGACCTCTTTGCTACGAACCACACATTTCATCTTTCTTCTTGAAGGAAAATTTTGCTTGCAACAGCTTTTCATTCAAACCTTGATGGATGAGAGTGAATGCCTTTTGATCTTTCTTAGAACTAGAAAGTTCATCTATGGTCATGGTTTCCAAGTCTTTGGACTCTTCAATAGCAACAACAATATAGTTAAATTTTGAATCTAGGGATCGTAGTATTTTTGCAACGATCCTATCATCCTTTACTCTTCACCATATCTTTTCATTTGATTGACAATAGCCAAAACTCTTAAAATGTAATATGAAACAGATTCATTTTCTTTCATATGCAATGATTCAAACTCTCCTCTTAAGGTCTGGAGACGAACCTTTTTCACTCTGTCCAAACATTTAAAGGAAGTTTGAAGAATGTCCCATGCTTCCTTGGAGGTTGTCGCATTTGCAACCTTGCTTGCAACAGCTTTTCATTCAAACCTTGATGGATGAGAGTGAATGCCTTTTGATCTTTCTTATTTGTGGCTGCGGCATCTTCCACTTCATCAACTCCAAACTCTACCGATTTTCAAACATCATAGGCACTAAGCAAGGCCTTCATTCGAATACACCAATTCCCATAGTTCTCTTTTGTAAGCATAGGAACTTGGAATGGTGTTCCGTTAATGTTTGTCATCTTTTCTCCAAGTTTGGTTGTCTCTCAACACACCAGCTCTGATATCAAATGTTAGAAAATTTGGGAGAGCAAGACAGCTAAACAAACACTCAAAACTCACTATTAGAGAGGTGGAGGAAAGGATGATTTCTATTCAACTTCACTTGCTCCAAATGGCTAGCATATATGGATATTTATAGTAGAACTCCTACATGTATCTAACCTAAACTTCATGTGTACATATTAATTAAGTCTACACATGTACACACTAGTCCATACATGCCTACACTAGATCACACAAATGCACACATGTACACACTAGTCCATACATGCCTACACTAGTTCACACAAATGCACACATGTCCACACATCACTCTTTTCTAACTATGTGTATGAAAATATTAAATTAATGTAAATAAATCTAAATAAATGTGGTCAAATGAAAACAAATTTATTACTATTTTTAACAATTCTTTCCTGGTTTTGGTTGATTTCTTTGATCCATCGATTACACATTAGGTTTATTCAAAAACATCACCGGGCGAGAATGTCATTTACGGGAGAAAATGGCCATGAAAAAGAAACATCATTTTCCTTTACAAGCATAATACAGTAAATAACAAGTGATTCTTTTTGTTTTGGGTATAACTTTTAGAGTAAAATTCAATTTAGCCCTTTAGGTACCATTAATAGTTTTGAAATAATGCACCTTTTTTTTTTTTTTAAATAATACACCTTTCACCTTTTGAACGGGAAAAGAAATCTCTTGTGCAATAAGAGTCCGGAGAAACAATTGTTTTTGAATAAAAAACTTATCTTTTTTATGGTACATCAATTTAACTTTCACTCACTCTGTATTTTTTTTTTTAATTATTAACGACACATCAGAAATGCCACCGTAAAAACCTGAGTCTATATGTGTGAAAGATCCGAATAGAGGATCTAAAAGCAGAATAATAGCCCATTTGTGCCGGCAAAAATTTATAAAGAATTTATGTTTGGTTAATTAGTTTGAAAAATACTTTTTCAGCAGCAATTAATATTTGACCAAGTTTTAAAAAATAATTTCTATATTATATTCTAGGACTATTTCTACTTTTGCTGTCAGCAAATTATCTTGTATTTGTCTGTGACTTTAATAGAGTCTCAGCATGTATTTTGTGGATTTCACATGTGAAAATACTTTTGGAGAAAAAGGTCTATATTCATGTGTCTACTTACATAAAAAAGGTTGAGATGAACAGCTTTGTTTACCACTTTCAAAAATAACAAACAGATTATACCAGCCAAATTAGAGCAATCTATTTGCTTTAGTCAATTGCAAATCGTTTGGTAGAGCAAAAAACTCAACCAAAACAATGAACGGATTCAAAATTTACTCACCAAAAATAGAACAAAAATAAGGGGGAGAATATTTCCTGGCACTACATGTCAAAAAGAAATTTGTCGTTCAAATGACCTGAATTTACAGTGGGGCAAAAAGACAAAATAACCCCTTTTTCACTCCCTTCATTTTGTCAACTAGCTTCTCACGTGAATCCCCCAAAATCATGTCACATGCACAAAAGAATAGAGGGCATCATGAAACTCCACCCATAGTTTCAGAAACAAACTGATTTTCACTACCCAAAGAGACAATTCAGTAGAATGATTAGGGGCAAAAATGGAAAGAAAATAGCAAAACGAGAAACACGATTAGACGGCGAGGATGAATCCGTTTTATCGAACTGTAGTGAATCAACGGCTAATGGCATGTTCTCCTGATCTGGACTACACTT
Source organism: Nicotiana noctiflora (assembly GCA_032618575.1). Classification (NCBI taxonomy): domain Eukaryota; kingdom Viridiplantae; phylum Streptophyta; class Magnoliopsida; order Solanales; family Solanaceae; genus Nicotiana; species Nicotiana noctiflora. The sequence goes on along the minus strand of JASVEL010009004.1, from coordinate 240,810 downwards.
GGACTCATGAGGTGGGTGCGCGCTGTACATTATGGCGCGCAATACAGCAGAAACCGTCGGTATGTACGCCGTCTTGTTGCGTGCTAGTAGCCATGTCAATCCCATCAACTGACAGTCCCTACTTAACATCTTGCTCACCCTATCGCCGCCGGTATCCGCCATTTTGTGAGTTCGATTTTTTCCGTCACCATTAAGCTATGGAAACGAAAATATGAATAAATCAGGATACCGTAAAAAGATGGAAAATGAAGGGCATTTACGTAATACATAATAAAGAAAAAATGAAGAAAATTGTAATGGATATTAGGTTGAGTGGAGAAGAAGAAATAGTCTTAAAATGTGATTTTACGTTGCTGACCTTTTGTAAAGCACCGAGACACCGTGTACAACCGGAATAAGAAGAGTTCCGGCAATTCCGCTCGAGATTTCTGACAGCAGCGGTCGGAGTTGCATTCTTCGAACCGGTGAGGTTAAACGCCGCCGGGCAGCTAAGAGAAGTGATCTGATGCAGACGAATACCACAGAAACACAAAACGGCGTCGCATGAGGCATTAGGTTGAGGTAAATGGATGTTACGGCTCTGTAGAGAGCTCTGAAGCGAATTAACGCACTTCTGCGAGTCATCCGGCATCATCGGCAAATCAGAGCTAGCCGGCGCAACCGCCGCTGAAACTTGCAACGCTGACCGCGCGTGAGCTGCGAATAACCAAGCCGCTAGGACAGGACAACAACGGCTCCGGTCCAGATTCTGACCGCACGCCGCACTCACGCCCCCGAAGAGCTCGTCCGATAAATCCAACCGGCATGTCTGTGACTCGGTCTGAACCGGAAAAGCTGGAACAGTGTTAGAGTTAGAGTAATCACCCGGCTTCAATGGCTGCGCTGGCTCTGAAAGTAACCCACCTAACGAGCCGTTACACACACAAAGCAGCGTAAAAATAAACGTGAAAAGTTTGATTTTCATTACTGCAGTACTAGAGCTTTTGTAAAACTCGACTCTCAATTTTCTTAGCAAAAGTAGGGTTTTTGTAAAGCTGGAAAAAAGGAGTTAAAAGAAAAATAACTTGGAAGTTGAAGCAAACTTTTTTTTAAAAAACTTTTAACCAGTGAAAAACAATTGTTATGTAAGAGACCTTTTTCCTTTTGCTTTGAACCAAAAAAGGAAGAGTTTCGGGAGATGCTTATAAGAAAGTAGCGCTCTACTTTTACATGAAAAAGATGATGCAAAAAATGGACTCACTCTGCTAAAAATGGAGTGGAAGTGAGAGAGAAATGGAAGTACGTGGTCTCAACTACTACTCGCAACATTGAGGTGTTTAGATGAGTGGATCACATTCGTTAATATAGGATTTAAGTAATATAGTCAAGTATTCAAATGTTTGTAATAACGTTCATTCAATTATGTCTATTACACTCAAAGAGTCCAGTTAAATTTTTTAAATTTTGAATTGTCAAATACTTATTTTACTTATAAATATTTATCTTCTTTTATTTTTTTTAATTTTTAATATTATAATTTTTTCTTTTTAATTTATATTATGAACTTACCTATAGAATAAATAAATAAAATTTAACCATAGATAATGCTAGAATAACAAAATAATGATCATAGTAAAAGAACTAATTAGAATAATTTATTTTTAATAATAATTTTAGTATTAACAACAAAAATTCAAAAATTTATTTATACAATTCAGAATGGAAGAAAATAAAGGTTGTAAAATATATATTCCATGCAATATAAAAGATAATTACCTAAATAATAGTAGTATTTTAATAAGATACATTATATATTCTTGAAAACTATGCTCAATTATATTATATATATTCCATGCACGACTTAACATAGCATATTCTATCCTATACAAATAGAGATAGTCCATCTGCTTTCCAATAATATAATTTTATGTCGTCGAAAAGTTGGTAGAAACATAATATAAGTTACATACCCAATGTTGAGTTAGCAACATCTCGTGTATGGTGACCACTATTTAATAATTATTTTTATATTACTTGCATGAAATATATATTTTACAATTTTTATTTTCTTTCATTCTAAATTGTGTAAATAAACTTTTTTGAATTTTGCTGTTAATACTAAAATTATTATTACTAAAAAATTATTCTTATTAATTTTTTACTATGCTCATTATTTTGTTAGTCCAACATTGGATATGCTTAAATACTTTTTATTAATTTATAAATAATATTTATTTATTCTATAGGTAAATCCATAATATAAATTAAAAGGGAAAATATTAAAAATAATTTAGAGGGTAAAATATGTATTTGGCAATCCAAAATTTGAAAAATATTGTTGAGTGACTTTCTGCATAGTTCAGTAACTTTGTTGTTACAAACGAATGTAAAGTGACTTTAGGAGATAACTTAGGATAGTTGAACGATCATTTGAGTAACGAGCTCTTAAGTAATATATAGTAACAAAATGTATTACTCCATATACCTACATCATAATCGTTGATAGAAGTTTTGATTAAGTTATCTGTGATCTATTAATTAATTAACTTTGCACACCATATTTAAATAGTATTATTTAAAACCAAATAATGCTATAAAAATTTTAAGATGATCACACTTTTTTACACCTCGTACATTGATTTGAAATAGCGGAAATTATTATCAAAACGTATAATAGATAAATGGGATTTTTTTACCCTTAGGGGTCTGTTTGTTTGGTAGAATAAAGGATAATAATTTGGAGATAAAATATTAGATTATTTTATTCCGCATTTAGTTATGTGTATAAATTAGTCTTGAAAATTATTTTATATTAAAATTGTGAGGTTAATAAGAGATGGATCTAAGATTTGAGCTTTATAAGTTCATATTCATAATTCTACCACACTTATCTAATTTAATAGATTTAAAATTTATTATTTGTATATATTTAATAATTATTTTTGAAAAAAATAACAAAAATTATATGTTCGACCTATAACTTCTTACAATAATCCCATGCATTATCTTAACTCAACGTTATAAAGCGTTCTATTGTACTATCGGTTATTAGATGTAAAGTGAATTATTGAACGTAAATTAGAGTGTGGAAGATAAATGTGGCAATAAGAGAAAAATTAGAAGAGTTGGAGAGAGGGAGAAGGTAGAGGTGGGGTCCAGAGATTCGTTTATACAGAGATGATTATGAATCAGAAAGAAAAGACGAACGGGAGAGTGAGAAAGGCTGTCTGAGGAATTGGCTGCTTCTGCTGTCCTTTTCATTTTCATTCTACCTTTTTCTTTTCTCTCACTCTCTAATGTCTCCCTTGTGTGATTGTGAAAGTTGCTTCTCACATTTTGAGTTTCTTTTATTATGTTGAATAAATGGACAGAAGAAAAGAATAATGTAAAACACTCAAAATAATTTAATATATTACTTTATTCTTTATATATTGGACCTTAAATTATAATTTTCTTAGCTTTACAATCAGTATAGCATTAGTCCTTTTTCAATTTTTCATTTACACACCTAAACTTTACGGGCGACCTTTTACCCCACTATTCTAAACTTAAGTGAATTTAATACCCCCTTCAAAAAACTGAACCAAGTCTTATGATGGATGTGTGTTACACGCACCATAAGTTCCCTATTTTCAGTTTTTTCATTTTTTTTTAATTTTAGTTTTTAAAAAATGAATATTTTATGTTAAAAAACAAAAAAAAAAATTATTAAAAGTTTTTACAAATTTGTGTTCCCAGTTTTTACAAAACAATTTTTTTTTAAAACTAAAAAAAATAAAAATATATACTTTTAAAAAAAGAAAGTATTTTGTTGACAATAATCTTTTCAGTTTTTAAAAACAAAAATATTTTGTTAAAAATGAAATTTATTTTTTCTGTTTTCAGAAAAAAAATTCAGTTTATACAAAAAAAAATCAGTTTTTACAAAAATAAAATATTTAAAAACAGAAAAAAAAAAATAACATTTTTCAAAAACGAAAATACTTTGCTTGAATTTTTTTTCTTCAGTTTTTGAAAAACAAAAATATTTTGTTAAAAAAACTATTTTTTAACAAAATTGTAAAAACTTGTTTTTTGTAAAATTTGAAAAAAATAGTAAAACGAAAAAAAATAGTTTTAACAAAATATTTTTCATTTTTTAAAAACTGAATAAAATGTTTCCAACAAAATATTTATGTTTTTGAAAAATGTTTTTTTTTCTTCAGTGTTTCAATTCTTTTTAAAGATTTATTTTGTGTAAAAACTGCAAAAATAAATTTTGTAAAACTAGAAAAAAAATTGTTTTTAACATAATATATTCATGTTAAAAAGAAAAAATGAAAAATAAAAGAGAAAAAAACAATATTAAGTTAATTAGTTATAATATCCTATTAAAAAGAGACACATGGACCTGTAAATTAGTTTTAATTTTTTTTTTTTGCCTTCATGCGCAGCTGCTACGTTAACTACACGTTTTGCGCAGAGGGGGTATTAAATTCACTTAAGTTTAGAAGAGTGGGGTAAAAGGTCGCCCGTAAAGTTTAGGTGTGTAAATGATTTTTTCGGACAAGTTTGATGGGTACTTTATGTATTATCTCTTATAATTTTCTTAGCTTTACAATCAGTATAGCATTAGTCCTTTTTCAATTTTCACTTTAAATAAAAGTGGTTTAAAATTTTGCGCTTTGATTTGTAAAATAAAATTTTCCGATCATATATATAGCTTTTTTGGCAAAGTTTTTTCTTGGGCCAAAAATATTTTTCTCTTCAAAAAATTGAGGTATTTGTTCAAGCTTTTAGAAGAAAAAAAATGCTTTTGAAAAAGCAAAGGCAATTAGTGAGATGATTATGAGAAATACTTTTAAGAAAAATATATTTAGAAATAGTTTTTAAAAATTAGATTAAATACTAATTACTATTCAAAAATATTTTTTAAATTAATTAGTCAAATATAAACTACTTATCATCCAACGTATTCTTTTATAAAATACTTTTAAGAAAAACATTTTTTCAAGTAAGTGAATTTTAGAATATTGGTCTGACATACTAATAATTTCGAATTTGAGGAAAGGAGCTGTTAGTTATCGACTTGGAGAAGGCGTATGACTAAGGTCCCTAGAGAGGTGCTATGGAGGTGCCCGGAGGCTAAGAGCGTGCCGGAAGCCTACATCAGAGTAATCAAGGACATGTACGATGGAGCTAAGTCTAGGGTCAGGACAGCGGGTGGCGACTCAGACCATTTTCCGGTGGTTATGGGGCTCCATCAAGGATCTGCGCTTAGCCCTCTCTTGTTTGCCTTGGTGATGGATGCTTTAACACGTCATATTCAAGGGGATGTGCCTTGGTGTATGCTATTTGCTGATGACATAGTCCTGGTAGACGAGACGAGGGTCGGTGTTAACGAGAGGCTAGAGGTATGGAGACAGACTCTCGAGTCTAAGGGTTTCAAACTAAAATTGGGATTGAATCCCATGAGTGCTGGAAATATCAAAGGTAAATATGGGCTCATTCACCTGCCATGTATACCACATAAGATGCATCTATAAGATGGTTACATGTGCGATTATTATTAACCTGCAACATGGTTTTTTGCGAGGTAACTTGCTCAATAATTTAATTTGAGCATAATTTCCAGATTTTCTATTCAAGAAGTTCATCTTGATAAGTTGATTTAAATCACAGTTGGTTTAGCAAAATAATTTATTGAGTGCCTCCACTTAATAGCTAAACAATTGCTTGTGAGAATAAAGTTTTGTATATCAGTTTGATATACGTTATATACGAAAGTATATTATTTTCTCCCCTCACAAGTGGTTCATAGTCAGGAACCAAATAATTTTATCTTATTATTATTGATGTGCGGTGTATATTTTGATTAACACCATAACGCACAAAGATGGATTATCAAAGTTGAGGAAACAAGTTAGTTTTTCTAACATGAGGGGGAGACATGAAAAACAATTGAGAAAAAGTTACGAGGAATGAATTATTATTTATACATCGAGATCCTCGAATAAAATAATATGAACTTGAAGTTCATAAAAGGATAATTCATGTGCAATTTATTGCAAAGCATGCCGACGCATTTGCTGACCCAAAGAAAGTAACTATATTCTCACTGCAAATTCTCATATTATAATAAGTCCTAGAAGGACAAAGTCTACGATATGCTTAAAGCGTATGGACAAATCAGTTTCAAATAAACTTCTTGATAAAGAAGGTGAGCAAATGATCAAAATGATCATAATAAAGGAGGCAAGTGATTTAGAAGATCACATGACATAACACTTCATAATATCTCATGAGAGATTCAGGTACCTGAATATATGAATGAAGAGATTTCTATGTTATGTCATTATGAAAATACATTGAAACTGATATAAAATCTTTGTCGACGTCAACCTTCAAGAAGCTAGTGTACAAGATTGGGATGTGAAGACTCAAGGATGTGAATTGATGCTCTCATCAGGGGGAGTTAATGCGCGTTGCACTCTTTTTCCCTTACAAGGTTTTGTCCCACTGGGTTTTCCTTGCAAGGTTTTTAACGAGGCAACCAAAAGGCGTATTATTAGATATGTGTACTCTTTTTCCTTTTCTAGAATTTTTTTTCCATTGGGTTTTATTTTAATTAAGGTTTTAACGAGGCACATTATCTGTTGAATAGACATTCAAGGGGGAGTGTTATAAATAGAATTCTATTTATGGTGAATGTCTATATTTAGAGAGATTCTAGGGTTTATTACTTGGTGGCTAAGTCACCATCTCCCTATAAATAGAGGGTTCTATTCCATTATAATTCATCCAATATCAATAAGAATTCACTCTCTCTCTACTTTGCTCTACAATATTCTTCTTCTTTTATTATTTCATAAAAATTTGTTGGATAATAAATTTTTAAATAACGGATCAAATATGAATAAGAATCATATTATCTATTTAGAAAATGGATAACAAATTAGTAACCATGGATATCAATTGGTCTAACTTTTATATTTATAAATCCTTAAATTGGGAGTTCCTCAAGTTCGGGAGAATAAGAATTCTCACACCCATATTATGGGTAACCCATATTATCTACCGATTAACCCATTTTTTATCTGTATTAAATATGTATTAGGTTGGATAATTGATCAGTTTTTTCATTACCTATTTCGACCCGAACTATATCCGACTCGACCCGTCTGATTGTCACTCCTAGATATGGATAAGGGAAATAAGGGCGCTAATTTCCGGCTCTAATTGCCAAACTAACCTGAATTCTTTGTTTTGAAAATCTTGGAGTGGTTAGAGTCCTACTTATTAAGGGTTTGGTATATTTTCGCCGTACTTTTTGAAGTTGTGCATATAGCTCTCTAACTTTAACAATTAGGTACAAAATTATGATCTGATCCTAGCAATGTTGAACTTCAAATACAGAAAATCATTTACTTTCACACGACATGTTTGTTAGCCTTAGCCATGTAAGAGTTCAGAATATGGAATCTTGCGGTCCCGGTCCTGGCGGTCCCGGTCCTAAACGGTCCCGGGCCTGGTGGTCCCGGTCTTCGTGGGCTTGGTGGGTAAGACCGGCCCGTGACGGGCCTAAGCCCACATGGTCCCGGGCCTGGCGGGCTTCGCGGGCTTCGTGGGCTTTTAATAAAAAAAAAATTATTTAATAAGTATATATATGTTAAGTGTATGTATATATATATATATATATATATATATATATATATATATATATATGTATGTTAAGTATATATATGTTTAGTATTTATATATGTTAAATTTATATATGTTAAGTATATATATATATTAAGTTTATATAAGTTAAGTATATAAGTTAAGTTATTTATATATATATATATATATATATATATATATATATATATATATATATATATATATATATATATATATATATATATATATATGTATTAAGTACTTATATTAAGTATATATATAAGTTAAGTTATATATATAAGTTAAGTTATATATATATATATATATATATATATATATATATATATATATATATATATATATATATATATATATATATATATATATATATGGTAAGTATTATATAAACTTAATATATATATATACTTAACATATATAAACTTAACTTATATATATGTATTAAGTTTATATGTTATGTATATATATAATATATATTATGTATATATATTATATGTATATGTATGAAATAGATATATATATATTGTATTAAGAGATAAATCAAAAACTTGTGTAATAATTTTTATTACTAAAAATGACATATCTTTATTAATCTTCTCTCCCCCAATGGAATGAGCACAACAAGGTACTAATACCACCATTAAAAGAAAAAAAAACTAAATAAGATGTGCCAAAGTACAATTTACAACACAATCTACATATCTCTAACAAATCTCATAAATCCTTCAAGATTTGGAGGAGGTTCCGTTGGCGGTGGTGGAAAAGAAGCTTGTTCATCACCACTTCCCGGCGAAGCAGCATCCTCAACAAGCTCCGCAATCATTTCTTCGTAAGCGTCATCCACATCCGGTTGTGATTCTGCAAGTCCAAAGTTTCTTCTTTCCGAGCGGATCCAATCTCTAAATAGCACTGACTTCTCCAAGCTCTCCCTCATAGCTGCTCTATGATCTCCTATTTGAAGTCTTGCTTGACTGAAGGCGCTCTCTGATGCAACCGTTGAAGCTTGAATAGATAATATATAGCGAGCCATCCTTGTAAGAACAGGAAAATGTTTTCCCGTAACTTCCACCATTCCAAAAGCTCAAAACTCCTGTCTGGATTCTCCTTCTCTAGTCCCCGCGACAAATAAACTTGAAGCTCATTTAGATGGGAAGATTCATCAAAATTATCTCCTTGAAAACCCCTAAACTCCGTCCAAGATTTAAGTGCCTTCAAGCCCGCGGCTCTTTTGGACGACTGTGAAGTAGACGAAGTAGGGGTTGGAACAATTGGCCTAGAATTTTGTAAGGCTTGTTGGTATGCATTATAAATTATTTGAGTATTAATTTTAATTGATGCTTTTGCATCTGCAAGAGTAGCACGTTCTTCTACTGTAAGATCTAAAGCGTTATAAATATTTGTATACCAAAAATGAGGACCTCCTAATTCATTGTAGGGTTTAAAATTGCTGCTACACCATAAATAGGAGGGATAGGGAAAAAATATTTTTTAAATTTTTCTTTCATTGCATTTATAGCAAGTTCATAAATAGGCCCACCCTCGTTATAATCCACAAATAATCCACATAATGTTGCAATATAAACTAGACAATTATAAATAGTTGGATACATCATGTTCCGGAAAATACATTTGTAGCAGCGTGAAAATGTTCTAAAAAATCTATAAGAGTTTTAACATTAGTCCAATCTTGGGTTGTAAGCATTTCATCATCATCCACACCCCCAACCCGAGCATTGAACGTTGCATTAATAGGGTTCCTATATTCGTAAGCAACTACTAAACTTTCGTACATATAATTCCACCTTGGGGCCCGCCAGGCCCGCGAAGACCGGCCCAGGACCGCTACCCGGTCCCGGTCTTCGCGGTCCCGGTCTCGCGGTCCTACGCGTAAGGACCGGCCCGTCACGGGCTTTAGGACCGGTTGAAGACCGGCTCGGCAGGACCGGCCCACCAGGACCGTTGGGACCGCCAGGCCCGCGGTCCCGGTCCGGTCCCGGTCCGGGACCAATTAAGAAAAATGAACTGTTTGTGACTTAGTATTGTGTTGTGCCTCTTATGGTAGTAACCGATTGGTATTATTGCATGTCATTCTACTTTTGGTTTTATGTTTAGATAATTATTTATTTGATTTATCCCGGATTTACTAACATTGTTTTGTTTTGTTTTGTTTGTTGATTTTCTCTCTCTTTTTTCTGAGCCGAGGGTCGGCCGGAAACAGCCTCTCTACCCTTTCGGGTAGGGGTAAGGCCTGTGTACGTATTACCCTTGTAAGAGTTCAGAATATGGAAAATAAAATTTTGACAAATACTAGGTCCCCCCCCCCCCACCCCACTCTCTTTCAAACGAGAAAGAAAAAATTTAAGGGATTACTGAAGACAAGGCTTATGCCAAAATTAAATAAAGAATATTGGAGTACTTTATTTCCGTATCACTTAGCGACAAATCAAACAGATCATCTCACATATAACTAATAGTTGCACAAGAATTATGTACCTACTCAGTGTGAAGAAACATATATTCGTGATCAAAATAACCCAGTTATAAATGAAAGGGAAACTAAACACGATTAAGAATAAATAAAGAAAATTAAATTATATTATTTTTATATATAAAATTATTTTGTTGAATAAACTAAAAAAATATCACATAAAATAAAATAGGGAGTAAAAATTAGGAGTACTAATTAAACTAGTCACAAGACCTTTTACCTTGGGATGGTGAGGAGCGTTTTTGGGATTTGATAGTTTTCAGAGCTAATGTTGTCAGCCGTATCTTCTTGACTTAAGCGCGTGGATAGGCATCCTTGAGCTTTCTCACTTGTACAATAGTCTTGCTTGACAGCATATTCCCCACCATTATTAATTTATTTTCATAATTTATCTATTGAAGATTCTTAATACAATTCGTCGTTATTAAATAATGGAGTAGATCACATATCATTAGTGCAATTTATAATTTCAATTTCCTGTGACTAAACATAATCCACTATTGTGATTGGACATTGGAAAAAATAAGTCTATTCGTAAATAGATGGACCTAAAAGTAGATCGATTTCTGATCTTATTTTGCAAATAGAGCTCATAGTTTCACTTGTACTAATGTTACAAAGCATATTTTCGCATAAGAAATAGCAGATTTTTTTTTTCTTAATGCATGACAAATATATGTATGACATTGTAAATGTTAACATTAGATGAGCCTAAATTCGCTTTTTTCTGAATATGTTATAAAATCGTAACGGTTCAATTTGAATTTGGCTCAATTTATTTCAGTGAATTGAGTTGAGTAATACATTTTAATAAAATATTATAAAATGCTTTAATCATCATTCCGAGTCGAATAGGAAAAAAAATCTCGTTTGTTTCCGTCACTATTATAAAAAGATTTAATTGAAAGTATTAAGAGACCGTTTGGACATAAGTATTTTTTTATTTTTATTTTTTTGAAATCAGTCCATTGTCATAAACTTTTTAATTTTATTTGAAGATAAATTTTGAAATTTTTCGAAAATAAAAATTCAAAAATAAACTCAAATTATATTCATATTCAAACACAATTCTAATTTTTAAATATCATTTTTTTTGGAATTTTACTATTCTTATATCCAAACGCCCACTAAGTTTAGTGCAAAAACGATTTATAACGCATTTGACCAAGCTGTAAAAATCAGCTTATTTTGAAAAGTGCTTTTTTCAAAAGTGTTTTCTAAAAGTACTTTTAGTGGGAAGCAGTTTGTGTTTGGCTAATTAGTTTGAAAACATTTCTGAGCAGCAATTAATATTTAGCGAAGCTTTAAAAAACTGCTTTTAAGTGTATTTTTCTCAAAAGTGATTCTCAAAAAAGTAATTTTGGAGAGAAGCTACTTTTGCTGTTTCTTCAAAACTGCTTCTGCTTCTCCTCAAAAGCATTTTTTTCCTTCCAAAAACTTGGCCAAATACCTTAATTTTTGGTCAAAAGTACTATTAATAAAAAGAAATATTTTTTGCCAAAAATAAACTTGATCATGCTATTACACTTAAAACTTTAGAAAAAGGTAGGTAATAAAGTGAAAAAGCAATTAGGTTGAGAGTTGTGTACTTTTAGTCTCAAGGCAATACAAAAAGCGCCCATTACGCTGAATTATTTCAATAAAAAGGCTCTTTGCGAAAAGCTGGTTATCAATTCTAGGATAACCCCACCCAACTTGTGTTTCCAGCTTCCCCTTTGAAGAAAACAAGAGAAAGAAACAAAAAGACTAACTTCGCATCTTGTTACCGTTTCCTTAGCGCTAGTGTATGACACAAAGTCTGAGTATGCATAATTGTCAAACGTGAAAAAGGCCAAAATTATACCTCTATTATTAAAATTAGCCATGTTAATACCCCGTTCTACTTTACCGCTAAAATTATCCCTACCGTTAACAAAGTATGCAAAGTTGTCCCTACCGTTATTAAAGTAGATAAATTTGTACCTAAATCTAACAGATTTTCTACGTGGCAACCAAAAAAAATACCCCTAATATTAAAATTTATCCACATTAATACGTAAAAGAAGATTCCTAAAAATGTATATCTGCTTTCATGCATTGAAAATAGGGTTCAAGAGCGGGTTAAGACCATTCATTGGCTTGGATGGAACCTTTCTGAAACGGAAATTAAATGCAAGGGTCAACTGTTAGTAGCTGTTGGCCAAGGCTCCATGAGGCATTTTTATCCCTTAGCTTGGGTTGTTCTTGATAAAGAGACCAAAGTAACATGAAGTTGGTTCTTAAGGCTGCTACAATATTTATTGGACCTCAAAAGTGGAGAAGAGATTATATTTATTTCAGATATGCAAAAGATATGACTTTACTGTTTCATTTAGTAAACTTTTACCTCTATTCAACTATTGCATCTCATTACTGTTTTATTGTATCTCATTAGTTCATAACAGTAGCATCTCATTACTGTTTTGTTGCATCTCATTAGTTCATAATTGTTGCATTTCATTACTGTTCTGTAGCATCTCATTAGTTTCATTACTATTGCATTTAATTACAGTTTCATTACTGCATTTACTTGGTTTGTTCCACCGTTGCATTACTGGAGATCTTCAGTTTTTGATGCATTTCTTTACTATTTTTTCATTTTAAGGGTTTAATTGATTCAATCCACTTGGTTCTTCGTGAGGCACACCATAGATATTGTGTAAGACACATAGAGGTAAATTGGTGCAAAAAATGGGAACATAGGGAATATAAGAAGTACTTATGGTGGGTTGCGTGGAGCACATATGAGGAAGATTTTAAAGACCAATGGGGAATATCAGTCCACTTGGTTCTTCTCTAAGAAGAAGTACTTCTCTGCGACATTGATGAAGATGAGAGAAATAGAGCCAAGCAAAGGAGAAAGAAAGAGGCAAAGATGAGGAATTTGAACTTGAACCCTAGGTTTATTCGAGTGAGATTGTTTTTAGGTGGAGAGGTTATCAAATGGGGCGGGTTATTATGTGGGGCAGATTGTAATAGTCTAGTTGGCAATTTATTAGTTAGTTGGCACATTATTAATAGGGATCCGGTTGCCATGTAGGAGCTCCGTCAGATTTGGATACTATTTCTCCTACTTTAATAACATCATGTATTGTTTTAGCCCAAAAGTAAAATGGGGTATTAACATGGATAAATTTTAATAGTAGGGGTACTTTTTTGGCATTTCCTCAAATGTGTTAGATTAGGTACAAATTTATCTACTTTAGTAACGGTAGGGACAATTTTGCATACTTTTTTAATGGTAAGGACAATTTTAGCCGTAAAGTAGAACCGCGATAAACAACAAAGTGTGTGCGGGTATAATGTGATAGATAAGACACTAAACTTACAAAAGAATTCTTGGTTCATAGAAGTTCTAAACTTCACCAATTGTTTTGTAAGTTTAATCTTATTTTATCTAGGTTTGGTTCATAGTCCAAGAGACTACAGATTCGACGCATTATGCTCATTTGTGAAAATCCAGCAAATTTTTTTATTTTTTTATTTTATTCCATAATATTCTTTTTGAGCTATGTGGGGGATTGTTAAAAAATAATATTTTTTTAATATCTTAAAAAGAAATATCTATGTTTATTCCTTGATATAATATTAACTACTATTTATTATACACATTAATCTTATTATTTGTAATAGATTTTACAATACAATTGTTAAATAATAAAACTGATTTTGAATATATGAGATTTGAAGACATTTTGTAGCCTTAAATGGTTTTACATTTTATTTATTAAAATCTTAATGATTTTTCATTTTGGACGTTACTTAGTCAAAAGTGAACTGACCAAACATCTTAATTGTATTGATGTTTTAAACCGTATTAATTTCTAAATGAAAACGTTTGTTTGTAACTGTCATTCCATTTTGAAAATAGCCATTATGGCTTGGACCGTTATCTGAAAGATAGTCCACATGTGTTGGACTATATATATATAAAGCTATTTATTTGTGTTGATGGAGTAGTGTGAAGAAAGTTAAAAATCTTTTCTTCCCTTTTCTTTGTATTGTGTTTTCTTCTCGTTAAATTTTGTTGTTTCTGCTCTTAGTTATTCTAGAAGAGCTTGTTGAATCGTAGGGGATACGTCCAATATCATTCATTTCGGTGTGAGCGAAATATTCTTAAGAACAGTGTACTTAACACGCCTCAAGCTAAATTTTTTATTCTCCATAATCATCTAAATATTTCCAACAAAGTTTGCCGAAGAGGATGCTTTTCGGCCAAGTAGAACATTATATATATTGTATTAAAGCTAAAAATAAAAAGCAACAAAGAAGGAGAAGAAGCCATATATTCCGAATAAGAAACCATGGATTCCAAAGAAGGAAAACCCAAATACCAAAAATGAATATTGAGCGGCAAAGCCAGATAGAAAAAAGCTTCGTTTTAAGAAAATCAGAATATGGGTCAGTGGTGTTAGTGGGCCTTCCGCTGGTGAACCAAGTGTAGGGTTTCAGAAAGAGAGAGAGAGAAAGGTTTGAGTAAAAAGCTGAAGGAACAATTGTATGTATATATTTGGACGTTACTATAAAATATAAGTAATGGCTGTAAATAGTATAATATTTTTGAAGTATTTTGGTTTATAATAAATAGGGTGGAACATTTATCTATAACATATAAATTTTCATACTGTTAATAAATTTTTTTTTTTGAAGTTATGTTAAAAAATAATTTTTTCATTTTGAAAAAAGCTTGAAATTTTATAAGTGAGAAAAAATTTCACACAAAACTTGTCCTAAATAAGGTTTTGGGAACTTAAAAATAATATTTAATATTTTTATAAAAAGTTATCATATTACATGAACAAATAAAATTAAAAAAAAAACACATTTACAGAAAATTGTCAAAATATATAACCAAACAGGAGCTAAATACTTCATTTACTATTTGACTAATAGAAGAGAAATTTTTCGGTCTGAACTTCAATGACAAGGAAACCAAGCTTCTTGATTTCAATTTGAACAAATAAATTCACGTTCTAAAATGTAAAAGAAGTTTTCAATACTGGATTATACTGCGGAAGCAATTTCAGTATCAAAATTACATGTACGGTAGATAACTAGCATAAACGGGATTTCACAGGTTACCTCTTAAAGCGTGAACATATATCTTCTACCACGTGAGCCTTCAGTTCCATAACTTCTCAATGGAATCTCCATCAACCGCACAATCTTGATCAGTGGCGGATCCAGGATTTATAGGTCGTGGGTGCTTGGTTGATTTTAGTTTAAATTTTAGATGACCAAACGTGATCATAGTGGGTGTTCATGGTCAATTGATTTTTTTAGGTATTATTTATGAATATATTACATTATTTGGCCAAAGCCAATGGTGCTTCAGCACCCATATCTCCAATTGTAGATCCGTCACTGATCGTGATCCTCGAACGTTCCACGGTCTTCTACTGTGTTACCCAAATAATACCCGAAAATAACAATTTCGTGTGGGCGAAATTTCTAGGAAAACTTGGCTAAAAATTTCACCCACCATATTCTACTCCCTCTAGGTGGAAACCCTTATATATTTATAGCACAAGTTGCCAGTAGAGAAATGATTCCTTTATTTTCTATTATTTAGGCACAGCAGGGACCACCGTATTTAATTAACAAGGCTCCAATTATGGAATTAATTTCTAATTTTTGAAATTAATATCTACCATAATTAATTACGAATTATTCTACTAATAATTCGTAATTGCACTCCTTATTCAATTTTGAAATTCATCCATTAAATCTTATTTAACTCTCCATATTAAGATTCAGATTCTAATCAATTAAATTAAATTACTGATGATTTAATTTATTGATTATTTTCTTTAAACTTTCGCTTAACTTATTTCATGTGTCGGATACAAAATTCACCGGCCGGGTTTACACATAAAAACTTATAAGCTTTCATAAAGGTGTATCATCAATCTCTAAACCGAGATATGGATTCCATCAACTAATTATTACTTCGGCAATGTATATTATTATTATTATCCAATTTACCAGGTATATTGACCCATGAAAGAATCACGCCTTCTAATAAATCAAAACAATAACAATATATACAGCTAATGATAATTATATCAAGATTAAGAGTATAAGTACATTTAATTGCTAGAGAGTTTATTTTTGAATAGAATACTTATCTCTACCTGGTCTGTTCAATACATACAAAATGTACTAGCACAAGAAGTTGGAATTAAACCATTCCTATAATCAAGATAAATTATATTTAATCTTGTGCTACAATTATTCTTGATGGGTTGTCTAGTTCCATAATTAGATTGTGAACTTAAACTTTATACTTATAAGAACCGATGATTTAATTTTCTGTGTATAAGCTAAACTCTATATACTAGATCATTTACTATATAAGCAAAGAACACAAACTAATATATAATCTATTTAAAATTTTATTAAAACTCAATAAATAATTATTTCAAAATAAATACTATATCTAAATGAAACCCATGGATATATATCCCAACAAATAAGACATTGTATTTGTGGAGTGATGTTGTCAAAATAAGTTCAGATATTTGCTATAGTATTTTATTTATTTTTTAGCCACAAAACACTCATGTTGTTAGTCACGGTCGAGGAAGCGACGTTAATATGTAAAAGCTTCAAATCTTTTCTCTACTTTAGACGTTTTCTTAATGATGAAAGTTTAGAATCGAGGAAAAAAAGATTAAAAGAAGTTTGAAATGACTAAAAGAAAACGGCTTTGGTAATTGTGCACAAAAATGAATAAAACTGTCAAGTAAAAGAAAGGAAGTGATGATGGTGTCTCAAATCCTTTCTTTTTCTGTCCCTTCTATTTTAATAAAACTTGGAAAAATCATTCCTGGGAATTTGGTTAGCCTTGTTAAATCATAAGTTTTGTGATCTAAAGTTTGGCTGTATTTGACAATGACACCAGAAACATTACTTGTATAGTTGTACCTAAGCTAGGTTTAGCGAGATATTTTAAATTTATTTTGTATATAATTCCCAAATTTTAGAAATTTGGCCCAAAATCAGTTCAATAGTTGATTTTGGAATTTAAAATTTTTTATTTGGAATTTGACCAAAATATGAGCAAAATTTATGGCCAAACATGAGTTTTAAAAAGAAATATAAATTTTAAATTTATTCAAAATTTATGGTCAAACAAGACCTAAAACTTTGAGAAAAAGGGGATAGGTGTCGCATTTCCTCCCCTACTTAAATGTGAATTCAACAAAATAAAAGTTTTCACACTAGTATTTAACTCCTTATATGAAATTTTTTTGTACTTCGTAAAATTAAACTTCATTTATGGCCCATCGGTAGAAACTAATAGCATTTGGTAGCCCACAAATTAACTTATACAAGTCATAGCCTAAAAATAATACAAGGGCTAGCCGAAAATGTTACTAATTCCCTCGCCGGAAATCCAGCCAGACCATGACTGCTCCTCTCGCTCTTTTCCGGTTGTGCTTTTGCTTTTTCTTTTCCGGTTGTCCATGAGTTACTCTTTTTTCTTGTTACAGAAAGCAAAAGCATCCTCTTTTGGTTCTTCTTTTTTATTGGATTTAAATCTCAATTTTTTCTTGTTGCAGAAAGGAAAAGCCTCCTTCTTTTGGTTCTTCTTTTTTATTGGGTTTAGATCTCAATTTTTTCTTGTTGCAGAAAGGAAAAGCCTCCTTCTTTTGGTTCTTCTTTTTTTATTCGGTTTAGATCTCAATTTTTTCTTGTTGTAGAAAGCAAAAGCCTCCTCTTTTGATTCTTCTTTTTTATTGGGTTTAGATCTCAATTTTCATGAAATATATATATACGTGCTGTTCTAATATAGCAGGGAGATCTCAATTTACAGTAGATCTGCAACTCAGATAATATTTTGAAGATCTTTGGCTAAAACTTCCTCTTCTATCACTTCTACTAAAACTCCACTGCTGGTTAAATCTTTGCAAATTATTTGTCGATTATACACAGATCTTTTAAATTAAAGAATCATGTTTAAATATGTGCATTATCTGACTGATGTCTTTTGGCAGGTACAACCTAACATGACCACTATGGAGAGCTTGAAGTTCTTGGTCTCTTCAAAATATATCAGGAATCTTGCCACATTGGTTGTAGCATATGGTATTAGTATCAACCTTGTTGAAGTTACATGAAAGTCGAAGCTCAAAGCTCAGGTGAATTATTACCGAGTGCTACTTTTTTCCTTAAAATTTTTGAATTCGAATTTGTTTCTCATTTTAACATGTCTCATTCCGTCTCTCTCCCTATCACTAATGTGTAGTTCCCAAGCCCCAATGAATACTCGTCATTCATGGGTGACTTCTCCACTGCTACTGGAATAGCAATTTTCGTAATGATGTTGTTAAGCTAGTGGATCTTTGACAAGTATGGATGGGGAGCAGCAGCCAAGATAACACCTACAGTATTGCTCCTTACCGGAATTGGATTCTTCTCCCTGATTTTGTTTGGTGCCCCTAGCTCTAGCCAAGTTCGGGATGACTCCTCTTCTAGCAGCTGTCTATGTGGGTGCAATGCATAGGACGACTGTGAGGCCTTGGACATTGGTGGCTGGTTTCTCAATGAGTGGAAGAACATAGGAGATAATTATGTATAAAGTTGGAATATCTACAAAACATACTGTTATTATACAAAATAGACTCTCACTATACAATTTATATACAAAATAGACTGTCACTATACAAAAAATATACAAAATAGATGTAACTATACAAAATATATACAAAATAGACCACCACTATACAATTTATATACAAAATAGACTCTCACTATACAATTTATATACAAAATAATCTGTCACTATACAAAAAATATACAAAATAGATGTAACTATCCAAAATATATACAAAATAGACTACCACTATACAATTTATATACAAAATAGACTCTCACTATACAATTTATATACAAAATAGAGTGTCACTATACTAAATATATACAAAATAGACTGTCAAAAAATATATAAAATAGATGTAACTATACAAAATAGACTGTCACCATACAAAAATACATGATACACTCCAAAATATTAGAAAATACATTGCGAAAAAGAATTGCTCCTTAGCGCCAAGTTGGGATCGAACCTGCGACCCTCAACTTAGAAAACAAGCGCCATGTCCACTGAACTACAAGCACTTATGTTGTCATACTCATTCCGTTCGGCTACTATATGCAATATGTTTGGGCCGAAGGGCCATTTTTTGAAAGTGGTACAAAATATGGGCTATTAAAATTTTTTTTGTACTTCGTAAAATTTTATTTACAACCATATCTAATAATCTCTCCTTGAACTAAGTTTTATATTACTCATCACTATCTGAAGCCCAAAAGTGGTGTATGAGTCTTCAGTACTACGGGTAAAGACCATAAACGGGCTTGTAGACGATCAAAGGCACTAAGTCGGGCCCAATTTCACCATCTTTATATTCCTCTCGACAAATCATTGTTTTCGATATCACTTGTTTGGACTAAAACAATTCAAAATACTTTTAACATAATGTAACATTATTTGCTTTGGATCAAACCCATACAATTTTTCCAAGAAAAATCTCATACCATTAAGAGTGTTGAATTCTTTATAACCAATTTTTTTAATTTGCTACTTTCGAGTGAAACTTTGCTTTGGAAAAACAATTAACTTTACCATATCCACTTAGACACAACAGTTCAACTACAATTAATATCTAGTCGTCGGAATCATCAAAATGTGTCTAATGATGATTTTTTTTAAAACAACATAAGACGAAACTCAAAGCAAAACAAGCTTATCAAAGATGGACCACAATGTCAAGGAAAATTATTTGAAAATGATCCAAATGAGAAGTGGGTAAAAAGGAGAGCATGATTGAGTACCCATTTGATTCAACTTTTGAAACAAATCCAAAACAGAACAAGGCAAATATACTTCTGTAGCTACTGATGTATCAAGTCATCAACCACTTTCTAAGGTGCTAACATTTCCACCTTAGAAAAACACATTCTAGAATAGAGAAAACATTGATTGCTTCAATCATACGACTAGCTTTGTCTTTTACCTTAATTGTTTATTCTAACTACATACCTTTTTTATAATCATTAATAATGGATATTAAAATTAGAAAACACATGTCAAGATCGTGAATAAATGTATGGGTCAAAATTTACCTTTAAATTTGTTTACATTAGGTAGTGTTACGAAAAATAATATGGCCTAGCTCGACTACCTGACAGTAGGAGACTGTGAGTTATAGCTGAGCAGTCCGTAACGGCCGAAGTCAAGCATCAAGAGTGATAATAATGGCTAGTTTTGTAATAGAATCTCTAGGAGAATATTTTATTAAATATTCTAGGCGTTTGTACCTTTAGGGTTGATTAGGGGTATAGAGAGATAATAATGTGAAAAGGAAAGAAGATTCTCATAATAACATTCTTGGAAAAGCAGACTCCCGAGATAGAATACAAATATTATCTTTCTAAAAAGATTCGATTATCTATTATTCCACACATTTTTTCATCAGATCCGGAAAGGATTCCAATATTCTAGTATTTGTTTTCCATCCTTCATTGTCAAGAGGAGGAATCATACACCTCATTAAATATTGGGTTCAGTACTCTCCTTATTTACTTTAATCATTTACTGTTATTTATTTCTTAACGCTCCATATTATTTATATTAATCGATTATAGATCTGAAGTCATTATCATTAACTATGTTTGACCTTTCATATTATAAATTTAATTAGTTTAACCGAAGATCTATATTTTTTGGTCAAACAATTTGGTATCGTCTGTGAAAATTTTCTAGTTAAAGTTTTAGTTTCTTTTAGATCTATAACTATTACACAAAAAAAAATGCAAAAACCCCTCCCTCTTGTTGTCACGACCCCAACCCAGCCGTGATGGCGTCCAACACACTACTAGGCAAGCCCGACCATTTTTAACAACAACCCCGTTATTAAACAGATGAAGATAAAAGCCATTTAAGTCAAAGGTCTAAAATACCGATAACAGTGTAGGAAAAATCCAACAAAATATCAATACAGACCAACAAAGACCTGGTGTCACGAACATGAGCCTCTAAAATACAGAGTAACATCCTACTACACAGTCTATCTAAAAACTGAGAATACGGAAATAAAAGGATAGGGATAGAAGGGAGAATCATCGGTTGTAAATGCCTTGCAGCTACCTCAATTGCTCCCGAAATAAGTACTCTGGATCAACTGGATCTACTCAGCCTGAGATTGCCCTGGATCTGCATGTAAGTTGCAAGGAGTAAAATGAGTACTCCGACCCAGTGAGTAATAGACATAACTAGAGTCTGAAAGTAAGAAAACGTAGAAAATGCACAAGGTAGTCTATATCTAGCAGTTAATATCCAAAACAGTGAGAATAGTATACAACAAGTAATACAGTTAAGAAATAATACATGAAAGAATACAACACATATAACGGTACACTCTAGTACCTGTTGTGGCGTGCAGCCCGCTTCACTTATTTAACGTCGACGACCCTCACTGTGGGTGTGCACAGAATCTGGAGGGACTCCTACAGTCCAAGCGCAATATCTGCCATGTCGTGGCATCAAACAGGCTCGCGGTCTCAATATTAATATCATCGCTGCAGCGTGTAGCTCGATCCATAACAAGGAAATCATCTTCACAGTCGGGTCCTCGATCCATCTTAGTCAAATAAATGCATAGCCCTCGTGCATGACATATTATCGGGATCTCATCCCTCTTATCCTTTTTCATTTAATATTCATGATTTAAAAATACAGTTCTTTATTATTTCAACAGTAGAAAACATGATTGAGCGTATGTGATATTAACACAAGTGAGGTAAAATACATAAGATACCCTAAGGATTCTACAGGTCAGCACAAGGTCCCAAACACGACAATAAGCCCAATTCACAGTGATAAGGTATGCGTCTCAATCGCCCATATAGTAAAAGTCACACTTGGGATGGACCAAGTCTCAATCCCCAATAGTAAACGACCCAACAATCATCGTAGAATGCGTGTCACGCCTCAATATAGCATTACAATGTGAAAGTCCGGGTTTTCATATCCTTAAAGCAACAGTTACATCAACTACTCACCTTAAACCGTCTACAGAACTAGTCCGCCAAGCCTTTTCCTCTAGAATCAACCTTCTCGCACACCGAATCTGGCCAAAACCACATGGACTATATTATAATAAGCTAACGAAACATAACCCAGTTGAAAGAACTCGACAAACACCCAAAAATATGAAGTTCGCAAAACCCGAGCCCCGGGCCCACTTCTCAAAATCATGAAAATTTTACATCAACACGATCCTTATCACCACCAGCAATGTTATTTCATACGTTAAGGCTCGATGCATGGTCGAGAAGAGATGTTTAGCTTATCCGGCGTATGTTCGCGACTCCAGCGCAGAGGTTTCTTTTATTGATTCTGTTCCTATTGTATGGGAGTTCCCCGAGGTTTTCCCTTTAGATCTATCGGGTATGCCACCCGATAGGAATATTGATTTTTGTATTGATCTGGCTCCAGGCATGCAGCCCATTTCTATTCCGCCGTATCGTATGGCCCCGCCAGAATTGAAGGAGGTAAAGGACCAGTTGCAAAATTTGCTGGAGAAGGGTTTTATGAGGCCTAGTGTTTCTCCTTGGGGTGCGTCGGTGCAATTTGTGAAGAAAAAGGATGGATCGATGAGGATGTGCATTGATTACCAGCAATTGAACAAGGTGACGATAAAGAATAAGTATCCACCGCCGAAGATTGATGATTTGTTTGACCAGCTCGAGGGAGTAAGGGTATTTTTAAAGATAGACCTGAGATATGGCTAACATCAGCTGAAGATTAGGGCGTCTGATGCCCCTAAGACAGCATTCCGCACTTGGCATAGGCACTACAAGTTTTTAATCATATCTTTTGGGTTGACCAATGCCCCATCAACATTTATGAAGTTGATGAACCGAGTGTTCAGGCCTAATCTAGACTTGTTCGTGATAGTCTTTATAAATGATATCCTGGTGTACTCCTACAGCCGGGAAGAGCACGAGCAGCACCTTAGAGTGGTTCTTCAGACTTTGATGTTATTACAGCTTGCTGACATGACGGTTAAGCGTCCATTCGGGATATTGGAGAAAGTTTGTGTTTCCCGCCGATTTAGTGATTTTGAACTGCAAGGTGGACGAGGAGATTCCTATAATCTTAGGGAGACCATTCCTAGCCACGGGGAGAGCATCGATTGATTGTGAGACTAGGGAGCTCAAGATGAGGCTAAATGATGAGAAAATCATATTCAATTTACAAAAATCTATGAGGCGCCCTAGTGAGTTCGCGAATTGCTCTCTCATTGATGCAGTAGATGTGATAGTGGAGACAAATGATGTAGAATTGACAGCTGAAGATCCACTTCAGGCATGCCTGATGAACCTAGAAGAGGTAAATGGTGAAAGTCTGGCGGAGTGGGTGTTATCACTGGATTACAAGGGGTTTTGGGATAGAGAGTTGGAGTTTGAACCTCTACACTTAGAAAAGTGAGAGATCCTTCCAGCAAAACCATCCATTGAGGAGCCACCAAAGCTGGAACTCAAGCCATTACCAGCTCATCTCAGGTATGAATTTCTAGGACCTAACTCCACTTTACCTGTTATTATCTCATATGGTTTGCTAGATGTGCAAGCTCAAAAGCTTATACATGCACTCAAGGAATGTAAAACTGCCATTGGTTGGACCACGACAGACATAAAGGGGATGAGCCCCGCATACTGCATGCAAAAGATTCTACTAGAAGAGGGGAACAAACCTTCCAGGGAACACCAAAGAAGGCTGAACCCAAATATGAAGGAAGTGGTGGAGAAGGAAGTGATAAAGTGGCTAGACGCGGGAATTATTTTCCCAATCTCTAATAGTAACTGGGTTAGCCCAGTTCAATGTGTGCCAAAGAAGGGTGGCATGAAGGTTGTGCAAAATGAAAAAAATGAATTAATCTCAACAAGAACCATCACCGGATGGAGGATATGTATGGACTACAGAAAACTGAATCTAGCCACCCGTAAGGACCACTTCTCACTTCCCTTCATTGACCAGATGCTCGACAGGTTGGCAGGGAGGTCACATTTTTGCTTCTTGGATGGGTACTCGAGGCAGAATCAGATCTCAATAGCCCTCGAGGATAGAGAGAAGACCTCCTTCACATGCCCATATGGCATTTTTGCCTTCAGAAGGATGCCATTCGGATTATGCAATGCACCTTCCACATTCCAAAGGTGCATAATGGCCATATTTACCTGACATGGTGGAAAATAACATGGAGGTGTTCATGAATGATTTCTCAGTGGTAGGGAATTCATTCGATGAATGCCTTGTCAATGTGACAAGATTGCTAAAACGGTGTGTTGAGAACAACTTGGTGCTAAACTGGGAGAAGTGCCATTTCATGGTACAAGAAGGTATAGTCTTCGGACACCAGGTTTCGAGCAAGGGTATTGAGGTGGACCGCGCCAAAGTTGATGTCATTGCAAAGTTCCCTCCACCAATGTCAATCAAAACCATTAGAGGCTTTCTTGGACATGCCGATTTTTAGCGGAGGTTCATTAAAGACTTCTCCAAAATTGCCAATCCCCTCTGTAAGTTACTTGAAAATTATCACCCCTTTGTATTTTCTGATGATTGCAGGACTGCGTTTGAGGAGCTGAAGAAGAGGCTGGTCATAGAACCAATCATTATTACCCCAATTGGGAGCAACCATTTGAGCTTATGTGCGATGCAAGTGACTATGCAGTGGGGGCAGTGTTGGACAAGCGAAAGGACAAGTTGATGCATCCAATCTACTATGCTAGTAGAACATTGAGTGGAGCACAACTAAATTACACCGTGACGGAGAAGGAAATGCTGGCGGTAGTGTTTGCGTGCGACAAGTTCAAGTCCTATCTCATAGGATCAAAGGTAATAGTATACAGTGACCATGCAACACTGAGGTATTTAATTCAAAAGAAGGACTCTAAGTCGTGCCTAATTCGTTGGGTGCTGCTTCTGCAAGAGTTTGATCTTGAAATCCATGACCGTAAGGGCACTGAGAATCAAGTCGCTAATCACTTATCATGACTTGAAGGAGTTAAAACTGTTAAAGAATGTGCAGAAATTCTGGAAACCTTTCCAGACGAGCAGTTGCTTGCTACCACTCTACTTGCAACCTAAAAGTCGAAGTGCGGTCTGCAGAATTTCACTTGCGAACGCATCTCTAGAACGCAATGTCACACCTCCTTTTGGCGCAGGCCCGCGAGGGCGCTAGTATAAAAAGGAGTTTTTCCAATTAAAGGACAATCAAAACGGGATTCATTTATTGAGATATTCAGAGTCGCCACTTGGGAGATTTATGGTGTCCCAAGTCACCGGTTGAATCCTGAATTGAGGAAAGGTTTGACTCTATTTAAAAGTCTGCGTACCAGAAATCCGGATAAGGAATTCTGTTAACCCGGGAGAAGGTGTTAGGCATTCCCGAGTTCCGTGGTTCTAGCACGGTCGCTCAACTGTTATATTTGGCTTGATTATCTGATTTTAATACAAATATGAACTAGTGTGCAAACTACCACTCCAAACCGTTTTAATTGTTAGAAGAAAATTATAATGTCGTGAGAATATATCTCGAATTTCGTCACATAAATGTGTCCACAATTTTTAATATATTCCGACTTCATTGGGATTTGGATTGGGGTCACATAAATGTGTACCCGAGTTTAAGGAGGTACAATTATTAAATACGCGCTTAAAACTATTAACGCGTTATTATTTTGAGAATGCCGTGAAAATTTACTAAACGGCCAATCTCGGATTTCTAAATATATACACTTATGAGGGCTTCACAGTTTTTGCGATTTATTTGGCGAGTCTCGTCTCATTTATTAACAAAATAATCCTAAAATGACTACATTTCCTTTTTTTTTTAGTTTTTATAAATAAAGAAATCTCATAATTAATTTAGAAATTAAAAATGCAATACTTATCTAATTTATGACAAAGACTTAATGAAACAGATTTTAATCTATGTTTAAACAGAAAATATTTTTTTTTTCGGAATTATTTTTTTATTATTTTTTATTATTAATATTATTATTTTTTTATTATTTTTTGTAAATACGAAATTTCTTAACTTAATAATAAAAGAAACATAATTAGAACAATATTGAAAAATCTTGAGTGGTAATATATATAAAAGAAAAACCAATAAAATCATTTATTCAAAATTATCAAAATTATAGCCATATTAAAGCTTGTATGGTAAAATTATTTTTTATTTCCAATCGTTCAAAACTAAGTTTATTTTTTAGAAAAACAGCAATTATAAATTAACTATAATTTTATTTAAATTCATTTTTTTATATTAGCTTAAAGAAAAACATATTATTTGTTATATTTAGATAAATGTTTAATAAAAATAGACATTACTTAAATAAAACTGAAAATATAAGTGCAAAATCGACAATTAATATATATACAAACTAAACCAATTATCTTACAACTAATTTAAACTCATTTTTTTTAAAGTTTTTACTATTTTTGACTTAAACCCTTGATATTAACTATTTACAACTATTTTTCAAAACCATAATCAACCTTAATTATTTAAACCTATATTTGGAGATTTGATAAATTTGAAGAAAACAATTCTTTTATCATTTAAAACTTAAACCGTACCTAAATGCCTAAATTACGCAAAATAATTACAATTCACATTTTTTTTAAATTAACTACATATTTACAAATTATCTTAAAAAAAATAATGTTAAAATATTTGAAGCTAATGAACTAACAAGTTTTAATTAATCCAATTAATAAAGAAAAATAACTCATTCTTACTTCAATTACTAAACCATTTGAACATTAAGAAATATATTTATAATTATATTATTTAATAACCATTTTTGAAGTGAATTATTATTGCTACAACAAGATTTAATTATTTAAATTTATAACAAAAACTTACAGAATATTAATATTGAATTTATTTAAACATAATTTGTAAAAGAAGATAGAAATAGAAACTATTTAAAATTTCAGAATTTGCATACTTCCCATGTATTCATCTTATCATTTAAACATAATTAGGTATGTACCTGATATTGGAAATAAAAGAACACCGGTGATCAACACACCAAATAACAACACAACAATATCACAACAACAGCAACCTCTAAAATACCCAGTATCTGAATTTCAGCAATAAGAATTAATAACCCGAATTGAACTTCACAACAACAACAACAACAACCCAGTATAATCCCACTTAGTGGGGTCTGGGGAGGGTAGTGCATACCCAGACCTTACCCCTATCCTAGGATAGAGAGGCTGTTTCCAAATAGACCCCCGGCATCCTTCCTTCCAAGAACTTCGCTCTTGGGAGACTCGAACTCACAACCTCTCGGTTAGAAGTAGGGGTTACTTACCATCAGAGCAACCCCTCTTGTCTAATAAAACTTCAGAATAAGATTTGTAAAAATGGAAGACTAATTTTTTAGATTTTTTTTCGTT
Organism: Nicotiana noctiflora; assembly: GCA_032618575.1. Taxonomy (NCBI): domain Eukaryota; kingdom Viridiplantae; phylum Streptophyta; class Magnoliopsida; order Solanales; family Solanaceae; genus Nicotiana; species Nicotiana noctiflora. Next base: position 213,175 of record JASVEL010009004.1, on the reverse strand, counting down.
TTTTTTTGTTTTTTTGTTTTTACTATTTGCTAACACTCTTTAAGATTTTTGTTTTTCAGATTCTTCTCTCTAAAATTTTTTCTTCTCTTGATTCTTCCTAAAATTTCTTCCCCTCCTTCTCCTCAAATTTCTCTTCTATTTATAGCAAAAAATTTCGAAATTTTCAGATTTTATTTTTATTATTTTTTTTATTTTTTTATTTTTTTAATCTTTTTTTAATTAAAAGAAATCCCACTTACTAAATGCTTTTATTATTTTATAAAAAGAAATCCCACCTTGCTTATCTTTTATTTTTTAAAACACAACTTTAATGATTTTTATATTTTTAATTATCCACTTTCTTTTATTTATTTAAAAGAAAATGCCACTTTCTTTTCTTTTCTTTAAAAAAAACAACTTTCTTTTACTTTTGATTTTTTTTAATTTTCAGCCACTTTTGACTTTTATTCCAACTTTCATTTTCAATTATTTAAAACCAACCGAAAATTTAAAAAAAATATTAATATTTTCAGTTTTTTTTAATAAAAAATAAATTATTTTTTTTAAAAAAAAATTAATAAAAAAATTAATAATAATAGCAATAATATGAATAGTAATAATTTACTTTAAAAAAAATTAAATCATATATATATATATATATATATATATATATATATATATATATAATTAAACAAAAGCTAAAATATATAGAGTGAAAAATTTAAATACGGTCAAACATTTTTGTGGGGGCTTTTGTGTGTGTGTGTTAGGATTTTTTGGTTTAGGGTGTGTTTTGAATAGTGTATAGTAGTGTAATAAATGGGTCGTGGGTCATGGGTTTGGGTTATGGTGTTTTGGGTTGGGTAGAATATGTTTGGGCTCAAGTTTAAAATTTAAGAAGAGGCCCAATTCCGAATTTGTCTTCTCTATAAAAAAAATTATTTATTATGAAATAAATTAAAAAAAATGTTAAGATTAAATTATAAAACCAAAATTATCTTAAAAACACCAATTAACTCATAATAATTATTATTACAAAAAAATTAGACGTTAATTAAAATAAAATCGCACAAATTGGATATTATAGGCTAAAAATGCAAAAATACATATTTTTGTGATTTTATAAAATAAACTTAATTATTACTAATTATAAACTTGAATTTTATATAAATACAATATATTTTTATATTTTTTATTTATTTAAACAAATAAATATGCACAGATAAATGCAAACAATTCAAGAAAAATAACACAAAATTCACAAATATTGCAAACAACACAAAACTCTTTTATTTTGAATTTTTGGGAGTAATTCTCATATAGGGCAAAAATCACGTGCTCACAACTGCCCCTCTTTGCGCGTAAACACGAAGAGTTTATGTGCAAAGACGAGTGAGCGGATACGAGCGATTTTTGCCCGTTTGAGCACTCCGTGAGAAGCATTTTTTTTTCAAAATTTTGACCGAACCTTTGCTTCAAAAGGTTTCCTACATATCCCTGGCTAAAAGGGAATCAGGTCAATGTAGTTCGGAAAGTTTTGGTAGCTGGGACTACCAATGAAACTGCGATTTTTGTTGTTACTGTTTCTGTTGTTGCGGTTACTGCTTGCTGACCTCCTTATTACACCATGCAAAAGCAAAATAAGAAGCTAGACTAAATTATGATTTATGAACTGTAAACTCTTATCTATATCTTCAATTTATCCTTCTGCTGGGGGATACTGCTTCCTCGATTTAAGACTTGTTATGCAGGGGGTTCTTGTTGTAACCCTTGGTATTATTGAATTCTATTTCGACCTTGAAATGTATTCCTCTGTTTTACAGGCGGGCTCCTGATTGTGATAACTTGCAATTAACACCTCCGTTCTACAGGCGGGCATCCTGACTTCTTCAATTTGTCCTGACTTTTTCATCTTGAAATAACAAACTCCATTCTACAGGCGGGCTCTTGACTTCTTCAACTTCAAAATAATAACCTCCATTCTATAGGCGGGCATCCTGACTCCTTCAATTTGAAAATAACACCTCTGTTCTACAGGCAGGCATCCTGACTTCTTCAACTTCAAAATAACAACCTCCATTCTACAAGCGGGCATCCTGACTTCTTCAATTTGTCCTGACTTTTTCATCTTGAAATAACAAACTCCATTCTACAGGCGGGCTCCTGATTTCTTCCACTTAAAAATAACACCTCCATTCTACAGGCGGGCTCCCGATTTCTTCAACTTAAAAATAACACCTCCATTCTACAGGCGGGCTCCTGATTTCTTCAACTTGAAATAACATCCTCCATTCTACAGGCGGGCTCCTGATTTCTTCAAAATAACACCTCCATTCTACAGGCGGGCTCCTGATTTCTTCAAAATAACACCTCCATTCTACAGGCGGGCTCCTGATTTCCTCAAAATAACACCTCCATTCTACAGGCGGGCTCCTGATTTCTTCAAAATAACACCTCCATTCTACAGGCGGGCTCCTGATTTCTTCAGAATAACAATAACACCTCCATTCTACAGGCGGGCTCCTGATTTCTTCAACTTAAAATAACAACCTCCATTCTACAGGCGGGCTCCTGATTTCTTCAATTTAAAAATAACACCTCCATTCTACAGGCGGGCTCCTGATTTCTTCAACTTAAAAATAACACCTCCATTCTACAGGCGGGCTCCTGATTTCTTCAACTTGAAATAACATCCTCCATTCTACAGGCGGGCTCCTGATTTCTTCAAAATAACACCTCCATTCTACAGGCGGGCTCCTGATTTCCTCAAAATAACACCTCCATTCTACAGGCGGGCTCCTGATTTCTTCAAAATAACACCTCCATTCTACAGGCGGGCTCCTGATTTCTTCAGAATAACAATAACACCTCCATTCTACAGGCGGGCTCCTGATTTCTTCAACTTAAAATAACAACCTCCATTCTACAGGCGGGCTCCCGAATTCTTCAACTTAAAAAACAACACTTGAATTGATGTTCTCGTTCCCTCGAACTTAAAAATAACACCTCCATTCTACAGGCGGGCTCCTGATTTCTTCCACTTAAAAATAACACCTCCATTCTACAGGCGGGCTCCTGATTTCTTCCACTTAAAAATAACATCCTCCATTCTACAGGCGGGCTCTTGATTTCTCCCAATTAAAATCTCTCTAATTGATTTCCTTGTTTTCTTTGAGAAAATTTTCGACAATGGCGAAAATTTTCTGCCCCAATTTTGGTAATATTCTTTGCGGTATGTCATTCTTCTATCATCGACATTTCCTTTCACCTGCTTCAAATCAAAGAAAATTTGTTAGTTTAAAATGCGGTGAATGGTCGTGCCACTCCTGCCGGGGATGGCTTTTCCTTCTTCTGTCCTAAGTTCCCGAAACTTGTCGGGGATGATGTTACTTGTTGGGAATGATATTTCTGCTGGGGGATGGTTTTTCCATTTATCCCTTCCCTTTTCTGTGTTTTAAAACTTGCCGGTGAGACTCAAAATCACTTTCTTCAAAAGGTTTGATTTTCCTTTAATATCGCTGGAAATAGAAATGTCATCAACTAGGGATGCATTTTCCTTTTTCCTTCTCCGCTTTGTGTTGTCCGATCATCTTGAGAATCGGTTGATAATCTGTCGGAGTTATTTGCGCATCTTGAAAATTCACAGGGGATTCTTTTGGAACTTGGTCCATGATTTTTCGACTGCATCTTTCAGGTCTTCTCCATTTCCTGACATTCCAGACCAATTTGGTCTGTCCTATCCTCGTTTTGCTTCGCACCAATTTGGCACTGATAGTAAGCTCTGAAAAGTCTTTCTCAAAATAGACTTGGATAAAAACCTTTAAACAAAGAAAACTGAAAATATAGAAAAAGAAAAAGGAAAAAAAAAAAAGCTTTCTGAACAAATGTTGCGAAAAACAAAAAGGAACTTATCTGAATGGTATAACCGGTCCCAACAATCACGTCGTGCATTCCGGATTAATCAACCCGGTCTATTTGTATCAATCCATCTTCTGATGGTCTCATTTGCTGAGGATGAACAGATGCACGACTCTTTGTCAAATGCGGGTCCTTTGTGCCACTCTATCTTGTCGCCTCATAGTGCCCTTCGAGGGGTTTTCACTAATAAGACTCTCTCATTTCTCTCAACTCCCGTCGCCTTATGGTGCCCGTGAAGGTTTTCACCAATAAGACTCTCTCATTTTTGTTTCTTCTCAGCTTTCGTCGCCTTATGGTGCCTGTGAAGGTTTTCACCGATAAGACTCTCTCATTTTTTTTTCCAGCTTTCGTTGGAGATTGGAAAGGCACCGATAATGTTCTCTTCACTGGGGATTCTTCTGGCTATCAATTCCTTCAGCTTATTCCCTTTCTGTTGGGGATCAACGTGTTACTCTTGGTTTTTACTTGCTTGACTGGGCATTTCCTGGATACCGATCGGGAGGTCTTTTTCGGACATCTCATATGGGTTTTTTGTGTGGGTCTTAAAAAGAAAAGAGTATCAAAAATTCACAATAACTATGAATGGGTGAAATATTACAACTCTCGGAATTAATTTTTTTTTTTTAAAACAACATAACTTCTGCCCCAGTTTCTTATTTGGGGAAGGATTAACTTTTATTCCTTCTATGACCGAAGCCGTGAGGCGCCTACGTATCCTATTTGAGGAATCAGGTCAAACGTAGTTCCTTGATTCATTTAAATCTCTTGTGACTTTCTTTTATCTATTTGTTATTTTTTTCTTTTCTTTTCTATTTCCGTTATTAATTCCAAGAGAGGGATATGAAAGAATAAATAAGGCTCAAAGGGGGAAACAAGGGTTAAAAGTGTTTGGATAGAAGAAAGAATTGCCTCTGTCATTTCATTATCCGATAAATACCCAGTACAAACAAATAAAATGAACCAAAATCATAAAGAAATTACACGTAATTCTATTGACTGCATCAGAATTGATAGCTATGTCGGTGCATCTTCCCTCAATATCGGTCAGACATAGAGCTCCATTGGATAATACTCTGGTCACAATAAGCGGCCCTTGCCAATTTGGGGCAAACTTTCCCTTTGCTTCGGCTTGATGAGGCAATATTCGCTTCAGCACCTGTTGTCCCACTTCAAACTTCCTGGGACGCACCTTTTTATTATATGCTCTTGCCATTCTCTTTTGATATAATTGGCCATGACATACTGCTGCCAATCTCTTTTCATCAATTAGGCTCAACTGCTCTAATCGAGTTTTGACCCATTCATCATCATCAATCTCAGCTTCAGCGACAATTCGGAGGGATGGAATCTCCACTTCTGCTGGTATTACTGCTTCAGTTCCGTATACCAGCAAGTAAGGAGTTGTACCTACTGAAGTGCGAACCGTAGTGCGATAACCCAACAATGCAAATGGTAGCTTTTCATGCCACTGCCTAGATCCTTCTACCATTTTTCTCAGTATCTTCTTTATATTCTTGTTTGTTGCCTCAACCGCGCCATTTGCTTTGGGACGATATGGGGTGGAATTACGGTGTGTAATCTTGAACTGTTGACACACTTCTTTCATCAAACCACTGTTAAGATTAGCACCATTGTCCGTGATAATCATCTTCGGGATCCCAAATCTACAGATGATATGGGAATGGACAAAGTCTACCACGGCTTTCTTGGTCACTGACTTGAATGTCTTCGCCTCCACCCACTTGGTGAAATAATCAATGGCTACTAGAATGAACCTATGACCGTTGGAAGTTTCCGGCTCGATCGGTCCAATGACATCCATGCCCCACGCAACAAATGGCCATGGTGCTGACATCGTGTGCAATTCCGTTGGCGGAGAATGAATAAAATCTCCATGCACCTGACACTGATGGCACTTGCGCACAAAATTTATACAATCACGCTCCATGGTGAGCCAGTAATATCCTGCCCGTAAGATCTTCTTTGCCAATACATACCCACTCATATGTGGCCCACAAACTCCGGCATGCACCTCTGTCATCACTGTCGTGGCTTGGCCTGCATCTATACATCTTAGCAATCCCAAATCCGGGGTTCTCTTGTACAGCACTCCTCCACTAAGGAAAAATCCGTTTGCCAACCGCCGAATAGCCCTCTTTTGATCTCCAGTTGCCTGCTCTGGGTATATTCCCATCCTGAGGTATTCTTGGACATCATGAAACCATGGCTCGCCATCAATTTCTTCCTCCACCACATTGCAATAGGCATGTTGATCCCGAACTTGAATATATAACGGATCAACATGAATCTTGTCCGGGTGACGCAACATCGATGCTAGAGTAGCCAAAGCATCGGCGACCTCATTATGCATTCTTGGGATATGTCTAAATTCTATTGACCGGAAACGCTTCGTCAGGTCATGCAAACATTGGCGATACGGGATAAGCTTCAAATCTCTTGTTTCCCACTCACCTTGAACCTGATGTACCAGAAGGTCCGAGTCTCCCAAGACCAAGACGTCCCGAACATCCATGTCCACAGCTAATCGTAACCCCAATATGCATGCTTTGTATTCGGCCATATTGTTGGTACAATAGAAGCGCAACCGAGCCGTAACAGGATAATGATGTCCTGTTTCAGAAATAAGTACTGCTCTTATTCCGACTCCCTTTGCATTTGCAGCTCCGTCAAAGAAAAGCTTCCACCCTGGCTCCTTGGTTAGTTCTAACTCATCAATTTGCAACACTTCTTCATCCGGAAAATACGTCCTTAAAGGTTCGTATTCATTATCAACAGGATTCTCAGCCTAAGTGATCGGCTAGTGCTTGGGCTTTCATGGCCGTCCTCGTCACATAGATGATGTCAAATTCTGTAAGTAATATTTGCCATTTTGCTAACCTTCCTGTAGGCATAGGTTTCTGGAAAATATACTTCAATGGATCCAAATGTGAAATGAGATAAGTAGTGTAGGAAGACAAATAATGCTTCAGCTTCTGTGCCACCCAAGTTAGGGCGCAACATGTCTTCTCGAGATGAGTGTACTTAACTTCATATGCGGTGAACTTCTTACTGAGATAATAGATGGCTTGTTCCTTTCTGCCGGTGATGTCATGTTTCCCCAATACGCAGCCGAAAGAATTGTCCAAAACTGTTAGATAAAGAATCAGAGGCCTCCCGGGTTCAGGTGGAACCAACACAGGTGGGTTTGACAAATACTCCTTTATCTTATCAAAAGCCTCTTGGGATTTTATTAGAGATTAATCAGAGTCGCCACTTGGGAATGACAATGGTGTCCCAAGTCACCGGTTAATCCCGAATCCGAGGAATTTTGACTCTTAAAATGTCTGCGAAGCAGAGGTCCGGATAAGGAACTCCGTTAACCCGGGAGAAGGTGTTAGGCACTCCCGGATTCCGTGGTTTTAGCACGGTCGCTCCACTGTCGTTCTTGACTTTTGTTTGACTCAACTATAGGTTTTAACAACATAAGGTGCTTTTACGTTAAATATCATTTTTTAGGAATTTGCGGTATCGCGAAAACACGCCTCGAGTCATACCGCAACCAGTACGCCTATGACTTTTGGTGCATTTTAGCTTTACCGAGATTTGGATTTGAGTCGCACCAAGTGCACACTCATTCATAGGAAGGTATATTAAAATCGTGCCTTAAGATAGTCTATATCGGCTTTTAACTTTGGGAGAGGCTATGGAATTCACTATTAGCCTCTCCGATTCTACTATGTTATCTTATTACTAAATGGGGGCCCCGATGTTATTCGGGCGAGGCTCGTCCCAATTTAATTTGATTAAGGTCCAATCCTATTTAATTCAACTATGTTTGCTATGTATTGTTCTTGCCTTATTCGATTCCTAATACTAACATTCCAGGCCCTTTCGAGTTGTTTATTGGGGCCTGGATTTCTTCTTCACTTAAATACACCCGCAATGGGCCAGCCCGGGTCTTGAAACCCAAAATGTCTTCGAGTCTTCAGTTGATGGATCATTCAGTTTCGTATGACAATTCAGGCCCACGTTACACATAGGGCCCAAACCAAATTGTAATAACAGAAGTATAATATAGAATTCATGTAAAGAAATAATGCTCAGAATTGGAAATGAAATCAAATCACTTTTATTTATCATTAAGGAAACCAGTACAAAAAAACAGTAATCTTAAGTCAATAGTCTATGGACATAAAAACTCAACCAATTATACTCACTATGTGCTCTTAACTAAGAATCTATACTGATGTCTAATTACTTAGTAGTTCAAAAATCCAAAGTCATCCCTTAATTATTTACGAGATCTTGACCTTATCAAAATGGTTCAATAAACTATCATCTATATTCAGAAAGGTTGAAAGAGCTGTTAAATTCATTTTTAACTACAACATTGTATTCGTTGCATGTTAGGCCTTTTCTCATCACCTGCTGCAATATCTAATTATCATCCTTTTCAGACTTAAACAGATCTGAGCCTAAATCCGCAAATCAACTAATTATATATATAAGCAATGACTACACACGTATCTATGACTAAGTGATTCAAAGGTTTAAGCATGATTAAACAACTGATTTTACCAAGACTTAGCTCGTTGTAATGCTATTATCCCAGTTATAAACGATTCCTTCTTATGTTATTTCTAATTCGAGACTTGTCTGTGTTTAAATACTGAATTGTTACCTAAGTGATTCTGATTCATGAAGCGTTTATGAAGATCGGCCAATGATTTAGAGCCATTATGATATGTTAACTTATGTTTTAAGGTTCTTACCTAATTAACTAAGTGTTACACTACTTATAACTATTCTACTACTACACTACTTCTAATATACTACTATTACAGCATTTTTGTTTTTGTTTTCATACTACTACATACTTCACTACAAATTGAAAATGAATTTAAACTATACTACTCAGCAGCATAATCAAAATCTGGAGCTTCCATTTTATTCAACGATTGGCATTACAGCTTTAAATAAGAATGGTGTACCTGAATCAAGAAGAAAATCCGATGAGTCTAGGGGATTCAGGCAGAGAAGTATAGCAAGGACTCAAGCAACGAATGCAACAGTGAGAAAAGGAAGGCACAGCAACACAGCAACACAGCAACAGCAATATCAGAGAAAACCCAAGTAGATAACCCAGAGAAATCCGATAGAAAACCCAGAAATCTTACTGTTGTATTGCTAATTCTAATCCCTCAAATCTCTGTATAAAATCAGCCTAGATATATTTCAGAATTGCTTAGAATTGAACCCAGATATATTTTTCAGATTACTCCCAATTGGAACCCCCCTTTCAGCTCTTTTTGGGGTGTATTTATAGCTAACCCAAGGCTGAAACTTGGGGAGAAAGTTATGGGATCTTATCCCACTTCTCCCCCTCCTAAATTTATCAATTCTACACTTAAGCCCCCATTTCAGTTACCAGAAATCCTTCCAGCATGTGCTGGAAGGTTCTAAAGATTCCTTTTTATGGGTTTTTACCAATGTATCCCTAAGGGTTTGAGATTTTTACAGATTTCCCATTTTTAGGAGACCATTATACCCTTAAATCTCTGCAAAATTGCAGAAATCAGGGGTATGAATGACTCCCTTACCCTCTTAGGTTCTAAACTATTACTGTTCTACCTTTTTAATTCCCAATTGTGCCCCTAAGGGCACTGCTGATTTACCTGACTGCCTAGGTCAAGTTTCAGCTTCTTTGGGACTTATTTAACTAATAGCCAGCCCTGGCATTAGTATTTAAGGGCTGGCCACTTCTACTTTAAAGAACTATTTCAGTTTTAGCCTATTTAAACTAATTCCAGTCAATTAAGACCAATTTATTCCAATTTAAAGCTAATTGCAGGACTAGCCTGTTTTATTATTGAGATTAACTATTTAAGAACTAGCCAGTCTCAAGTTGAGACTTAGCTTGGGCTATCAAAGCCAAATACTAAACAGATGGGCCCAAAAACCTTTACAGGTTTGACCACTTTGCTGTTCAGGGCTCTAAAGAGAGCCTGGGCTAGTCTGCATTTGCAGACATAGCCCCTTTTGCACAACCAGCCACTTTTAACAGTGAGCTATGTGTTAGGGCTTATAGAATTGGTCAACCCTTTGCAAGGTTGACCATTCTTAGGCCAATTATTTAACTTATAACCTATTTATTCATTTTCGGTATTTTATCCTATTTAAAAACTAACCACTTTCATGGAACTTAGTACTAACAGCTATAACCAATCTTCCTAAGCATAATAAACATCAACAATGTTCATACTTAACATCAAACTATTGCAAACCTAGCCATTTCAACATGCAATTGCACACATAAACACATGAAACCAAATATGTTTATCAACTAATCAAAATTCAGAAAAGGAGTTGGATAATGTTGAATTTTAATTAATCAGACTTACAAACTCAATTTCAAGTGGTACAGTGTTAATTAAACATTAAGCAGGCATGAGTTACAATCAATTTCATGTTGAGTGATTCACTGGAAAGCCAAAACCTACTTAGCATTCATGGTTATAGTTACATAGACACTAAGTTCTCACAAAAACAGTCAACGGGTTCAACTAGACATAACATAAGCATGGTAATCAGATTTTACTTTCAAGTATCAACCCTAGCTTAATGTATACATGTGAAAAGTGAAAATGAGAAACAAGAGAGATATGGAGAAGCAAAGAAGATCATGCAAAAGTGACAAAAGAAAGATCAAGGACATGCATGTGAAGGTGTTATTTGAAGTAGTGATCCTCGGGTAAACAGAAGAGTCTAATGGCCAATTTTGACTTATGCTAAAAGAAAACAGTGAGACTCATAAAGAACTAGGATCAAGCCAACTACAATCAAATCATGTTTGAGATGAAAGGGAAAAGATAAAAAAGAACCAAATCAGATATGAGGCTAATCTGTTAATCCTAACACTGTAACCAAGCATGAGACATGCCAAGAAACTCATTCAAACCTATTAATCTAAAGCTTTCCCAAATATGAACCTAAATCTAAAGATGAGGATGAAGAGATGCAAGGCATGGAGAAACAGTAAAGAAACATACTAGAACAAATTATCATGGGATAAACATAAGACAAATAACAGAATCCTATCATTAACAAGCTATAGAAGAGCAAGCTAAGACACCTTATGGCTAATTATCAGAGCAACATGCCAAAGATGTGAAACAAAAGAAGAAACAATTGGTAAGAACTTTATGACTAATCATGCGGATAAACAGGAGAGATTAACAGAGAAAGAGGAGAGCAAATGATAAACAAAGAGATAGAGAACCCTAACATAACAGGATCCTAGAAGATGGACAGATTCGAAGAAATAGATATAGTCGCAGAAAAACGAATAGGACATGATGTGGAACAGAAGAAGATGAATCAAAAAAAAAGAAATAGAAGATAAACAAAAACAAAGTCAGAGAAGGCAAGCATGAACAAGTGAAAGCAAGCAAACATAGAACCCTAAAATCAACATGCAAGAAACAGATAAGATGTGCAGAAGAGATATCAAAGGGCCGACTCAGAACTACAGAACCATGAGAACATAACCAAACATAATCAAATCATGAACGAAAGTGTTAAACAAAAGAGAAGCGAATACCGGAATCCTATGACTAACATGAAGAACAGGAACGAAAACAGACATTCATACTGAGACATCCAAGGCAAGAAAATTCAGATGAAAACAAAGCCAGCAAAGCAAAACCCTATAACTAACATGAAGAACAACTAATCAGTATAGAAGAGATAACGATTCACAGAGTAAAGCGACAAAAGAAATATGAACTACAGAACACAATCAAACAACAACAAATAACAAACATAAATCAGAAAAGACATAGAAGACATGCGAAACAAACAAAACAGAGGGAAGGGACTTAGCTCGCAGGGCCGGTCCCCTGAGCTTCCTATCTCTTCACTCTTCTCACCCTCTCTCGAACTCTCTCTGACTCCTTTTATTCTCTTTTCTTGTTTTCTTTTCTTTATTTCTTTTCTGAACTTCCTTGTTTTTTACTACTGGTTCTTCTTCTAAGGCTTAAAGACGAAGCCTTTCGAGATTTGAGTTGCAGGGGGATGTTCGGGAGTGTAAAAGACATAGTCTTTGGGTGGTTCGATTTTGGGGGTCGCCGGAGTTAGGGTTCCGGTGACCTTCTCTTGGATATTCGACAAGAACCGGGGAGATTCGAGGGTCGTGGGTGGCATGGTTGAACAGATCAGGGAAAGGGGGTTCGAACGGCATTGGTTTGGAGATGGTTCTCGTTATTTGGTGGTCACCGGTGAAGATCCGATGACCGGATTTCTAAAGAAAGGTCTGTTTCTGGGTTTTCTTAGGGTTAAAAGGGAGAAGAAGAAAGGAAAGGGTAAAGGAGATGAAGGGGGATGGCTGGAGACCACCGTAGAAGGTGGTGGCCTCCATGGCCGGCGATGGTTGCAGGCGGTGTGAAGGAGACGAAGACGAGAGAGATGAAAGGGCGGCTAGGGTTAGGAACTCTCTAGAAGTGATCGGCTCTTCAGACAAGAGCCTTATATATCCGTAGAGATTGAGGTGATCCTGGCCGTTGATTTGTTGATGATCAACGGTTAGGACCAAGCGTTACAAAAACGGCGTCGCATTGTCTCGACTGAGACCAAAGGCTCTCCCGTTGGATCAATTAGCCTGGACGGCTGAGATCAAATCTCAGCATTAATCAACCCTTTATAACTCAACTAATATTCTCAGCCGTTGGATTTATCAAAATGGACGGCTAAGATCACTCTCTCACAATTCAAAATTAAACATATCTGCTAATTGTTTCAACCGTCAGATCAAACCTGACGGACGGCCAAGATCATTTGAACCCTAATGTCCTGGACCGGTCCTTTGGGCCAATACATCTGGGCCTTCTCAATTCAAACCAAATCAGCCCAACCATGTTAATACCAACTATATTTTTTGCATTTTTTGATTTTAATGATTTTTATGTATTTTCTTTTATTATTTTTTTTTCTTTTTCTTTTATGAAAAAAATATAAAACCTAATTTCCTACCTACTCTAATTATTTAGTATTTTTTGGCAATTTTCTACTATTTTTTCCTAATTAACACTATTTTTTGCTAATTTTCTTAAAATCTAACTAGTTAAACAAAGTAATTAACTAGCCTAATTTTTTTGATTTTTTTTTTAATTTTTACTTATTCAAACACACAAAATATAACTAATTTCAAACAAAGCAAGTAATTGCATTCAAAAACATTTTATTTTAATTTTGGAATTAAATGCTTAGTGCAAAAATCATGTGCTCACAGCTGCCCCTCTTTGCTCGGGAACACGAAGAGTTTCAGTGCAAAGACAAGTGAGCAGTAATGAGAGATTTTTGCACATCGGCATATTCCGTGAAAGCATTTTTGAAAACCTTTTGACCGCACCCTGCTTTAGAGGTTGCCTACATATCCTGGGCTAAACAGGAATCAGGTCAGTGTAGTTCGGGAAGGTCTGGCAGTTTTTTTAAAAACTACCAGACTCACTGTTGCATTGACACTGTTGAGACCTGCTGACTCACTCCTTATTACACCGGGGGGGGGAAACATAAAATGAAGAAGCTATTCTAAGTTATGACTCTACAATTACAATTGTTCTTAATCTAGCTTTTGCTCTTCTTCCTTTTCCGGTGATGCAGAATCTTCCTTTTTTGTTGATTTTCTTTGATGCTGACTCTCTTTTTGTTGATTTTCTTGTTTTTCTCGTTGACTCTCTTTTTGTTGATTTTCTTGTTTTTCTCGTTGACTCTCTTTTTTGTTGATTTTCTTGTTTTTCTTGTTGACTCTCTTTTTTGTTGATTTTCTTGTTTTTCTTGATCTCGAACTGAACCTGCTTAAAACAAAACAACAAACTACCTCTTTTTTTTTTCTTTTTCTGCCCCAGTGTGGGCTTTTTAACTGTATAAACCATGATGTGCAAAAATATTCCCGTATTAGAAGGTGGGCGCCTAACAGAAATTAAACGTGCAATGCGAAATGCAGAAAATATTCCCGTATTAGAAGGTGGGCGCCTAACAGAATTTAAACGTGCAATGCGATGCAGGAAAATATTCCCGTATTAGAAGGTGGGCACCTAACAGAATTTAAACGTGCAATGCGATGCAGAAAAATATTCCCGTATTAGAAGGTGGGCACCTAACAGAAATTAAACGTGCAATGCGATGCAGAAAAGTATTCTCATATTCGAAGGTGGGCACCTAACAGAAATTAAACGTGCAATGCGATGCAGAAAAATATTCCAGTATTTGAAGGTGGGCACCTAACAGAAATTAAACGTGTCATGCGATGCAGAAAAATATTCCCGTATTTGAAGGTGGCACCTAACAGAATTTAAATGTGCAATGCGATGCAGAAAATATTCTCGTATTTGAAGGTGGGCGCCTAACGGAATTTAAACGTGCAATGCGATGCAGAAAATATTCCCGTATTTGAAGGTGGGCACCTAATAGAAATTAAACGTGCAATGCGATGCAGAAAATATTCCCGTATTTGAAGGTGGGCGCCTAACAGAATTTAAACGTGCAATGCGATGCAGAAAGTATTCCCGTATTTGAAGGTGGGCGCCTAACAGAATTTAAACGTGCAATGCGAATGCAGAAAATATTCCCGTATTAGAAGGTGGGCACCTAACGGAATTTAAACGTGCAATGCGATGCAGAAAGTATTCCCGTATTAGAAGGTGGGCACCTAACTGAAATTAAACGTGCAATGCAAATGCAGAAAAGTATTCCCGTATTAGAAGGTGGGCACCTAACAGAATTTAAACGTGCAATGCGATGGAGAAAAGTATTCCCGTATTAGAAGGTGGGCACCTAACGGAAATTAAACGTGCAATGCAAATGCAGAAAATATTCCCGTATTGAGGACTGGGGAGTGGCTTTTAAAAGATGTTACCTTCCTCTTTTTGGTATTTTCTTTTTACCAACTTATCTCTTGCCTGTGAATTTCTCCACTTATTCGGCAGACTTTCTCTTTTTGGAATTTTAAATTTTCCACATTGGTCACATTCACTTTAAAGTGATTAGTGACAATTTGTTCCTGCATGAAACAAAATTTATTAGATATAAATTGCTGGCAACTGGCATCTGCCGTCCCCACTTCTTATTGCTTCCTTTGTTTTTGCTTTCTCGTGTTGCATGACTTCCGACTTCTTGTCCCCTTGCAGACTTTTTTTTGTATTTTTCTCATTTCTCCATTTTTGTTTTGTTTTCTTTTTCTTTGGCCATGTTTGCCAAGCTTCTTTATTCCTTTCTCCAATCTTCTATCCTTTCCGATCCAGTGTTGTTCCAGCTTTCGTTGTCGGGAGCTGGTAGTTAGCTCTCAAAAGGGTAAACAATGAAATGCAGAAAAAATGAAAGAAAGGTAAGGGTATTTTGGAGAGATGACAGAACTTATCTGGGTATTTGCTGGCTGATTCCGCTGACCATGCCATGTATTTAAACTCTGACCCAGTTCGTTCCAATCGTTATTCAGACTCCTGAATTGCCTTTGACCCAAACCGATACTCTTTTTTGTTGCCTTTTCTCTTTTCTATAGTCCTCACGATCGCCCTAAGGTGCCTCGAAAGGTTTTCACCAATAAGACTCTCTCATTTATTCTCTCAACCTCACAATCATCTCACAGTGCCGATTAAGGTTTTCACTGATGAGACTCTCTCATTTTATTTCTCTCAACCTCACAATCGCCTCACAGTGCCGGCTAAGGTTTTCACTGATGAGACTCTCTCATTTTTTTTTTCATTGTTTCTCATTTTTCCTTTTTTTTGTATTTTTGTTTTCTGTACCACGGGGATTATCCGATGCTTCGCTCCTCCTTCGTTGTATTTGTTATCATTTCAAAATTGATCAGAAGGTCTTTCTTTGGACTGCAACGTGGCTTTTGGGTGGGTTAAGAAAGAAAGATATAAAGGCTCAAAATTTAAACGAGGGTTAAAAATATTTACAACTCTCGGAATTATTAAACATAACTTCTGCCCCAGTTTCAATATGTGGGGAATTTTTGGATTTTTTCCTTTAATGTGACTGAACCTCAAAGAGGCTGCCTACGTACCCTTTCGGGATCAAGTCGGACGTAGTTCATCCAACTTCATAAGTTAGATGGATTTCTTTTGACTTTTTCCCGATTTTTGTCTTTTCTCTTTTTTTTTTTCATCAAATTTTTTCATTTTTTTCATCATTTTTTTTTCATTTTCCATCATTTCATTTTTTCATTCGGCAATTTCGATCTTATTGCACTAGAGCGATTCCGAGAGAGGGATATGAAAGAATTCATTCATTAAGGCTCAAAGGGGTTATCAATGGATAAAGTGTTTGGATAGAGAATAAAATGCCTTCGTCATTTCAATTCCAAAATCACAACAAAATACAAAACATACAATTGAAAAGGAATCATACATAGTATCTTTTGACCGCATCCGAATTGATAGCAGTCTCTACGCACTTTCCTTCAACATCTGTTAAATATAATGCTCCATTGGACAACACCCGTGATACCACGAACGGTCCCTGCCAATTCGGCGCAAACTTGCCTTTTGCCTCCGCCCAATGTGGTAAGATACGCCTCAATACCAGTTGTCCGACTTCAAACTTTCGAGGTCGTACCTTCTTATTATATGCTCTGGCCATTCTTCGCTGATACAACTGCCCATGGCAGACTGAGGCCAATCTCTTCTCATCAATCAAATTCAACTGTTCTAACCGGGCCTTTACCCATTCATCGTCATCTATCTCAGATTCGGCTATAATTCGCAATGACGGTATTTCTATTTCTGCGGGTATAACAGCCTCCGTTCCGTACACCAGTGTATAAGGTGTGGTTCCGATAGAAGTACGTACCGTCGTGCGGTAACCCATAAGAGCAAAGGGTAACTTTTCATGCCATTGCCTGGATCCCTCCACCATTTTTCGGAGAATCTTCTTGATGTTCTTATTTGCCGCCTCTACTGCACCATTCGCCTTTGGCCTGTAAGGTGTGGAATTGCGGTGCGTGATCTTAAACCTTTCACAAACTTCCGCCATGAGATGACTGTTTAAATTGGCTCCATTGTCTGTGATAATCACCTTGGGGATTCCAAATCGGCATATAATATTTTCATGCACAAAATCCACCACCGCTTTCTTCGTCACCGCCTTGAATGTCTTAGCTTCGACCCACTTGGTGAAATAATCAATTGCAACTAGAATGAACCTGTGTCCATTAGAAGCGGCTGGATCTATTGGGCCGATGACATCCATGCCCCAAGCAACAAAGGGCCAAGGTGCCGACATTGTGTGCAACTCATAAGGCGGAGAATGGATCAGATCCCCATGTACCTGGCATTGATGGCATTTCTTTACATACCTGATACAATCACGCTCCATCGTGAGCCAGTAGTACCCAGCTCTCAAAATCTTCTTTGCTAAAACATATCCGCTCATGTGGGGTCCGCATACTCCAGCATGTACTTCAATCATGATTTCATTTGCTTGTTGTGCATCTACACACCGCAACAAACCCAAATCTGGTGTTCTTTTGTATACCACTCCTCCACTGAGGAAAAATCCATTGGCTAGACGCCTGATGGCTCTCTTTTGGTCTCCGGTGGCTTGCTCCGGGTATTTGCCAACTTTCAAGTATTCCCTGATATCATGATACCACGGCTCTCCATCTGACTCTTCTTCCACAACGAAGCAATAAGCATTCTGATCTCGGACTTGGATCTGGAGCGGATCTATATATGTCTTGTCCGGATGATGCAACATAGAGGACAACGTGGCCAAAGCATCTGCAATCTCATTGTGCATCCTTGGGATGTGCTTGAACTCTATAAACTGGAATCTTTGAGACAACTCGTGCAAACAATACCGATATGGTATCAATTTCAAATCTCGTGTCTCCCATTCCCCTCGAATTTGGTGTACCAAGAGATCCGAGTCACCCATGACCAAAATCTCTTGAATACCCATGTCAATCGCCATCCTTAATCCCAAGATGCACGCCTCATATTCGGCCATATTGTTGGTACGGAAAAATCGAAGCTGAGCTGTAACGGGATAGTGTTGACCCGTACTTGAAATGAGTACCGCTCCGATACCAACGCCCCTGCTGTTGACAGCTCCGTCAAAGTACATTTTCCATCCCGGCCTCTCCTCTTGCTCCATCTCCTCGACAAGCATTGCCTCTTCATCCGGAAAGTATGTCTTCAATGGCTCATATTCATCATCCACCGGATTTTCGGCTAAGTGGTCCGCAATAGCTTGTGCCTTCATTGCCGTACGAGTTACATAGACAATGTCAAATTCTGTGAGCAGAATCTGCCATTTGGCCAGTCTTCCCGTAGGCATAGGCTTCTGAAATATATACTTGAGAGGATCCAATCGTGATATCAAGTACGTAGTGTATGCTGACAAATAATGCTTTAGCTTCTGAGCCACCCAAATCAATGCACAACAAGTTCTCTCCAATTGGGTATACTTCACCTCGTAGGATGTAAACTTTTTGTTGAGGTAGTATATGGCTTGTTCTTTCTTGCCTGTCTCATCATGTTGACCCAGTACACAACCGAAAGAGTTATCTAGCACCGTCAAATACAAAATCAAAGGTCGCCCTGGTTCTGGAGGTACTAACACCGGAGGATTGGCCAAATATTCCTTGATCTTGTCAAAGGCTTCCTGACACTCGTCGGTCCATTTCACTGCCGCATCTTTCTTCAACAACTTGAAGATCGGCTCGCATGTTGATGTCAATTGAGCAATGAACCGACTAATGTAATTCAACCTTCCTAATAAGCTCATGACCTCCTTCTTGTTCTTCGGCGGAGGTAGACTTTGAATAGCCTTGATCTTTGATGGATCCAGTTCAATACCTCGCCGACTCACAATAAACCCCAGTAGTTTCCCCGAAGGTACTCCAAAAGCACACTTCGCCGGATTGAGCTTTAGATTGTACCTCCGGAGTCTTTGGAAAAACTTCCTCAAATCTTTTACATGATCAGGTTGTTTTCTGGACTTTATGATGACATCGTCCACATATACTTCAATTTCTCGATGCATCATATCATGAAACATTGTGGTCATTGCCCTCATGTAAGTTGCCCCGGCATTCTTCAATCCAAACGGCATTACTCTGTAACAGTATGTTCCCCAAGGTGTAATGAAGGCAGTTTTCTCAGCATCTTCTTCGTCCATCAGGATCTGGTGATAACCTGCATAACAATCCACAAACGAACCGATTTCATGCTTGGCGCAATTGTCGATCAATATGTGAATGTTTGGCAATGGGAAGTCGTCCTTCGGACTGGCTTTGTTGAGGTCTCTATAGTCTACACACACTCTGGTTTTGCCATCTTTCTTCGGGACCGGCACAACATTTGCCAACCAGGTGGGGTATTTGGTAACTCTTATGACCTTTGCCTCAAACTGCTTATTCACCTCTTCTTTTATCTTCACGCTAATGTCCGTTTTGAATTTCCTCAGCTTTTGTTTCACCGGCCGGCATTCAGAGTAAATCGGCAACTTGTGTACCACTGGATCTGTGCTAAGCCCGGGCATGTCATCATAGGACCAGGCAAAGATGTCCTTAAATTCATGTAACAACCTTATCAATTCATCCCTGAGGGTGCCTCCAAATGCACACTAATCTTTGTTTCTCGGACATCATCTTCGCTCCCCAAGTTTACAGATTCCGTATCACTCAGATTCGGCTTGGGTTTTTCCTCGTATTGTTTCATGTCCTTACTTATTTCCTCCGGGGCTTCCTCATCCTCACATTCTATTTCACTATCTTCCTCGATTTCTTGTATAGTAACGTGATTGTCAGAACCGGGTCTAGAATCCTTCACGCATGACATGGCATTGGAATCAACACATGCAAAACTGTACAAAAGGAAAAATAAAGAAAAATAAGGCAAAAGTGAAGAAAAAGGAAAACTGCATTTCATTGATAAAAGAGTGAACAATGTTCGGGATACATGGTGATTTTCTTTTCATGAGGGAAAGGGGAAAACTATAAAACAACAATTTTCGGGAAAGCAATGATGAAATTTTGAGCTAACTACCAAGACTCCTTCCTGATAGGGAAAGGAGTAGCTTCCCAATTGTTCAATGTGATTCCCGGTCCCACAAATTGCACGTCCATTCTGCTCGTGCCTTCCCCTGCTTCAATCGTATTCACCTCCCAAAACATTTTCTCAAAACCAAGCATTTCTTCATCAAGTTGGGTCTCAATGCACTTTGTTGCAGCAGATGGTTGATATTTTGTACCAGGCCTGATGAAGGTGTCGGATAATTTGGGTATGGGTTTGGGCAAGGTCCAGTGCTTTTTGGTTTTAGAGGCTCTTTGGATGTCGGCAAAGGTGGGTTTGAACCCTAAGCCGAATGTACCTTTATTCTCCGGAAGCTGAACTGGTTGAATGACTCCCTGCAGTGTTTTGCCTAATCCCCTCCCCGGTGCAAATCCATTTCTCAGCATTTCTCTGGCCACCATCACAGCAGTTGGTGCCATCATAGGGGTTGGTAACTTTTCTCCTTCGGCAACTCTATTCACCACAATAGCATCCGTCACTTGGTAGACCCAAGGACCCCTATCCCCATCAGTACCATCAAAAGGTGCTACCACATTACAAGCATTTTCCTCCCCGTGTACAACAATCTCTTGCTGTTCCCATTCAAACTTGACCATCTGATGTAGAGAAGATGGTACCGCCTTGGCCGCATGAATCTAGGGTCGACCTAACAGCAAGTTATACGATACGGCGATGTCGAGCACCTGGAACTCCATCGTAAAATCAACGGGACCGATGGTCACTTCCAAAATAATATCTCCTAACGTGTTCTTCCCTCCGCCGTCAAACCCTCTCACATTGATACTGTTTCTCCGGATTCTGTCCGGGCTAATGTTCAGCTTCCCTAAAGTTGACAGCGGGCAAATGTTCGCGCTCGATCCATTGTCAATCAATACCCTGGTCACGACTGACTCTTCACTCTTTACTGTAAGGTACAATGCTTTATTGTGTTCAGTTCCTTCCACCGGCAGCTCCCTATCAGAGAAGGTGATCCTATTAGACTCGAAAATTTTGCTGGTAATCTTCTCCAAGTGACACACTGAAATCTTCTCCGGAACATGAGCCTCATTTAGAATCTTCATAAGAGCCTTCCGGTGCTCTTCCGAATGTATCAACAAAGATAGCAAAGAAATTTGGGCGGGGGTCTTTCTTAACTGCTCAACCACTGAGTACTCTTGCGACTTCATTTTCTTAAGGAATTCTTCTGCTTCCTCCTCCGACACTGGCTTCTTCAATTGACTTTCTCTTACCGTCTTCATCTTTCTCAGTTCCTCTGGAGCAAAACACCTTCCGGATCGGGTGAGTCCATGCGTTTCGTTAATTTCACCAGAAATCTCTTTTCCCTTGTAAACTACTGCTACCTTGTTATAGTTCCAAGGTACAGTCTTTGTACTCACCACTGGCATTTGCACTACTGGTTTTATGATTACTGGCTCTGCACTTGCTCCTTTCACAGTCACGATCGTCTTTGCACCTGGAACCACCACCTTTAAACCTCCCACCACTACTGGCTTTGGTTTCTCAACAATTGCTTTCTCCTTCACAACTTCCTTTTCTAACTTGTCACTCGACTTTATCATCATGACGGCCTGAGATGGTTTTTGATTGCCATCACCCTGCACCAATTTTATCATATGCGTTTCGTGGTGATTTGGCAATGGATTCTAGGTAATGTTTGGGGCTTCGGGAGCCTGTACTTCGATTCTCCTCTCATCGATAAGATCTTGAATGGCATTCTTTAATTGCCAACACTTCTCAGGTATCGTGGCCCAATGTTCCCGAACAGTATTCACATCTGACAGAAGAATCAAGATTTTTCGGGGGTGGGTTTGGAACTTTTGGTGCAATTGGTCTCAACATCCCCAATTCTTTCAACCTGTGGTAAAGACTGGTATATGATTCTCCGAGAGGAGTGAATGTTTTTCTTGCTTTGTTTCTCCAATCAGCGTCCGACCTGGGTCTATTCTGGTTTCGGTAAGGTTTAGGGGTTGGGTATGTGTTCTGGGTGTGGTACACATTGTGTGGAGCTTGAGCTCTCCACACATGGGGTGGTGGTGGTGGGTAGGTTTGGGCTTGCGGGTGGTGGTAATGTGGGACAGTTGGTGGGTACGGTGGTGGTGGTGGGTTATATGGGCTTGGTGTGTTGTAGGGGTTTGGCGGGTAAGATGGTGGTGGTGGATTATATGGAGTTGACGGGCTTGGTGGGTGTTGGCGGTAGGGTCTTGGTGGGTTATAATGTGGGTTGCGACTCCATGGCCTACTTTCTACGGTTGCTACTTCTTCTTTCTTCTTCTTTCCCATCACTCCCCCGTTTCCACTCTGTATAGCTTGATTGGTGGCCTTGATAGCCGAAAAACTCATGATTTTGTTTGTCTTCAATCCTTCTTCTACAAAACTCCCCATTTTCACAACTTCATTAAAACTCTTTCCAATTGCTGACACTAGATGGCCGTAGTATGTTGGCTCCAAAGCTTGTAGAAAACAATCCACCATCTCTCCTTCTTTCATTGGTGGATCCACTCTAGCGGCCTGTTCCCTCCATCTAAAACCGTATTCTCTAAAGCTCTCTCCTGGCTTTTTCTCCATCTTGGTAAGGGATAACCTGTCGGGTATGATCTCCAAATTGTACTGAAAGTGACTAGCGAAAGCTTGCGCTAAGTCATCCCAAACGAACCATCTTGTATGGTCTTGTCGGGTATACCATTCCAGAGCTGATCCACTCAAACTTTGGCTGAAGTACGCCATCAACAATTCATCTCTACCTCCCGCGCCTCTCATCTTGCTACAGTATCCTCTTAGATGAGCCACCGGATCCCCGTGTCCGTTGTACATGTCGAACTTTGGCAACTTAAATCCCGCAGGAAGCTGCACCTCAGGGAACAAACACAGGTCTTTGTAGGCTACACTTACTTGCCCTCCTAGTCCTTGCATATTGCGGAAAGCATTCTCAAGACTTTTTACTTTCCGAGCCATCTCTTCCTGCCCGGCACTTGCTTCCATCATCGGAGCGTGAGACTCGTGTTGTCTGAAAGTAGGCTCCGGAGGGTAGTAGTGAGGATCCTGGATATGAAACATTGGTTCACTAGAGGATTTGTGGATAACGGCGGGCGGAGGTGCCACATATACAGGAGCAACTTGTGGTGCCTGAGGTGGTGCTTGCTTGGCTGGAGGTGGTGGTATCTGGGAGGTGGAAGCATAGTATTGAGGGTAGTCGGGGTAGGTGGAGGATGAGTTCATTGTTGGTGGCTCGGGGTTAGGATTGGCTGGAGGGACATATGCAGGGTTAGCAGGGTAGGCTGGTAGTGGTTGACCTCTTGACCAAGCCTGGTACATTTCGGCCATCTGTTGTCTTAACTTGTACATTTCTTCTTTCATCCCTGCCACATCCACGATCTCTTCTTCGTGAGCAGGGTCTACAATGGTCGCCTCGATCTCCTGGGACACAGCCTTTGTCATCTTTTTATATCTGGTATTGTATGGGTGGGTAGCCAGAATGCCAGTTGCCTAGAAAAATCTGGACTCACAAACATCAACACTTGTTAGTTGTTAGCGTATGAATAAGATGTAACGACTTTAAAAACAAACACATTTGCTCGAGTCGTTATGCATCATCCCGGCCGCTTGCTCACTTCAATCATCTTTTTCTTTTTCCGCTCTTTTGTTTTCTTTCTTTCTTTTCTTCTTTTCTTTTCTTTTCTCTTTTGCTTTTTCTCTTTTCTTGCTCTCTCCTCTTTTTTCTTTTTTTTCTTGCTTTTTCTTTTCTCTCTTTTTTCCTTGTCGTTTTCATAATTACGTCCCTATTTATTTGCCTAGCGGATACAAAGAAATGACATAAAGCAAAAGAATTGGTAACAACACTTGTTTTCTCATTGATAATTCAAAACATTGATTACAAAGTGATGTTTTAAAAAGAAAAACAAAAGATGATGCATGACCTAAGAGTACATTAATGCACCTAGTGCCCGCGAGGCATCGTTCGGCCTTGCCGCGGGCCTATATGCTAAACCCCTTTGAAGCCTATCCAGGTCGGCCATGACTTGTCGTACAAAAAACTTCACTGCAGATACAAAAGTCCTCCGAGACATATCTTCACAAAGCTGAGTCTTCCTGGTGATGTATTGGGCGATGCGAACAATCTTTTCTCCGATGACCCCTTTTTCTTGCAATAGCCGACTTATTTGTTGCGTGCGAGCATCCAAGGTGTGTTGGTTGTCCTTTCGCACTTGTTGCAGCTCCAATTCTAATCTAGCCATAGTCGTGTAGCAGTGCTCTCTTTCTTCTTCAAGATCTTTGATAATCTTGTTACTTTTGACTGTGGCTGAGATTATTTTCTTTCTAAGCTGAGCTATTTCAACATCATGCTTGCCTTGTATCTGCCGGACCAACTTGGCTCTTTCCTCGGCGTCTTTGTCCATTTGCTTCCGAGCCTTGACTAACTCTTTTTCAGCTACGTCCAAATCAAAGCTATAGTCATTTACTTTCCGCTGGAGAATCTCAATTAACTTTTCATCCCGGGCTGAACGAACTGGGGTCTCGGATGCAATTTTCATTTGAGCTATTTGAGTCTTCAACAAATCATTTTCTTTTTTCAGCTGTTTCTTTTCCACTTCATCGGATGTTGCTTGTAAGCCGCTTTCGAAATGAAGATTTCTCAGTTTATCTTCCAACAGACTGATTTTGGCCTTATATTCTTTTTCCTTGGCCGCCCATTTCAGATTTTCCTCGGATTGCTCTATCAGGTCTTGCAAGTGAGGTCTCTTTGAAAGACGTTCGTGTTCAACCCCTCGTCGGTACCATGTGGAGTACCCAGGTGATATCTCCCCCTTTGCTCTATTCGGCACACAAGTATCAATCTTCAAATTTTGGCACTCGTTCCAGATTTGCCGGATTTTTGCTTCCGGAAATTGCCCGTCTGGACCAATCTCCACAGCTTGCACACTGAGATCCCCATCTCTTGGAATAATCTGACACCGACCCAACTGTCGCAGGGCTCTATATGGGGCATAGGGTTGTATACTCTTCAAACCCATGATCAAAAATGGCGATCCCTCCGTTGGCATGTATATCACCTCGTCAAGAGGTAACCGGTCATACGTCCAATCGATTTGACCGTCAGTTAGTGATCGAAGATACACAATCCAACCTTGGACTCCTTCCGGCAATTTTACTTCCTTTGTCCTCGTATTGAACTCTTCCAAACATGTCCGTTCGGTCGAACCATAGCTTGAGTACGAAGGATGGTGGCATAGATGCTCGATTAGCCAGATTTGCAAGATCAAGTTACACCCTTCGAAGAAGCTAGCCCCTGCTTTGCACGCAGTCAGAGCACGGTAGATGTCCGCCACAATCATCGGGGCCAGAGTACAGTTATCTTGTACTATCAGTGTGGTTGCTACTCCGGCAACTTTTATGTTGATATGTCCATCTTTCCTCGGGAATACAACAACTCCAAGAAATGCCACTAAAAATGCGAACCTCCGGTGTTCTTCCCATTTCGCCCGGTTGGACTTACAGCATAATTTGTTGGTAAGATCATTGAAACCCCCAACGTGTCCAAACCTATTGTAGATGAAGCTTAAAGAACAAAACCCGTTGGCCAGATCTTCATTATGAACATTCCGGGCAATTTTCAAAGAGTCGAGGAAGCGATGTACTGTCACCGTCCTCGGAGATACCGGGTATTTTCCTTTCAGCGGAACCTCGGTTTTCCCAATGTAAAAGGCAATCTCCTCCAAAGTTGGGGTAAGTTCAAAATCTGGAAAATGAAATACGTTGTGTGCCGAATCCCAAAACGTGACCAACGCTCTAATCACATCACCTCGAGGAACCATGTCTAGTAAACCCGTAAGGCCTTTCAAGTACTTTTTGACCCAGTCTTGACCATCGGATCCCATGTCCTGCCACCATAATCTCAGCTCCAAAGGGATTTTATTTAGGGAAAATTGTTCATTCATCATCGTGCTCGTCCTGCACATTTATTAAGGTGATTTTATTTAGAAAAGGAAAAATATTTTTCAATGCAAGTTTTCAATTTTTGAATGAAAGAAAAGAAAAATGATTTTCGAAGTGGCCATTTTTGCAAAAACAGACCTTCCGTCGTCCTTTCGGAACATTCGGCAATTTCCAAAAATAGCAATCACCTCGATTATTTGAAAAGAAAATCTTTTTGGTCTTTTCTAAAAGTGTGGTTGGACCCGTTTAAGGGTTGCCTACGTATCCCACCTAATGGCGAGAATCAAACCTGCGTAGTTCGGTCAGATTATTTGACCAATTATTTCAACAAAAAGTGTTCTACCTATTTTTTCAAATTTTCAAATTTTCCATGTACCTATTTTCTATAAATCATTATTTTCCTCTCTCTCTTTTTCCTTTTTCAACAATTTTTCCAATCTCGGGATTTTCGCCGGTCCGCATAATGATCAAGGACAATAAAATGCAACACATAGCATGCTCGGTCTTTTCAATACCGGGTCACCTGTCCTAGACGGACCCAACCCCTGTGTTGAGTCCCCTAAGTCAGATATGATGCAAATAATCGTCCTAGACCTATGTTCAAAATCTTATGGTTTCATAGATTGCTAGACCGTGTACCCGAGCGGACAACTCGAATCGAGGAGGGGGCTACGTAACGGTGACCCGCGGAGTCAATCGGCTTTGTAACTTATCCGGCCTCTGTTTTCTTAATTTAAGGTGACATTTAACAGAAAGGGGAGTCTCAACCAGTAAGCACATCCCCGGGGGAGAAGAGAGAAGGGTTTTCGGCACAGTTTTATATATACAGTTCACATAATATCAAAAGCGATAAAACACATAGCATGTTATTCAAATCACATAATGAAGTCAAACAAAAACGCAAACGGCAGTTCTAAGGAGCTCGAGTTCTTAAACCCTGAAATCGAAATTCAGGGTTGGATCCCCAGCAGAGTCGCCAGAGCTGTCACACCTCCCTTTTTACTACCCCAAACACTTAAAAGCGTATAAATACACTTGTAGGGTATACCCCGACACTCAAATATCCGATACGGATAAAATAACGTAAGGGAAGGAGTTTTTTCCAATTAAAGGACAATCGGTTCGGGATTTTATTAGAGATTAATCGGAGTCGCCACTTGGGAATGACAATGGTGTCCCAAGTCACCGGTTAATCCCGAATCCGAGGAATTTTGACTCTTAAAATGTCTGCGAAACAGAGATCCGGATAAGGAACTCTGTTAACCCGGGAGAAGGTGTTAGGCACTCCCGGATTCCGTGGTTTTAGCACGGTCGCTCCATTGTCGTTCTTGACTTTTGTTTGACTCAATTATAGGTTTTAACAACATAATGTGCTTTTACGTTAAATATCATTTTTAGGAATTTGCGGTATCGCGAAAACACGCCTCGAGTCATACCGCAACCAGTACGCCTATGACTTTTGGTGTATTTCAGCTTTACCGAGATTTGGATTTGAGTCGCACCAAGTGCACACTCATTCATAGGAAGGTATATTAAAATCGTGCCTTAAGATAGTCTATATCGGCTTTTAACTTTGGGAGAGGCTATGGAATTCACTATTAGCCTCTCCGATTCTACTATGTTATCTTATTACTAAATGGGGGCCCCGATGTTATTCGGGCGAGGCTCGTCCCAATTTAATTTGATTAAGGTCCAATCCTATTTAATTCAACTATGTTTGCTATGTATTGTTCTTGCCTTATTCGATTCCTAATACTAACATTCCAGGCCCTTTCGAGTTGTTTATTGGGGCCTGGATTTCTTCTTCACTTAAATACACCCGCAATAGGCCAGCCCGGGTCTTGAAACCCAAAATGTCTTCGAGTCTTCAGTTGATGGATCATTCAGTTTCGTATGACAATTCAGGCCCACGTTACACATAGGGCCCAAACCAAATTGTAATAACAGAAGTATAATATAGAATTCATGTAAAGAAATAATGCTCAGAATTGGAAATGAAATCAAATCACTTTTATTTATCATTAAGGAAACCAGTACAAAAAAACAGTAATCTTAAGTCAATAGTCTATGGACATAAAAACTCAACCAATTATACTCACTATGTGCTCTTAACTAAGAATCTATACTGATGTCTAATTACTTAGTAGTTCAAAAATCCAAAGTCATCCCTTAATTATTTACGAGATCTTGACCTTATCAAAATGGTTCAATAAACTATCATCTATATTCAGAAAGGTTGAAAGAGCTGTTAAATTCATTTTTAACTACAACATTGTATTCGTTGCATGTTAGGCCTTTTCTCATCACCTGCTGCAATATCTAATTATCATCCTTTTCAGACTTAAACAGATCTGAGCCTAAATCCGCAAATCAACTAATTATATATATAAGCAATGACTACACACGTATCTATGACTAAGTGATTCAAAGGTTTAAGCATGATTAAACAACTGATTTTACCAAGACTTAGCTCGTTGTAATGCTATTATCCCAGTTATAAACGATTCCTTCTTATGTTATTTCTAATTCGAGACTTGTCTGTGTTTAAATACTGAATTGTTACCTAAGTGATTCTGATTCATGAAGCGTTTATGAAGATCGGCCAATGATTTAGAGCCATTATGATATGTTAACTTATGTTTTAAGGTTCTTACCTAATTAACTAAGTGTTACACTACTTATAACTATTCTACTACTACACTACTTCTAATATACTACTATTACAGCATTTTTGTTTTTGTTTTCATACTACTACATACTTCACTACAAATTGAAAATGAATTTAAACTATACTACTCAGCAGCATAATCAAAATCTGGAGCTTCCATTTTATTCAACGATTGGCATTACAGCTTTAAATAAGAATGGTGTACCTGAATCAAGAAGAAAATCCGATGAGTCTAGGGGATTCAGGCAGAGAAGTATAGCAAGGACTCAAGCAACGAATGCAACAGTGAGAAAAGGAAGGCACAGCAACACAGCAACACAGCAACAGCAATATCAGAGAAAACCCAAGTAGATAACCCAGAGAAATCCGATAGAAAACCCAGAAATCTTACTGTTGTATTGCTAATTCTAATCCCTCAAATCTCTGTATAAAATCAGCCTAGATATATTTCAGAATTGCTTAGAATTGAACCCAGATATATTTTTCAGATTACTCCCAATTGGAACCCCCCTTTCAGCTCTTTTTGGGGTGTATTTATAGCTAACCCAAGGCTGAAACTTGGGGAGAAAGTTATGGGATCTTATCCCACTTCTCCCCCTCCTAAAATTATGAAATATACACTTAAACCCCTAATTCTGTTACTAGAAACCCTTCCAGCATGTGCTGGAAGGTTCCAAAGATTCCTTTTAAGGGTCTTTTACCAATGTAGCCCTGAGGGATGAAGATTTTTACAGATTTCCCTTTTTAGGGAGACCATTATACCCATAAATCTCTGCAAAATTGCAGAAATCAGGGGCATGAATGACTCCATTACCCTCTTAGGTTCTAACTTATTACTGTTTTACCTTTTTAACACCCAATTATGCCCTCAAGGCCAATGCTGATTTACTAAGTCTACCTAGGTCAAATTTTCAGCTTCTTTGAACTTATTTAACTAATAGCCAGCCCTTGCATTGGTATTTAAGAGCTGGCCACTTCTACTTTAAAGAACTATTTCAATTTTAGCCTATTTAAACTAATTCCAGTCAATTAAGACCAATTTATTCCAATTTAAAGCTAATTGCAGGACTAGCCTGTTTTATTATTGAGATTAACTATTTAAGAACTAGCCAGTCTCAAGTTGAGACTTAGCTTGGGCTATCAAAGCCAAATACTAAACAGATGGGCCCAAAAACCTTTACAGGTTTGACCACTTTGCTGTTCAGGGCTCTAAAGAGAGCCTGGGCTAGTCTGCATTTGCAGACATAGCCCCTTTTGCACAACCAGCCACTTTTAACAGTGAGCTATGTGTTAGGGCTTATAGAATTGGTCAACCCTTTGCAAGGTTGACCATTCTTAGGCCAATTATTTAACTTATAACCTATTTATTCATTTTCAGTATTTTATCCTATTTAAAAACTAACCACTTTCATGGAACTTAGTACTAACAGCTATAACCAATCTTCCTAAGCATAATAAACATCAACAATGTTCATACTTAACATCAAACTATTGCAAACCTAGCCATTTCAACATGCAATTGCACACATAAACACATGAAACCAAATATGTTTATCAACTAATCAAAATTCAGAAAAGAAGTTGGATAATGTTGAATTTTAATTAATCAGACTTACAAACTCAATTTCAAGTGGTACAGTGTTAATTAAACATTAAGCAGGCATGAGTTACAATCAATTTCATGTTGAGTGATTCACTGGAAAGCCAAAACCTACTTAGCATTCATGGTTATAGTTACATAGACACTAAGTTCTCACAAAAACAGTCAACAGATTCAACTAGACATAACATAAGCATGGTAATCAGATTTTACTTTCAAGTATCAACCCTAGCTTAATGTATACATGTGAAAAGTGAAAATGAGAAACAAGAGAGATATGGAGAAGCAAAGAAGATCATGCAAAAGTGACAAAAGAAAGATCAAGGACATGCATGTGAAGGTGTTATTTGAAGTAGTGATCCTCAAGTAAACAGAAGAGTCTAATGGCCAATTTTGACTTATGCTAAAAGAAAACAGTGAGACTCATAAAGAACTAGGATCAAGCCAACTACAATCAAATCATGTTTGAGATGAAAGGGAAAAGATAAAAAAGAACCAAATCAGATATGAGGCTAATCTGTTAATCCTAACACTGTAACCAAGCATGAGACATGCCAAGAAACTCATTCAAACCTATTAATCTAAAGCTTTCCCAAATATGAACCTAAATCTAAAGATGAGGATGAAGAGATGCAAGGCATGGAGAAACAGTAAAGAAACATACTAGAACAAATTATCATGGGATAAACATAAGACAAATAACAGAATCCTATCATTAACAAGCTATAGAAGAGCAAGCTAAGACACCTTATGGCTAATTATCAGAGCAACATGCCAAAGATGTGAAACAAAAGAAGAAACAATTGGTAAGAACTTTATGACTAATCATGCGGATAAACAGGAGAGATTAACAGAGAAAGAGGAGAGCAAATGATAAACAAAGAGATAGAGAACCCTAACATAACAGGATCCTAGAAGATGGACAGATTCGAAGAAATAGATATAGTCGCAGAAAAACGAATAGGACATGATGTGGAACAGAAGAAGATGAATCAAAAAAAAAGAAATAGAAGATAAACAAAAACAAAGTCAGAGAAGGCAAGCATGAACAAGTGAAAGCAAGCAAACATAGAACCCTAAAATCAACATGCAAGAAACAGATAAGATGTGCAGAAGAGATATCAAAGGGCCGACTCAGAACTACAGAACCATGAGAACATAACCAAACATAATCAAATCATGAACGAAAGTGTTAAACAAAAGAGAAGCGAATACCAGAATCCTATGACTAACATGAAGAACAGGAACGAAAACAGACATTCATACTGAGACATCCAAGGCAAGAAAATTCAGATGAAAACAAAGCCAGCAAAGCAAAACCCTATAACTAACATGAAGAACAACTAATCAGTATAGAAGAGATAACGATTCACAGAGTAAAGCGACAAAAGAAATATGAACTACAGAACACAATCAAACAACAACAAATAACAAACATAAATCAGAAAAGACATAGAAGACATGCGAAACAAACAAAACAGAGGGAAGGGACTTAGCTCGCAGGGCCGGTCCCCTGAGCTTCCTATCTCTTCACTCTTCTCACCCTCTCTCGAACTCTCTCTGACTCCTTTTATTCTCTTTTCTTGTTTTCTTTTCTTTATTTCTTTTCTGAACTTCCTTGTTTTTTACTACTGGTTCTTCTTCTAAGGCTTAAAGACGAAGCCTTTCGAGATTTGAATCTATGGGGGTGTTTGGGAGTGTAAAAGACATAGTCTTTGGGTGGTTCGATTTTGGGGGTCGCCGGAGTTAGGGTTCCGGTGACCTTCTCTTGGATATTCGACAAGAACCGGGGAGATTCGAGGGTCGTGGGTGGCATGGTTGAACAGATCAGGGAAAGGGGGTTCGAACGGCATTGGTTTGGAGATGGTTCTCGTTATTTGGTGGTCACCGGTGAAGATCCGATGACCGGATTTCTAAAGAAAGGTCTGTTTCTGGGTTTTCTTAGGGTTAAAAGGGAGAAGAAGAAAGGAAAGGGTAAAGGAGATGAAGGGGGATGGCTGGAGACCACCGTAGAAGGTGGTGGCCTCCATGGCCGGCGATGGTTGCAGGCGGTGTGAAGGAGACGAAGACGAGAGAGATGAAAGGGCGGCTAGGGTTAGGAACTCTCTAGAAGTGATCGGCTCTTCAGACAAGAGCCTTATATATCCGTAGAGATTGAGGTGATCCTGGCCGTTGATTTGTTGATGATCAACGGTTAGGACCAGGCGTTACAAAAACGGCGTCGCATTGTCTCGACTGAGACCAAAGGCTCTCCCGTTGGATCAATTAGCCTGGACGGCTGAGATCAAATCTCAGCATTAATCAACCCTTTATAACTCAACTAATATTCTCAGCCGTTGGATTTATCAAAATGGACGGCTAAGATCACTCTCTCACAATTCAAAATTAAACATATCTGCTAATTGTTTCAACCGTCAGATCAAACCTGACGGACGGCCAAGATCATTTGAACCCTAATGTCCTGGACCGGTCCTTTGGGCCAATACATCTGGGCCTTCTCAATTCAAACCAAATCAGCCCAACCATGTTAATACCAACTATATTTTTTGCATTTTTTGATTTTAATGATTTTTATGTATTTTCTTTTATTATTTTTTTTCTTTTTCTTTTATGAAAAAAATATAAAACCTAATTTCCTACCTACTCTAATTATTTAGTATTTTTTGGCAATTTTCTACTATTTTTCCTAATTAACACTATTTTTTGCTAATTTTCTTAAAATCTAACTAGTTAAACAAAGTAATTAACTAGCCTAATTTTTTTGATTTTTTTTTTAATTTTTACTTATTCAAACACACAAAATATAACTAATTTCAAACAAAGCAAGTAATTGCATTCAAAAACATTTTATTTTAATTTTGGAATTAAATGCTTAGTGCAAAAATCATGTGCTCACATGCAGCGCCCGAGAATCGAATTATCCAAGACTGTTAGATGAAGAATCAGAGGCCTCCCGGGTTCAAGTGGAACCAACACGAGTGGGTTTGACAAATACTCCTTTATCTTATCAAAAACCTCTTGGCATTCTTCAGTCCATTTGACGGCAGCATCCTTCTTTAACAGCCTAAAAATAGGTTCACATGTTGATGTGAGCTGAGCAATGAATCGGCTGATGTAATTCAATCTTCTCAAAAGACTCATCACTTCAGTTTTGTTCTTTGGTGCTGGCAATTCTTGTATGGATTTGATCTTTGATGGATCCAACTCAATACCTCGCCGACTGACAATGAATCCTAGCATTTTTCCCGAGGGAACCCCAAATGCACATTTGGCTGGATTGAGCTTAATGTCGTACCTTCGAAGCCTTTGAAAAAACTTCCTCAAATCTGCTACATGGTCTTCCTGTCGCTTGGATTTTATGATTACATCGTCTACATACACCTCAATCTATTTGTGTATCATGTCATGAAACACAGTAGTCATTGCTCTCATGTATGTCGCCCCGGCGTTCTTCAAACCAAACGGCATTACCCTGTAGCAATAAGTTCCCCAAGGAGTGATGAAAGCTGTCTTTTCTGCATCTTCTTCATCCATTAGGATCTGATGGTATCCTGCATAGCAATCCACAAAGGATCCAATCTCTTGCCCCGCGCAATTGTCTATCAAGATATGGATGTTGGGTAGTGGGAAGTTATCTTTCGGTCTTGCCCTGTTCAGATTGCGATAATCGACACATACCCGAATTTTCCCATCCTTCTTCGGCACTGGCACCACATTGGCCAACCATTCGGGATATCGAGTAACCCGAATAACCTTTGCTATCAACTGCTTGGTTACTTCTTCTTTGATCTTTACGCTCATATCGGTTTTGAACTTCCTTAATTTCTGCTTGACAGGAGGACATGCCGGATCAATGGGCAATTTATGTACCACTAGATCCGTGCTTAACCCTGGCATGTCATCATACGACCATGCAAAAATATCTTTGAATTCAAATAGTGTTTTGATTAGCTCTTCCCTGATACTCGGCTCAATGTGAATGCTGATTTTGGTTTCCCTAACATTATCCTCATCTCCTAAGTTGACAGCTTGAGTATCGTTTAAGTTAGGCTTAGGTTTTTCTTCAAAATGAGTTAATTCCCTGTTAATCTCTTCAAAAGCCTCATCTTCCTCGTATTCCGATTCATCCTCATAATTGACTTCGCACATAATTAATTTGGATTCGGATTGACTTCTTAGACTAGGTTGAAGATCCGTTGTGCATGCCATGACATTGGAACCGGTGAAAACAGAACTGTTCATAAATGAAAAGATACAAAAATCAAAAATCAAGAAAATAAAGGAAACTTTCGTTTTTATTGAAAATGAGGGATAACAGAGTTTCACACTACAAATAAATCAAAACTGGATTACAACTCTGGAATAATCCAGGAAACAAAAGAAAATCCAGAGCCTACTACCAAGACTTCTTCTAGATGGGAAGAGGAGTAGCCGTCCAATTGTTGGTTTTGACCCTGGGCCCCACATACTGTACGTCTGCATTACTGGAACCTTCTCCAGCTTCTCATGTTAACATCAGCGAACAACCTTTCAAAACTCTTATCTAGATCTCCATCTGGCCCAATTGACGGTCCGAGGATCTTTGGGTTTGACATCTTCCTGAAACCTGCTTTCACAAAAGACCGGGAGAGGCGTGGAACTGGCTTGGGAAGGACCCAGACTTTCTTCTTCATTTTGTGAGCTCTCTTCACATCTGCAACCGTCGGCTTGAACCCTAACCCGAATGTCTCCAAATTTTCAAGCAAAGAAAGGGGTTGAATGATACCTTGGAGTTTGGCTCCCAAACCTTTTCCTGGTATGAACCCACAGTTCATCATATCTGAGGCGATCATGAAGGTTGAAGCTGAGATCCCGGGAAAAGCAAGGTCCTCGCCTTCGGAAACCTTGTCCATTGAAACCCCTTCGAAGACTTGGTATACCCATGGTCCCTTGTCATCCTCCGTTTCTATGAATGGCACCACGTCATCACTCATAATGCCTGTGCCATCATCCCAGTGCAATACTATCTCCCGTCTATCCCACTCGAACTTAACCATCCGATGCAGCGTAGAAGGCACTACTTTGGCGGCATGAATCCAGGGTCGCCCCAATAGCAGAGTGTATGATGCAGCCACATCCACCACTTGGAATTCCATAGTGAAATCGATTGGGCCAATGGTCAGTTCTAATATGATATCACCCACCGAGCTAGTATTCCCTCCATCAAATCCTCTGATGCAAACGTTATTCTTACGGACTCTGTCCTGATCAATCTTCAGTTTGTTCAGAGTAGCCAAAGTACAAATATTGGCACTTGAACCATTATCCACCAATACACGATTGACCACTGAGTCTTCACACTTCACGATCAAGTATAAGGCTTTATTATGTTCTGTGCCCTCTTTTGGCAATTCATCATCAGAAAATGTCACTCGGTTGACTTCAAAGATTTTATGCACAATCTTCTCCAAGTGATTTACAGAAAACTTTTCTGGAACATGGGCCTCATTCAGGATCTTCAACAAAGCCTGGCAATGATCCTTGGAATGGATTAACAAAGATAACAATGAGATTTGGGCTGGGGTTTTCCTCAACTGCTCCACAATAGAGTAGTCTTGGGCTTTCATCTTCTTCAAGAACTCTTCAGCTTCCTCTTCTATTACTGGCTTTTTCACCGCTGTGGGATTAGATTTCCTTAACTCTACGGGAGCAAAACACCGTCCCGATCGAGTTAAACCCTGGGCTTCACAACTGACTTCCTCCACTGACTTCCCTTTGTATATCACCGTTGCCTTTTCATACTTCCAAGGTACGGCCTTGCTATCTGTTACTGGCAACTGAGCTACCGGCTTTATGATGACCGGTTCCCTACAGACTCCTTTCACGATCATTACTGGTGTAGACGGTGCTCCGGACACAACCAACTTTGTTGT
Source organism: Nicotiana noctiflora (assembly GCA_032618575.1). Classification (NCBI taxonomy): domain Eukaryota; kingdom Viridiplantae; phylum Streptophyta; class Magnoliopsida; order Solanales; family Solanaceae; genus Nicotiana; species Nicotiana noctiflora. Next base: position 177,088 of record JASVEL010009004.1, on the reverse strand, counting down.
TTTTGGTTTCTCCGTAGTGGCCGATGGGCTTTTCCCCAATATTATCACAGGCTTGACAACCTCCCTCTTAGTTGGTACCTCCCCTTCCATACTGGTTGATTTCTCTTTTGTACTATCCTTGATCATCATCACTATCTGCGATGGCTTCTTGGGTTCTTCCTCTCCTTGCACGATCTCAATCATACAGGCTTCATGGTGGGTTGGTAGTGGGTTTTGGTTAATGTTGGGTACCTCGGGTGCCTGAACCTCAATCTTATTAGCATCAATAAGATCTTAGATTGCATGCTTCAGTTTCCAACATCTCTCGGTAGTATGCCCGGGAGCCCCCGAACAATATTCACATTTCACTGAGTGGTCCAAATTTTGAGGTAAGGGATTTGGTAATCTAGGCTCAATAGGACTCAACAAACCTATCTGCTTCAATTTGTGAAATAAAGCAGTATAAGCTTCTCCTAATTCGGTAAATGTCCTCTGTCTCTGAGTCCTTTCATTCCTGAAAGTCGGATTTTCCCGGAAAGTTGGCCCTGTGGGATTTCTGTAGGCCCTTGGTGGTGGGTAGTTGTTATGGGGAGCTGGGTAGGCATTATATGGGGTTGGCGCGCGCCATTGCGGGCGCGCTGGAGGTTGGGTGTATGCTTGTGCTTGATGGACAGAAAAATGATATTCTTGAGGAGGGTAATAGGATTGTGCGGGATAATTCGGAATGTGTGGGTAATTTGGGTGAGGGGGCCTGAATTGGTGATGACGGGGAAAAGGACCTTTGGATCGGGACCAATTACCAGCTTCTACCATTGTGACATCCTCTTTTTTCTTCTTTCCGAGCGCACCTCCTGTGCCGCTCTGAATAGCCTGCGTTGTTGCCTTGATCGCTGAATAACTTAAGATTTTGTTGGTCTTGAGGCCTTCTTCTATCATGCCTCCCATTTTGACCACTTCGTTGAAGGTTTTTCCCACCGAGGTCACCAAATGACCGTAGTAAGTTGGCTCGAGAGTCTGTAGAAAGTAATCTACCATCTCCCCCTCTCTCATAGGAGGATCAACTCTAGCCGCTTGTTCTCTCCAACGAAACCCAAATTCCCGGAAGCTCTCCCCCGGTTTCTTCTCCAGCTTTAACAATGTGAGACGGTCGGGGACGATCTCAAGATTATATTGAAAGTGCCCGGCAAATGATTGCGCCAAATCATCCCAAGTGTACCATCTGCTAGGATCTTGCCTTGTATACCATTCCAGCGCAGACCCGCTCAAACTCTGTCCAAAATAAGCTATCAGTAGCTCATCTTTGCCGCCTGCACCCCTCATCTTGCTGCAAAATCCTCGTAGATGAGACATGGGATCACCGTGTCCCTCATATATATCAAACTTTGGCATTTTGAATCCCGCCGGCAATTGAACATCGGGGAAAGGACACAGGTCTTTGTAGGCCACACTGACTTGGCTGCCCAACCCTTGCATATTCCTAAGGGATTGCTCCGGGCTCTTGAATTTCCGTAGCATCTCATCTTGTTCTGAGCTATTGGCCGGTTTTCCACTGGGGCTTCAAAGGGAGGAGTGTAGGTGGATGGTTCGGGTGCCTTGAACGTGGGTTCTGGGGGGTAATACTGAGTGTCGTGAACCTGAAATAAGGGTTCACTTGATGATCTTTGCAATGGAGTAGGGGGAGGTGCCACAAAGACATGGCCCTTTGGTGGTGGAGGGTTCTGATTTGGTGATGGAGCTGGGTAGTCGTGAGCATCTCTTCCCTGGTGGTAATGGAGGTCTGGGACTCTTGTCGAGGGACCGGGAGAAAAGTATTTTGGGGTAAAACCTGGTAGGAAAGTAGGAGTAGCGGGTGCGTCAGGACTCTTTTGTGTTTTGGCTAGCGCCGTCTGCATTTCGCTCATTTCCAACCGCATCTGTTCCATTTTTTCAAGAGCTTCTTTGAGCATCTGGCTCATTGCTTTTTCTGACTCGCTGCTTTGGTCTGACCTAGTCATACTTTTAGGTACAAGTCCTTTCGATCTTGTATGATAATTGTGTGATGCCAGTACACTCTAACACTAACTGAACAGGAATAGCAACAAACTTGTTAGTGTTGAAATTTTAACAGATATGGTAAAAGCACATTGGGTATGTAATGTCCCTATGTAATGAACCATTTCTATTATGCTTTTGCTTAGACCGCATGCGTCATCCCAGCTTATCGTCTACGCCTATCCATTATTTCTCTTATTTCTCTTATTTATTTTCCCTTTTTTACTGTAAGTAATGGTCGAATCTTATATAGATTGCCTACGTATCATGTCCCCGCATGAATCAGACCCTAGCGTAGTTCGTGTGAATACAATAAAAAATATTTTTCAAAAGGTTTTCCAAAAACAAACTGGATTTAACAACAAGTCAAACTTACAAAAGATGGTCAAAACACATTCGGCCCTTTTATACAAAAGTCTTATGACTAGACCCAAAAGGAAATACAAGTTCATAACTAGGAAAGTTCTAAGATTTTGAGCTTTTGCGCCGGTGGGGTCCTGTTTGGCTTGGCTGTGGTCCTTGGTGCAAGACTTCTTTGCAGATCTTTCAATTCTTCCATGATCCGACGGACATAATCCATGATAGAGGAAAAAAGGACATCCCGGGGCATCCTTTCACATGATAGGCACCTCATGTGAATATAGCGTCCAATCTCGTCAATCCTTCTCCGAATGTTATCCCTTTCTCTGAATAACTGCTCTATCTGTCGGTTTTTTAATCCCAATATTCGCGCCTCATCCGTAAGTCGATCTTGGAATCTTTTCATTTGTCCCTCCATTCGGGCCATCATCTTGTAGCACCGTTCCTTGTCTTCTCTAGCTTCAAGAGCCTGTCTGTGGATCTGTTCTTGGAGAGTGAAAATTGTCTCTCTCAATGCCCCGACGCTCATCTCACAATCCCTTTTGACCTGCCGCAAGTATTCTCTTCGCTCCGCTGCGCCTCTTGCCCATCTGGCCTGCATCCCTTCCTTGCTAGCCTCGGACCTCTCCAACTTTTCTTGGCTTTCTCTGAGCTGTTGGTTTAGCTCGTCTATCAACCTTTGATCAGTTCGGCTTCTTGTTTGGCTGTTGGCTTCTTTTCTGATCCGCTAGATTCGAGCCTTGAGAGTGTCCTTTTCTTGAGTCAACTTCTTTTTGATCCCTTCGTCAGCTGCAATCTGTAAGCCATTTTCATATTGGAGATTCTGTACACGTTTCTCTAGTTCTCCAATATGATCTTTGTATTCACGTTCTTTAGCTAGCCAAGCTAATCTTTCTTGGATTTTATCATCGAAAGCTTGAACGTGAGGCCTTTTGGTAGGTCTGATTGCCTCGAGCTCGGGCCTAGGACTCATACGAAAACTTCTTTGAAACCAAGCAACATACTCGGGATCGAACTCGCCTTTTATTGGGTCCGGCACTATGGTGTTACTCTTTAAATATCGGCAACAATGCCAATCTTCATTCACCATCTTCTCAGGGATAGCTGCTTCTGGATGCAATTCGATGGCTATGTTGCTCAAGTCCATCTTCTCTGGTATCACCTGATATCTCCCAAGTTGTCTCAAAACTCTTTGAGGCGCATAAGGTTGTATACTTCTTGCCCCTATTATCATCAAATAGCCCTTTGAAGTAGTCATGTAAATGATCTCCTTTATCGGGAGCCACCCTATAGTCCATTCGATTTGATCCGCCCTCAATTTTCTTAGATAGAAAATCCATGCTTCAAACCCCTTGGGTGTTATAAAATCTCCCACCCTTTCTTCGTATTTAACGATGAAGTTGGTTCCGTCTGAAGCATGTTTTAAGAATTTAGGGTGGTGTCGAACATGTTCAATCATCCACATTTGCAGGAGAATGCTGCAGCCTTCAAAAAGCGGGCTTCCAGATTTGCATAAGGTCAAATCCCGGTACATATCGGATAATACCAGTGGGACAATGGTGTGGTCTTTTTTATCCACAAGAACCTGTGCAATTCTTGCCATGCGGGTGTCTATGGAACCTTCTGAGTTTGGAAACACCATGATTCCTAGAAATGCCACAATAAAAGCGAATCGGCGATGAATCTCCCATAGGCCTTTGTTTTGTTGGTTATTCAATCCCTTTTCATGTATTTCAAATCCGTCTGAGTTTCCGAATCTGTAATACAAGAAGTAGAACTTGCAACTCCCGTTTTGTACGCGATCGTTGCTTGTTTTCTTGCTGATCTTCAAGAGATCAAAGAATTTATGCACCGATGGGGCCCTGAGAAATATGAGCTTTTGCTCCTTTAACTCTTGTCCGAAAGCAATGTAACCGGCTATTTCCTCTAAGGTAGGAGTGAGTTCGAAATCGGAGAAATGGAACACATTATTAACAGGATCCCAGAAGGTCACCAAAGCTTTGATCAAGTCATCCCGTGGCTTGACATACAGTATGTCTAGCAGAGGGCCCAAATATTTTTTCACCCACACTCGACCATCTTCCTCTAGATCATTCCACCATTCTTGTAGTTGTATCCGGGCTCTTTCCATGATAACCTGAGGTGATTCTTGGATAGCATCCATCTGATCCTGAAGATTTAAGGTTTCAAGGGTGACTCTTAAACCTTTTATGAAAGCATATTTACTTAAATGAAACAAATTACCGACTTATTTATGACCGAAAATCTTTGACACATTTTTAATGACTATTTTTGTAAAAGGGAGATTGGACCCGATGGGGGTTGCCTACGTATCTCACATCCGGTGAGAATCAAATCGGCGTAGTTCGCCAAAGAAAACAAATCGAGTTTAAAACAAAAATCTCTTTTTTAACACCAAAAAAAAAATTATTTTTGAAGAAACGCTAATAGGATTTTGACATTGTTTGGACAAAACTACATTGTTATTCAATTTTAAGTTGGTCAGCATGCTGATCTAATCAAATAAATGCACATAATCTCATGTAGCAGGATGGTCTTTTCATTTCAGGTTACCTGTCCTAGACGGACCCAACCCCTGTGTTGAGTCCCCTAAGTCAAATGCAACATGATGCAAACAAATGTTCCTACTAGGGATCCGGCATGAGGCTTTGTTATTCTAAGTTTAAAAACTGGGTTTATTGTTCTAAACCTGGCTTACCCGAGTGGACAACTGGGGCTGAGGAAGGGGTGACGTAACGGGAGCACTAAAGTCTGCTCGGCCTTGTCACTTACCCTAACACTCACTTATTTGGAATAATTTTGAAAAGTGGGCTACGCGAACGTATGCACCATTTTTATAACTCAAAAAGAAGTAGGATTTCGGCACAGTTTATATATACAGTTCAAATAATATTAAAGCGGTAAAGTTATCATTTTGCACATAAAAAAAATATCAGATAATAAATAAAGCCAAATACAACAATTATTCTAAGCTCGAATTTCTAACCCTGAACCAGTGGTTCTGGGTCGAAGGCTCCCCAGCAGAGTCGCCAGAGCTGTCACACCTCCTTTTGGCGCAAGGCCCGCGAGGGCGCGAGTATAAAAATGAGTTTTTCCAATTAAAGGACAATCAAAACGGGATTCATTTATTGAGATATTCAGAGTCGCCACTTGGGAGATTTATGGTGTCCCAAGTCACCGGTTGAATCCTGAATTGAGGAAAGGTTTGACTCTATTTAAAAGTCTGTGTACCAGAAATCTGGATAAGGAATTCTGTTAACCCGGGAGAAGGTATTAGGCATTCCCGAGTTCCGTGGTTCTAGCACGGTCGCTCAACTGTTATATTAGGCTTGATTATCTGATTTTAATACAAATATGAACTAGTGTGCAAACTACCACTCCAAACCGTTTTAATTGTTAGAAGAAAATTATAATGTCGTGAGAATATATCTCGAATTTCGTCACATAAATGTGTCCGCAATTTTTAATATATTCCGACTTCATTGGGATTTGGATTGGGGTCACATAAATGTGTACCCGAGTTTAAGGAGGTACAATTATTAAATACGCGCTTAAAACTATTAACGCGTTATTATTTTGAGAATGCCGTAAAAATTTACTAAACGGCCAATCTCGGATTTCTAAATATATACACTTATGAGGGCTTCACAATTTTTGCGATTTATTTGGCGAGTCTCGTCTCATTTATTAACAAAATAACCCTAAAATGACTACATTTCCTTTTTTTTTTAGTTTTTATAAATAAAGAAATCTCATAATTAATTTAGAAATTAAAAATGCAATACTTATCTAATTTATGACAAAGACTTAATGAAACAGATTTTAATCTATGTTTAAACAGAAAATATTTTTTTTTCGAAATTATTTTTTATTATTTTTTATTATTAATATTATTATTTTTTTATTATTTTTTGTAAATACGAAATTTCTTAACTTAATAATAAAAGAAACATAATTAGAACAATATTGAAAAATCTTGAGTGGTAATATATATAAAAGAAAAACCAATAAAATCATTTATTCAAAATTATCAAAATTATAGCCATATTAAAGCTTGTATGGTAAAATTATTTTTTATTTCCAATCGTTCAAAACTAAGTTTATTTTTTAGAAAAACAGCAATTATAAATTAACTATAATTTTATTTAAATTCGTTTTTTTATATTAGCTTAAAGAAAAATATATTATTTGTTATATTTAGATAAATGTTTAATAAAAATAGACATTACTTAAATAAAACTGAAAATATAAGTGCAAAATCGACAATTAATATATATACAAACTAAACCAATTATCTTACAACTAATTTAAACTCATTTTTTTTAAAGTTTTTACTATTTTTGACTTAAACCCTTGATATTAACTATTTACAACTATTTTTCAAAACCATAATCAACCTTAATTATTTAAACCTATATTTGGAGATTTGATAAATTTGAAGAAAACAATTCTTTTATCATTTAAAACTTAAACCGTACCTAAATGCCTAAATTACGCAAAATAATTACAATTCACATTTTTTTTAAATTAACTACATATTTACAAATTATCTTAAAAAAAATGATGTTAAAATATTTGAAGCTAATGAACTAACAAGTTTTAATTAATCCAATTAATAAAGAAAAATAACTCATTCTTACTTCAATTACTAAACCATTTGAACATTAAGAAACATATTTATAATTATATTATTTAATAACCATTTTTGAAGTGAATTATTATTGCTACAACAAGATTTAATTATTTAAATTTATAACAAAAACTTACAGAATATTAATATTGAATTTATTTAAACATAATCTGTAAAAGAAGATAGAAATAGAAACTATTTAAAATTTCAGAATTTGCATACTTCCCATGTATTCATCTTATCATTTAAACATAATTAGGTATGTACCGGATATTGGAAATAAAAGAACACCGGTGATCAACACACCAAATAATAACACAGCAATATCACAGCAACACCAACCTCAAAAATACCCAGTATCCGAATTTCAGCAATAAGAATTAATAACCCGAATTGAACTTCAGAATAAGATTTGTAAAAATGGAAGACTAATTTTTTAGATTTTTTTTTAGATTTTGTTTTTTTCGTTTATTTTTTTTTATTTTTTAACACTCTTAAGATTTTTCAGATTTTTTCTCTCTAGGATTTTTTCTCTTCTTAATGATCCCCCCCTTCTCCTCAAATTTCTCTTCTATTTATAGCAAAAAAATTCGAAATTTTCAGATTTTATTTTTATTATTTTTTTATTTTTTTATTTTTTTTATCTTTTTTTAATTAAAAGAAATCCCACTTACTAAATGCTTTTATTATTTTATAAAAAGAAATCCCACCTTGCTTATCTTTTATTTTTTAAAACACAACTTTAATGATTTTTATATTTTTAATTGTCCACTTTCTTTTATTTATTTAAAAGAAAATGCCACTTTCTTTTCTTTTCTTTAAAAAAAAAACAACTTTCTTTTACTTTTGATTTTTTTTAATTTTCAGCCACTTTTGACTTTTATTCCAACTTTCATTTTCAATTATTTAAAACCAACCGAAAATAAAAAAATTAATATTTTGGACTTTGTTTTTTATAAAAAATAAATATATTATTTTTTAAAAAATTAATAATAAAAAAAATTAATAATAATAGCAATAATATGAATAGTAATAATTTACTTTAAAAAAAATTAAATCATATATATATATATATATATATATATATATATATATATATATATATATATAAACAAAAGCTAAAATATATAGAGTGAAAAATTTAAATACGGTCAAACATTTTTGTGGGGGCTTTTGTGTGTGTGTGTTAGGATTTTTTGGTTTAGGGTGTGTTTTGAATAGTGTATAGTAGTGTAATAAATGGGTCGTGGGTCATGGGTTTGGGTTATGGTGTTTTGGGTTGGGTAGAATATGTTTGGGCTCAAGTTTAAAATTTAAGAAGAGGCCCAATTCCGAATTTGTCTTCTCTATAAAAAAAATTATTTATTATGAAATAAATTAAAAAAAATGTTAAGATTAAATTATAAAACCAAAATTATCTTAAAAATACCAATTAACTCATAATAATTATTATTACAAAAAAATTAGACGTTAATTAAAATAAAATCGCACAAATTGGATATTATAGGCTAAAAATGCAAAAATACATATTTTTGTGATTTTATAAAATAAACTTAATTATTACTAATTATAAACTTGAATTTTATATAAATACAATATATTTTTATATTTTTTATTTATTTAAACAAATAAATATGCACAAATAAATGCAAACAATTCAAGAAAAATAACACTAAATTCACAACAATTGCAAACAACACAAAACTCTTTTATTTTGAATTTTTGGGAGTAATTCTCATATAGGGCAAAAATCACGTGCTCACAATAGGTCGAACTAGTAGTAAGGTAGTTTCGCTCTATTTTGTTAAATGCAAATTTGGTACCTTATTACGCATATTAATTAATTAGGATTTTAATTTTTGTTAGAAATAAACCAAGCTTCAACATATGGTGGTCATTCCGGAGGAGTTCTAACAACAGCCAAGATACTTGAGGCCGGATTCTACTGGCCAACGGTATTTAAAGATGCACACTTGTAGGTGAAAGGGTGTAACGAATGTCAACGCACCGAGAATATCTCCCAGCGTCACAAGATGCCCATGAACCCAATCTAACAAGTGGAAGTATTTGACATCTGGGGGATAGATTTCATGGGTCCCTTTGTCAGCTCCTATGGCAATAAGTACATTCTTGTTGTTGTAGACTATGTGTCCAAATGGGTGGAAGTTGTAGCATTAACCACCAATGATGCTAAGGTGGTGGTGGTATTCCTAAAGAAAAACATTTTCACTCGTTTTGGGACGCCGAGGGCAATCATCAGCGACGGGGGCACTCACTTCTGTAATCAGGCATTTGAGAAATTATTGGCTAAGTATGATGTGAAGCACAAGATGGCTACTCCATATCACCCGTAGACCAGTGGGCATGTTGAGGTATCGAACAGGGAAATAAAGAGTGTATTGACAAAAATAGTGAACGCCACAAGGACTGACTGGTCAAGAAAGCTCGATGATGCATTAAGGGCATATAGGTCAACTTTTAAGACACCAATCGACATGTCACCATACAAATTGGTGTTTGGGAAAGCTTGTCACCTACCCGTTGAATTGGAGCATAAATCATGGTGGGCACTTAAGCAACTAAATCTCAGCTGGGATGAAGCGGGTAAATCAAGAGTCACCGGATTACATGAGCTAGAAGAGTTTCGGTATCTAGATTTTGAGACCACAAGATTATACAAGGAGAGGATGAAGCGTCTACGTGACCAAAATATCATAGAGCGCAACTTCAAAACCGGGGACATGGTACTACTCTATAACTCAAGATTACGGTTATTCCCGGGCAAATTGAAATCAAGATGGTCTGGCCCATTTCGGGTGATTGAAGTATTATAGTCTGGCGCTGTGGAAATACAATATGTGGATGGCTCTCGCACTTTCAGAGTCAGTGGACAGCGGTTGAAATTGTACGTGGGCATAGATGACACCAATGAGACGGTTGAATTGCGGTTAGATGAACCTCTAGGTCAAGTGAGCCTTAAAATGTGTCGCGACGTTAAATCAGGCGCTACGTGGGAGGTAACACACGGAATTCTTGTAATTGTAACTCATTATAGTTAGTCTATAAAAAAAATACATTGCTGCCAGGTTTAAAGTTCAGAGAAGCCGTCTCACCGCGGTTCCACCGCGACTGCGGTGAAATATATTTGTCACGACCCGGATTTCCCACCATCGGGGTCATGATGGCGCCTACTAAATGGAAGCTAGGCAAGCCAAATATTAATTACATCTCCATTAATTACCAATTTCTTATTATGATTTATTATTAAAAACATATAAATTACAGCGGAATAATCAAAATTAGCGGAAGACTTAGTCAAATATGATAAAGAAAACCCAAACATGATACACTACCCAAGACTGGTGTCACAATACTCACGAACTTCTAAGAATAATACACATAATTGTCTGAAAGAAAATACAAGTTGTTTATCTCGATTACATGAGATAAGAGAATGAAAAGCATAGATAGAAGAGACAACGGGTCCTGCGGACGCCTGCAAGGCTACCTCGTAGTCTCAGTAGTCGGAAAATCCACAAGTCGCTACTGCCGCTGCTGCTGTCCGTAACCTGTATCTGCGCAAAAAGAGCGCAGAGTGTAGTATGAGCACAACCGACCCCATGTGCTGGTAAGTGCCTGGCCTATCCCAGCGAACTAGTGACAAGGCTAAGGCCGGTCACCCACATAAACCTGTACAGTTGCAATATACATATATATACAATACATTTATAAGGAAATACTCTGCTCTGAAATAACAGTCAATAACTCACGATATCCAGAATAATCTAATCAACAGAATAAATCTTACTTTCATGTCTCAATTCCTCTCTCATTTCATATCTCGTGGTAGGCGTACCACCCGCTCCCAACTATCACAGTGATTATATCTTGTGGTAGGCGTACCACCCGCTCCCAAATATATCAATAAGCTACCGGCAACTATGGCCAATGCCAAGATTTAAGTCACTTTGTGGTCGGCGTGCCACACGATCCCAATTCATAAATATATAAGTGGTCGGCGCGCCACACGATCCCAATTCATAAATATATAAGTGGTCGGCGCGCCACACGATCCCAATTCATAAATATATATATTACCGGCATTTAGCCAATAATCTCTATATCAACAATATTTATAATTACCGGTTTTAAACCAATAATTGATAATAATTTCAACAATTTATCTTCATTACCGGTATAACACCAATAACTCTTAATCAACAATTTATTCATAACTGAATTCCTATTCCTACAAGCTAGGATAGAACAAACACTTACCTCGAAAGTTTACGAACGATTCAATCCGTAGCAATGCCTTTTCCTTTTGAATTTGACTCCAATCCAATCGTATCTATACACAATTGATTTAATATCATCAATTCTACTTAACAAACTAGTTCATATTGCTAAATATGGTTTTTACAACATTCTGCCCGGAATAGTAAAAATCGACTCCGGGCCCACATAATCGAAACTCAAGTTTCGAACCAAAATAAGTTCACCCAATATTCCATGAGTTCAAATATACAATTTGTTCTTAAGTTCGACTCCAAAACGAGTTCTAGATCGCAAATTCTTTGAAAACCCTTACTGTACTCAATTCTCAATTTTTCTACCCATTTACACCTAATTAGGCTTAGGAATTCAAATAATATTGATGGAAAATGAAGAAAACGAGTTAAGAATCACTTACCCAAGAAGTTTGATGAAGAATCGCTCAAAAATCGTCCAAGGAGTTGTGGAGAAGAGAGTTGAACAGAAATGAGATTTTTATCCTGTTTCTGTTCTGTTTTGGGATTAAATTCACTGGGCAACGATTTTGTTCTACGCGATCGCGTGAACTGGGTCGCGATCGCGGAAGGCAAATATTCAACACTACGCGATCACGTGGTCAATGCTGCGATCGCGTAGAAGAATTTCGCTGGGGTGGCTTATTTGTACTACGCGATCGCGTGAAAAGGGTCGCGATCGCGTTGAAGGAAAACGGAAAGCTACGCGATCGCGTGCAGACGGCTGCGATCGCGTTGAAGAAGGACGGAAAGCTTCGCGATCGCGTGCAGACAGCTGCGATCGCGTTGAGTAATGTGACAAGGCAGTGCGATCGCGTGTACAAGGCCGCGATCGCGTAGAGTAAAATGTCTGTGTAAAAATTGCAGAAAATCTGCCAGTTTCCTAAGTCCAAAAACACCCCGAATCACCTCCGAAACACTCCCGAGCCCTCGGGGCTCCAAACCAAATATGCACACTAACTCAAAAACATCATACGAACTTGCTCGCGCGATCAAATCGCTAAAATAACATCAAAATTAATGAATTGAGCCTTAAAACTCAAGAATTCTTTAAAATTTCATAATTTCCAAAATTTCCAATTTAAGGCCGAAACACGTCAAACGACGTCCGTTTTCAACCAAACTTTACAGGAAGCGCTTAACCAATATATATGACTCGTACCGGGCGTCGGAACCAAAATACGAGCCCGATACCAGTACTTTTTAATAAAAATTCAGTTTCATTTTCCTTAAACATTTTCAGAAAACAATTTAACAGAAAAATTCTTTTACCGGGGTTCTAGACCTCGGATTTCAATTCCGGGCATATGCCCAAGTTTCATATTTTTCTACGGATTTTCTGAGACAGTCAAATCACGGATCCGGGTCCGTTTACCAAAAATGTTGACCAAAGTCAACCATATCCATATTAATATCAAAATTCTTCAACTTTTTCACATATTTCACATATTTCAACATAAATATTTTCCAGCTTTGTGCCCGGACTGTGCACGCAAATCGAGGCAACTATAAATGAGGTTTTCAAGACCTCGAAAGCTCGGAATGATTAATAAAACAAGTGATGACCCTTTGGGTCGTCACAATCTCCACCTCTAAAACAACCGTTCGTCCTCGAACGGACAAAACAAAGAAGTACCTGAGTCAGGAAACAAATGTGGGTAGCGGCTCCGCATATCAGACTCGGACTCCCAGGTCGACGCCTCAGGAGGCTGACCTCTCCACTGAACATGCACAGAAGGATAACTCTTCGACCTCAATCGTCGAACCCGCCGGTCTAGAATGGCCACCGGCTCCTCCTCGTAGGATAAATCATTGTCCAATTGGACAGTACTGAAGTCTAACACATGTGTGGGATCGCCGTGGTATCTCCGAAGCATAGATACGTGAAAAAACTGGATGTACGGCTGATAAGCTAGGCGGCAAAGCTAATCTGTAAGCCACCCCTCCCACTCTGTCTAGAATCTGAAATGGACCAATATACCTAGGGCTGAGCTTGCCCTTCTTCCCGAACCTCATCACGCCCTTCATAGGCGACACTCGGAGCAATACTCGTTTACCAACCATGAAATCTACATCTCGAACCTTACGATCCGCATAAGTCTTCTGCCTGGACTGAGCTGAACGCAATCTCTCCTGAATAGTCTTGACCTTATCCAAGGCCTCCTGAACTAAGTCTGTACCCAACAACCGAGCCTCTCCCGGTTCAAACCATCCAACTGGTGATCGACATCGCCTACCATACAACGCCTCATACGGAGCCATCCGGATGCTAGATTGGTAACTGTTATTGTAGGCGAACTCTGCTAATGGTAGAAACTGGTCCCACGAGCCTCCGAAATCAATAACACAGGCTCGAAGCATGTCCTCTAGAATCCGAATAGTCCTCTCGGACTGGCCATCCGTCTGAGGATGAAATGCTGTACTCAACTGAACCTGGGTGCCTAACTCCTGCTGGACCGCTCTCCAGAACCGCGAGGTAAACTGCGTACCCCGATCAGAGATAATAGATACTGGCACTCCATGGAGACTAACAATCTCCCTAATGTAAACCTCCGCTAACCTCTCCGACGAGTAGGAGACAGATACCTGGAATAAAGTGTGCTGACTTGGTCAGCCTATCAACAATGACCCAAATAGCATCAAATTTCCTCCGAGTCAAAGGAAGTCCAGTAACGAAATCCATAGTGATCCGCTCCCATTTCCACTCGGGAATTTCAATCCTCCGGAATACACCACCAGGTCTCTGGTGCTCATATTTCACCTGCTGACAATTTAGACACCGAGCGACACACGCAACGATATCTTTCTTCATTCTGCGCCACCAATAGTGCTGCCGTAAGTCCTGGTACATCTTCGCGGCGCCTGGGTGAATAGAATACCGCGAACTGTGGGCCTCTGCTAATATTAACTCTCGAATCCCTTCGACATTGGGCACACAAACTCGACCCCGCAATTTCAATATCCCATCATCATCTAGATTTACCTGTGTGGCACCTCCCCGCTGTACTGTATCTCTCAACTCACGCAAATGAGGATCATCAAGTTGCCTCTCACGGATACGCTCAAATAAGGAAGAACGAGCGACCGTGCAGGCTAACACCCTGCTAGGCTCAGAAATGTCTAATCTCACGAACCGGTTGGCCAATGCCTGGACATCTATAGCTAATGGTCTCTGACTGACCGGAATATATGCAAGACTACCCATGCTGGCAGACTTTCTACTCAATGCATCGGCCACCACATTGGCCTTACCCGGGTGATATAAAATAGTAACATCATAGTCTTTTAGCAACTCTAGCCACCTTCTCTGCCTCATATTCAACTCTTTCTGCTTAAACAAATACTGAAGACTCTTATGATCGGTGTATACTTCACATGCTACACCATACAAATAATGCCTCCGGATCTTCAATGCGTGAATAATCGCCGCCAATTCTAGATCATGCACTGGATAATTCTTCTCATGAATCTTCAACTGCCTCGAAGCATAGGCAATAACCTTGCCATCCTGCATTAACACTGCACCAAGTCCAATACGGGAAGCATCACAATAAACAGTATAAGGTCCCGTACATGTGGGTAAAACCAATACCGGTGTTGTGGTCAAGGTTGTCTTGAGCTTTTGAAAGCTCGCCTCACATTCATCGGACCATTCAAATTGAACACCCTTCTGGGTCAATCTGGTCAGTGGGGTTGCAATAGACGAAAATCCTTCTACGAATCGGCGATAATAGCCCGCTAACCCCAAGAAACTCCGAATATCCGTGGCTGATGTCGGTCTAGGCCAGCTCTTGACTGCCTCAATTTTCTTCGGATCAACCTGAATACCTGCTGCCGTCACAATATGACCCAGGAATGCAACTGAACTTAGCCAAAATTCACACTTTGAAAATTTTGCATATAGCTGGCTATCTCTCAGAGTCTGTAAGGCCACTCTGAGATGTTGCGCATGCTCCTCCCGACTGCGGGAATATATTAATATGTCATCAATGAAGACTATTACAAACAAGTCTAAATAAGGCCGGAACACCCGATTCATTAATTCCATAAAAGCCGCTGGAGCATTTGTCAACCCAAAAGACATGACTAGAAATTCATAATGTCCATACCGAGTGCGGAACACTGTCTTAGGGACATCAGATGCCCTAATCTTCAGCTGATGATAGCCAGATCTCAAATCTATCTTTGAAAATACCTTGGCACCCTGAAGCCGGTCAAATAAATCATCAATTCGCGGAAGTGGATATTTATTTTTGATAGTCACCTTGTTTAACTGTCGATAGTCAATGCACATTCTCATCGAACCATCTTTCTTCTTTACAAATAATACAGGTGCACCCCACGGCGAAACACTGGGCCTAATGAAACCCTTTTCAAGTAAATCCTGCAATTGTTCCTTCAATTCTTTTAACTCTGGCGGAGCCATACGGTATGGGGAAATGGAAATGGGCTGAGTGCCTGGAGCCAAGTCAATGCAAAAATCAATGTCCCTATCGGGCGGCATACCTGGCAAGTCTGAAGGAAATACTTCAGGAAATTCGCGAACCACAGGCACAGAGTCAATAGAAGGAACCTGAGCACTAGAATCACGGACATAGGCCAAATAAGCCAAGCATCCCTTTCCAACCATACGCTGAGCTTTAACATAAGAAATAACATTACGGCTAGTATGACATGAAATTCCTTTCCACTCTATACGAGGCGAATTCGGCAGGGCTAAAGTCACAGTCTTGGCATGGCAATCTAAAATAGCATGATACGGAGATAGCCAGTCCATGCCTAGTATAATATCAAAGTCCACCATATTTAGGAGTAATAAATCAGCACGGGTCTCGAGACCCTCAATTACTATAATACATGACCGATGAACTCGATCAACCACAATAGAATCGCCTACTGGTGTAGACACATGAACAGGAACACTCGGTGGATCACTGGGCTGAATCAAGTATGGTGCAAAATAGGAAGACACATACGAATATGTAGACCCAGGGTCAAATAATGCTGATGCCTTTCTATCACAAACCAAAATAATACCTGTAATGACGGCATCGGAAGACTCAGCCTCTGGTCTGGCGGGAAGTGCATAACATCGGGGCTGTGCCCCACCACCCTGAGCAGTATCTCTAGGACGATCAGCTGCTGGCTGGTCTCTACCTCTATCGGTCCGAGCTCCACCTCTATGACCTCTACCTCCACCTCTATGTCCTCTACCTCCGCCTCTAGCCGGCTGGGCAGGCTGTGAGGGAACTGGGGCCTGAATCATGGCACGAGAACCCTGCTGATGAGATCTGTCAGAAGCTCGAGGGCAATACTTTGCAATGTGCCTAAGATCACCGCACGTAAAACAAGCCCTCGGCTGCTGAAAATGGCGAAGTGGTGGTGCACTGATAGGCTGCTGATCAGAGTAGCGTGGCTGAGGATTACGATCACCTGAAGCATCATGAGAAACCTGAAGAGCTGACTGATAAGGCCTAGGAGGATGGCCTCTATCATAAAAATCTCTATCTCTAGACGAGGTACCACTGAATCTACCCGAATTACGAGATCTCTTATCTGATCCATGTCTTGCTCCCTCTGTGACAGAGCCATCTCGATCCGGCGGGCTGCATTAGCCGCCTCCTGAAAAGTGATTTCAGTTCCTGCCCCCATAGCCATCTGTAGCCGAATTGGCTGATTTAAGCCATCAATAAACCTCCTCACTCTCTCCCGATCTGTGGGAAGTATGATAATAGCATGACGAGCCAGGTCCACGAACCTAGTCTCGTACTGTGTGACAGACATAGAACCCTGATGAAGACGCTCAAATTGTCTGCGCATAACCTCCCGCTGAGTTGCTGGAAGGAACTTTTCCAAGAATAATTCTGCAAACTGCTCCCAAGTCAAAGATGACGATCCCGCTGGCCTGGATAGACAATAATCTCTCCACCAAGTTTTGGCGGAACCAGATAACCGAAAAGTAGCAAAATCCACACCATTAGTCTCCACAATACCCATAGTACGGAGAACTTCGTGGCAGCTGTATAGGAAATCCTGTGGATCCTCTGAAGGAGTGCCACTGAATGTGGTAGTGAACAGCTTGGTAAACCTGTCCAATCTCCACAACGCGTCAGCAGACATGGCTGCACCATCATTAGACGGAGTCGCAATAATAGGCCGAGCCGCCTCAACTGGCTGAATCACAGGATCCTGAGCCTGGGGAATTACTGGCTCCGGAGTGCGCGTAGCGGGAGTCTGATTACCTCCTCCAGCCTGAGAAGTGGCTGGTGCTACCGGTAATAAACCTGCTCTGGTGATATGATCCATAAAACCCGCTATACGGACCAAAGCATCCTGTAGATCCGGTGAAAACACAGCTCCTCCTGGGACCTGAGCTGGGCCTACTGGAGCTGCTGGGGCTGGAACTTCCTCCTCGATATGAACATGAGGTTCTGCCACTCGTGCTGCTGCTCGGGGCTGAGCTCTGCCCCTACCTTGTCCTCTAGGATGACCTCGACCTTGGCCTCTACCCCTAGCAGGAGCTGCCGCTGCTGGGACCTCGGGCTGTTGGTCAGTAGATGAGGATGCACGTGTCCTTACCATCTGCGGAAGAACAGAGTAGAAGTTCAATTAACATTTAAAAGATCAAGTCGCACGACCGGAAAGAATAAAGGGAATATTTTCCTAACTCCGTAGCCTCTGGAGGATAAATACAGACGTCTCCGTACCGATCCTTCAGACTCTACTAAGGTTGTTCGTAAGTTGTGAGACCTGTGCAACCTAGTGCTCTGATACCAACTTGTCACGACCCGGATTTCCCACCATCGGGGTCATGATGGCGCCTACTAAATGGAAGCTAGGCAAGCCAAATATTAATTACATCTCCATTAATTACCAATTTCTTATTATGACTTATTATTAAAAACATATAAATTACAGCGGAATAATCAAAATTAGCGGAAGACTTAGTCAAATATGATAAAGAAACCCAAACATGATACACTACCCAAGACTGGTGACACAATACTCACGAACTTCTAAGAATAATACACATAATTGTCTGAAAGAAAATACAAGTTGTTTATCTCGATTACATGAGATAACGGAATGAAAAGCATAGATAGAAGAGACAACGGGTCCTGCAGACGCCTGCAAGGCTACCTCGTAGTCTCAGTAGTCGGAAAATCCACAAGTCGCTACTGCCGCTGCTGCTGTCCGTAACCTGTATCTGCGCAAAAAGAGCGCAGAGTGTAGTATCAGCACAACCGACCCCATGTGCTGGTAAGTGCCCGGCCTATCCCAGCGAACTAGTGACAAGGCTAAGGCCAGTCACCCACCTAAACCTGTACAGTTGCAATATAGGCATATATATATAATACATTATAAGGAAATACTCTGCTCTGAAATAACAGTCAATAACTACCCACATAAACCTGTACAGTTGCAATATACATATATATACAATACATTTATAAGGAAATACTCTGCTCTGAATTAACAGTCAATAACTCACGATATCCAGAATAATCTAATCAACAGAATAAATCTTACTTTCATGTCTCAATTCCTCTCTCATTTCATATCTCGTGGTAGGCGTACCACCCGCTCCCAACTATCACGGTAATTATATCTTGTGGTAGGCGTACCACCCGCTCCCAAATATATCAATAGGCTACCGGCAACTATGGCCAATGCCAAGATTTAAGTCACTTTGTGGTCGGCGTGCCACACGATCTCAATTCATAAATATATAAGTGGTCGGCGCGCCACACGATCCCAATTCATAAATATATAAGTGGTCGGCGCGCCACACGATCCCAATTCATAAATATATATATTACCGACATTTAGCCAATAATCTCTATATCAACAATATTTATAATTACCGGTTTTAAACCAATAATTGATAATAATTTCAACAATTTATCTTCATTACCGGTATAACACCAATAACTCTTAATCAACAATTTATTCATAACTGAATTCCTATTCCTACAAGCTAGGATAGAACAAACACTTACCTCGAAAGTTTACGAACGATTCAATCCGTAGCAATGCCTTTTCCTTTTGAATTTGACTCCAATCCAATCGTATCTATACACAATTGATTTAATATCATCAATTCTACTTAACAAACTAGTTCATATTGCTAAATATGGTTTTTACAACATTATGCCCGGAATAGTAAAAATCGACCCCGGGCCCACATAATCGAAACTCAAGTTTCGAACCAAAATAAGTTCACCCAATCTTCCATGAGTTCAAATATACAATTTGTTCTTAAGTTCGACTCCAAAACGAGGTCTAGATCGCAAATTCTTTGAAAACCCTTACTATACTCAATTCTCAATTTTTTCTACCCATTTACACCTAATTAGGCTTAGGAATTCAAATAATATTGATGGAAAATGAAGAAAACGAGTTAAGAATCACTTACCCAAGAAGTTTGATGAAGAATCGCTAAAAAATCGTCCAAGGAGCTGTGGAGAAGAGAGTTGAACAGAAATGGGATTTTTATCCCGTTTCTGTTCTGTTTTGGGATTAAATTCACTGGGCAGCGATTTTGTTCTACGCGATCGCGTGAACCGGGTCGCGATCGCGGAAGGCAAATATTCAACACTACGCGATCGCGTGGTCAATGCTGCGATCGCGTAGAAGAATTTCGCTGGGGTGGCTTATTTGTACTACGCGATCGCGTGAACAGGGTCGCGATCGCGTTGAAGGAGAACGGAAGGCTACGCGATCGCGTGCAGACGGCTGCGATCGCGTTGAAGAAGGACAGAAAACTTCGCGATCGCGTGCAGACAGCTGCGATCGCGTTGAGTAATTTGACAAGGCGGTGCGATCGCGTGTACAAGGCCGCGATCGCGTAGAGTAAAATGTCTGTGTAAAAATTGCAGAAAATCTGCCGGTTTCCTAAGTCCAAAAACACCCCGAACCACCTCCGAAACACTCCCGAGCCCTCGGGGCTCCAAACCAAATATGCACACTAACTCAAAAACATCATACGAACTTGCTCGCGCGATCAAATCGCTAAAATAACATCAAAATTAATGAATTGAGCCTTAAAACTCAAGAATTCTTTAAAATTTCATAATTTCCAAAATTTCCAATTTAAGGCCGAAACACGTCAAACGACGTCCGTTTTCAACCAAACTTTACAGGAAGCGCTTAACCAATATATATGACCTGTACCGGGCGTCGGAACCAAAATACGAGCCCGATACCGGTACTTTTTAATAAAAATTCAGTTTCATTTTCCTTAAACATTTTCAGAAAACAATTTAAGAGAAAAATTCTTTTACCGGGGTTCTAGACCTCGGATTTCAATTCCGGGCATATGCCCAAGTTCCATATTTTTCTATGGATTTTCTGAGACAGTCAAATCACGGATCCGGGTCCGTTTACCAAAAATGTTGACCAAAGTCAACCATATCCATATTAATATCAAAATTCTTCAACTTTTTCACATATTTCACATATTTCAACATAAATATTTTCCAGCTTTGTGCCCGGACTGTGCACGCAAATCGAGGCAACTATAAATGAGGTTTTCAAGCCGTCTCACCGCGGTTCCACCGCGACTGCGGTGAAACCGCGATAGATTGGCCCCTCTGAACCTACCCCATCGCGATTGGATCGCGACCGCGGTCAAACCACAGTGGGAACCCCTTTCTGAATCCCATGGCTCGGGGTTCCATCGCGACAGCGGTGGAACGCCGGGCAGCCTAGGTAATTTTTTTTTATTCCCCCCTCTTTAATAACCTTAATCTACCCAAACCCTCCCCGTTCCAAAATTTCTAGCCGCCCCAAAATCCCCCCCTCTCTCTAAAATCCCTTTCTCTCCTCCTTCTCTCTAAAATCCCTCCACCCACTCTCTTCTTCTTCATCTCTCACCTTCACCTATCCTCCATATTTGCTATTCTCATCCTCCTCCTTCTACTACAAGTAAGACTTTCTTTTTCTTTTTCTACTCTTTTTAATTTTTGTTAATTCAATTAGTATAGTATACTTTAATTGTAGTATTTGCTTAAACCCTTCCTAGGCTTAGTGTAAATTATGTTAATATGCCTTATTAATTTAGAAACATTGCTGTATAATTGACTTTTGGAATTTTGTTGATAGTTAACTTGATTGGGTCTCCATTGTTTTGAATTGTTATTTATTATGGTGGTTTGGAGACCCAAATTAACTAGTTGAATAATTAGTTTGGTTTTTGGCCATGGTTTGGCCAAGTAGGTTGTAATATTTGTTGTTGCTAATTTTTAGGGGATATAATGCTTAGGTTTGGGTTGGGTGTTATTGTACAAATTTGGAGATGGTGTATTTATATGTAGGGTGATGTTGGAATGCTAAAAGAAGTAAGTGTGGGGTGAACTAGGTTAGAATTTGTGAAATTGTTGGACATATATGGTCAAATTAGGGGTCATGGTATGATGGAACGAAAAGAAGTACCTTTGTAGTCCACGGATGGTGAAGTTTGAGTAACCATTCGAAGTACTAACGAAATGAAAATTTTTGTACACTTATTCTATGCAAAATTATGGCCCCCAAACGATCCAGGCATGCTGCGAGCTCGTCTAGGCGTCCTACCTACGATGAGTCTCGTTTTGAGTGCGAGGAAGCTGAAAATGATTTTCATACCAAGGCTACCAAAGCCTGGCTACAGGAGATCTCCGTTGATATGATGGCTCTTCGGGCTGAAAAGCCCGACATGTGCGAGGAAATTGGATGCAGGGAGATGGAATTCCTATTTGATGAACCTGCTCTTGTCAACAAGATGCTCGTCATGGAGTTCTACACAAACGCGACCTACGACATGTCCATGGAGATCTTCGTAAGAGGTAAGCGTGTTTGGGCCAAAGTGCCTAGTGTTAGGCAGGTGTTGAGATTGCCTACCTTTACCAGTGACGTGGATTTCTACCACGATAGTCCCGGTGTCACTTGGGACACCATGATAAAGGCCTTATGTGTCGGTGGTCGTCCTTTCTGGTTCAAGGACCAAATAACTCTTAACTCTAACAGTTTCACACATCTTGCCAAGTGCTGGTTTACGGTTGTTTGTAAGTTTTCTGCCCTCCAGCAACACCACCAATGTTAACTTCAATCGGGCATTATTGACTTGTTGCTTTATCACCCAGCAGGACTTTGATGATTCCTGCTTGATAAGGGATGAGACGACACTGAGGGTACCCCTCAAGTCTAAGGGATTTTACTTCCCTTCTTTGGTCACCAGACTTTGCCTCTCCCACCTAATTCCCGTATTATCTACGGATGGTGAGCTTCCACAAAAAGCTCCGTTCAAGGCTTCTATTATTCGGGTGGGTAGAGGCACCGACCCCATTGACATTGATGACGATGATGACCCTGTTCCGTTTGTCCAGTCCTGGAGGTCCACTGACTCCACATGTACTTCTAGGCAAGCTCACTATGGAGCTAGCCTGTCCCGGTCCTAGTCCACATGACCTATGCTTAGGTCTTTGGAGGAGGACGTTGCAGATTTACGCACTTCCGTGGACGGCCTGCACACGCGCATGGACGCGATGTCTCAGAGGAATTCTAGGTCTGAGAACCGTTTCATGGCATGGTTCAGAGCTTTGGGTCGAGCATGCAATGTCGACCCTGCCACCGTCTTCGACTCAGATTGAGTCACAAGTAAGTTTTCTCACCCTTCTGTGCTTTACATTGATTATTATGCCATGAGGACATGTCATGATTTTAAGTGTAGGGTGGGAGACTTATTCTGTAATGTATGTTGTACATAGTAGATTTAGCTGTATAGTATATTAGCTGGCTTGGCCCGATGATGGACATTTGGCGACGGGTTTCTTAAGGGTCTAAGTCGGAATAAAAATACAAAAAATTAAAAATATTAGTAGAGGGCTCTTCCTGATGACGGACTACTCGGACAGTACTCTTGAGGGAAGTAGTCCATGTAGGTATTTTTATTTCTTTTCTTTTCTTTTTCTAGGTAGTGTATCACCCCCCCCCCCCCTTGGTTTTTCTTTTGACCACGGTTCTTTTCCAAGGGTTTTTATTGAACCGGGTTAGGTAGATTTTTCTTTTTTAGGATTAGAGGGTAAAGGTTAACTTGTAACCCAAGTATGCACATTAGCAAAACTAAAATGAACTTGAGAGTGTATTATCTAAGCTTGACTATAGATTCTAGGGTATGCCTTAAATTGCACAATACAACTTGCTTGAACGTTGATAGGACTCTGTAGATGAACCTGATTCGAAATGAGTTGCATGCTAAGTGTGTGTGAGTTTTTACCTACGTTATATATTTTACATGATACCTAGAACTTGCCATGTGTGTGTGCAAAGTGAAGTAGAAGTTGTTTAGTTATAGAGATGATAGGGGCATTATTTTGTGTAACCCCGTAAATCAAAAAAATTGTGAATTCACCTGTACATAATATCTTAGTTAACCCATTTGAGCCTTAAGCATGTTCTTTGATAACCCTATAATGTTCACAAAATCTATATCATATATTGTTGTACCTTACCTCCTAGAAGCACTTGAGTTGTAATAAATATGCAAAAGTGAAAGTGTGGGGTGAGGGGAAATTGAAAAGGGGAAATCAAGAATGAATGGTAGAAAATGGTGAACTGGCAATGTACAGTAAATGCTTTACAAAGCAATGAAAAAAAAAGATGTATACATGTAAATAAGAAAGCCAGTTACACCAAAAGAAAAATGGGGATTAAAAGTGAATAAAAGGTGAAGGAATGGTTAGGGGGAGCATAACGAAAAAGCTTAAAGGGAAGTTGTGAAAAAGAAAGTGCTTAGGGAGGTTAGCCACTATAACCAAAAGTATTCTTACCCATCCCATAGCCTACATTACAACCCTTAAAGACCTCTTGATCTGTAATTGAATAACTCGATTAGTGGAGTATTACACTTGGGGCAAGCCTATGGTGTATCTGTATACATATGAATGCTCTTTGCTGAGAGTGAACGAATTTGTTTCTATATCTATAAGTTCCGTGTTCTAAATTGCTTGTGTGTGGAAACTTCTCTCAATATAATTGTGTGAGGGCATGTAACTCGGGAAGAAAAGGGTAAGTTTGCAAGTCTGTGATAATAATTAGAGTAAGCAATGATCTGCTCGCATTTGAGTTTACAATTGAGTAATGATTGTGCATGTCTTAGGTTAATCATGAATGATAGCTTTTGTAACATATTTTGGGGGAGACATTGATAAAAAAAATTGGCCTAAAAGTGTGATTAAGGTTGCTCGAGGACGAGCAAAGGTTTAAGTGTGGGGTGTTGATAATAGGTGAATTTGACTATATTTACGCCCTAAATAATCACACTTTATTGTTGTTTTGATATTATTTATGATGACGAAATGCTCTTATTAGTGTTTTTAGTGTGTTATAGGTACACAAGAGTTAATAAAGGCTAAAAGAGCGGTTTTGGTGTCAAAAGAAGGTGAAAAAGGCCAATTGTGGAACAAGTCAAGAAATTGTGCTGAAATAACCGGAAGAATCCGAGGCAGTCTTTGACCGCGGTTCCACCGCGACCGCGGCAGAACCACGGTAGAACAGGCCTGTGGATGTTTTCAAGATTCAGAAGACTTTGTCCACCGCGGTTCCACCGCGACCGCGGTCAAACCGTGGTGGAAGGCGGAATTTTTAGGGACCAAAGTGTAAAAACGAAAGTTGTAAAACCTAAACCCTATATTTATTATTAGGATTCGCCCTAAGGAGGGAAGTTCTGTACTGTTGACTACTTTTGCAAGAAACTAGTAAGAGAGAACTCTCTCAACATCTTTCTTTCTTTTACTTTCAATTCTTGATTATGAAATCAATTATATCTTTTGTTTTATTGATTATGAGTAGCTACACATTTATCTAAGGTTTTGATGGAACCTATTGATTGATGAACTTCTGGGTTATGTGAATACAAATTGTTAGCTAAATTTCTATTTGTTCAACTTCGTTCTTGTTGTAGTTAATTGATAGGATCCTCAATTAGCTATGCCTATTTAGTGTGCATAACTTGGAAAAGAGTGTATATTTAGGTTATTGTTGAACAACATCACACCTAAATTATTGGAGGAATCTATAATTGTGGGCGTAAAGGTGGGGGTAAGGTATAACGAAACCTTGGGTGCAATCTAAAGTGAACTGTGCAAATTAAAGCTAGCCAGGGTAGCTCGAAAAAGTGCAATAGTAAACTATTATAATTGCTCGGGAGAGAATTACGGTAGAAATAAAGTTCATGATTGATAGAAAAATATTGACAATTTGTATGAGCATAAACAGAAGGGATTCCATCAATAGGGAAAATTAATACCTTAGTCTTTCTCATTATTCTTTACATCACATTCAATTATTTTCTCCAATTCTTTAGTTTCTTGCAAAAAGTAGTTAGTAGAAACCATTCACAAATATATTCAAAAGTTTGGGAAGCTAATTCAGAAGTATTATTGGATTTTGAAAGTTGTAATTGATAGGTTAATTCTCTGTGGGATTCGACTCCGGACTTAATAAACCGGATTATATTGACAACGACCGCATTGTCTTTTATACGACTTAGTTGGGCGTGATCAAGCACCCCAATCATTTATACAATGGTATTACAACCCCAAATGAACAAATAAACATAGTAATATTACATGGCAATAAACAGGCCTATAGCAGGCCTTAGTAAGCAACTAAATACCCAGCCTTACTGGGCCTTCAACATTGCATACCATACGATCACAGGTCCATAGGATAGTTCAGCCCCCTTCTAATGAGCCACATTACCAAGTAATGCATCAGTTGAGACAACCAGCACAAAAATACAACACATGATAGAGGAATAAAGCAATAGGAATGGCTTGGGGTTAGAGGAGTGACTAAGGCCAAATATCTAGTGGGTCAGAGTTCACAAGGGCCTCAGATGGACCCTGAGCAATGCTGACACTAGGTATGCCAACAAAGAACCTACGTAGCCTTGGCTTTTAGCCGGTTTAGAATAGGGATTCAGAATAGAAAATTAACAGGTAGGGAGGATGGAGAGAAATTCATAGAAGGATCATACAGCACAATTTCTCAAGTAGACCAGGAAATTCAAGCCAGGTTTACATAATCAAAGTACCACGTAATTAGTCATCATAGGAATTAGGAGAAGAAGTAGGTTTGTAAAATATAGGCTGACAATTAAAAGTTAAAATTTGGTTAAGTCTAATCTGATGCCATATTAATCTATACTTGAACACAATATATATTGAATACCATAGAAAGGAGAGAACAACAGATGAACCAAGTCATACTGGAAAAATATGCTAGCACAAGAGTCATAGAGAATAGAGTGTTTGCATTTAAAGAATCAGGATAGCATGAAACGGGTTTGAACAAGTCTGTGAGCAGTATTACAAGACACTCCAATAAACACACGACCCAATTAAAGTTCATTCAAGTAAAGAGGTTTCCACAGAGCTAAGGCATCGCTAATCACAATATGCAAAAACATCATACAACCACGATACTGAAACCCAAAATTAACATGTTAAGATGCTACAGGGACTAAAGATAATCTTAGGAGATACGACATCACATAATGCAAAACATAATGAAGCATGGCATGGACAATAGACTATTCTCATGTGACACAGAATGACATCAAAGTTGAACACCATCACGGTAGAATCAAAGTTCAAACAAAATGTGTAGGAGATAAATAAAATATTATTAGGGTTTAAACACTAACCAGTAGCAAGATTAAAAAAGTTCAGAGTGTAGCAATAAACCCCCCCCCCCCAAATCCTCGAAGCTTTAAAGTTCACAAGAACCTCGAGAATGGGCTCCGAACAGTGCTTGCAATAGAGGAGGTTATTCAATAATTTTAGTGAGTTTGAAAATAACAGTGAGTGAATGAGAGAGTAGTGAAAAATAGTAGACAGAGCCTCGGTCTCCAAAATCTCTTTTGAGAGGCATTTTTATAGTAGAAATAAAAGCAAGTAACCACATAAACAAATTATTCATACACAAATAAGGCAACATATACTAGAATCACTTAGAATAGGTTGTTTAGGGTATAAACGAAAGGGGTTCAGTGAATCAACAGGGAATAGTAATTATCACACAAATAATACTAAAAATAAATGAATGCAGAAGATTAAACAGAGAACGAGAAAAATCATACCAAAAATCATTTTTAGTTAGATTTTGGGTAAAAAAATAAAGTAAAAAATAAGGAAATATGGAAAATTAAACAGAAATATGAAAAAAAATAGTCAAACACGGAAAAGAAAAAGTATCAATCAAGAACCAGTAAGAGATGAGGGAACATTTCAAATCCTAGTTCGAAAGGAAGCATGGATATTCGAAGATGTCACTGAATCGGACCACATGGAATGTATATAGATGAAATATCATCTTATATGTCAGAGACTGGAGGTGGTAGAATCCTGCCTGGGTAGTGCTACTAGACAAATTTGGTGCAAGTACCATATAACATCATAATCTTTCAAGGAATACTGAGAAATCACATAAAAGGTAAGAAAATTATGGAAGAAATTCATGATTGAGACGAATTTGGAGAAAGCTTGTGTGAGGCGGCTAGGGTTAGAGGAGATGAGAGTAGAGAGGATTCTGAGGCGGCATATTTAGAGGGAATGGTTAGGCTTTGGTAGGGTTGGTTAGTTAAAGGGGTGGATTAGATGTGGGCCGTTGTCTTAGAGATCAACAGGCAGGATTTAAAAAAGGGTTGGGTCAGGTTTTGGAATTGGGTATTGACCGGATATTAGACAGGGTCGTTTGGTCGTCGGCTATGGGTAATTGGACTAATTTGGATCTGGAATTTTGTCTTAAAAATGGGCTATTATTTAAATACACAAAGTTTAGCAAAAATAATTTATAAAAAATTCTTAATAAATAAATAAAAATATTATTTATGTAATAAAATAATTAAAAATAATATTTAGCATTATAAAAATATAGAAGTCTATTTTGAGATAAATAGTATAGATAAAAGCAATAATATATGAATGCAGCTTATTATTGCAAAATTAGGTAAATAGCTTAAAAATTACAAACATAATTATACGAAATAAAATTAATATATATATATATATATATATATATATATATATATATATATATATATATATATATATATATATATATATATATATATATATATATATATATATATATATATATATATATATATATATATATATATATATATATATATATATATATATATATATATATATATATATATATATATATATATATATATATATATATATATATATATATATATATATATATATATATATATATATATATATATATATATATATATATATATATATATATATATATATATATATATATATATATATATATATATATATATATATATATATATATATATATATATATATATATATATATATATATATATATATATTTTAAATATGGAGGCAAAATTGAGTATCAACATGCACCTTTAGGGTTGACTAGGGGTATGAAATATATAAATAGATGTAGAGATAACGTAAAAAGGAGAAAAGATTATCTCATAAGAACATTCTTGGAAAAGCTGATTCTCTTGAGATGGAATTCAAACATTACATTTCTAAAGAGATTCGATTATCTATTATTCCACACCTTTTTTCATCAAATCCGGGAAGGATCCCAATATTCTTCTATTTGTTTTCCATCCATCATTGTCAAGAGGAGAAATTATCCACCTCATTTAATTTTGGATTAATTACTCTCCTTATTTTAATGTTATTTATTTCTTTACTTTTCCTCTTCATTGATGGTCTGGAAGCGTTAAATGCACATTGCATTTAATCTTTCTCTGACGCTGCTCTATATTATTGTTATTAATTAATTATAGATGTGAAGTCATAATCATTAACCAGGCTTAAGGCTTCATTATATAAGTTTAATTAGTTTAATTCAAGACAATATTTTTTGGTCAAACAATAAATGAAATGATTTTATGTTCCACAAGATCAACTTAATTGTGAAGATATCACATTTCAATGGAGATATTAGTGATGCCCTTGGATTATAGAAGACTCAATATTGCCACACAAAGAAGAATTGAAGGCTACACTAAGAAATTGGAAGTTTCTCTTCGATCTCTCAAAATATAAAATAAAAATTAAGAAGAAATTTTCACTGGGCCAAAGCAGCTGCATTGCTTACAAATTATTTTCCTCAACAAAATTGGAAACACATAGGACTGCTGAAAACAAATATAAGTAAAGAGTGAATTTGAGGAACTTGGGGCCCAAAGTTCTAGGATTTCTAAGAGCCCAATTCATCCAAAATACAAAAACGGTCCATTAAAGAAGTTAATCTGGAGGGATGTGCGCGGATAGTCACTAACGGCTCATGTCATTATTTTAAAGCCGGCGTTTTAAATGTCTTTAATTTTTAGCCACTGGTTTAATAAATTTTAACTGGCCGGACGAAAATACCCTTATGCTCATGTCCTTAACTTCAAGACTTCAGGACTACATGTCCTTAACGTTTGAACTTGGAACTCTAAGTTGAGGACTTCAAGGTTACATTTTCTTAACTTTTGAACTTGGAACTCAAAATTCAAGACCAAGCGTCCTTAACTTTTGAACTTGTAACTCTAAGTTAAGTACTGCTTGTCCTTAACTTTTAAACGTGTAACTGTAAGTTAAGGATTGTCAGTCCTTAACTTTTGAACTTTAAACTCAAAGTTAAGGACTGCATGTACTTAAGTTTTGAACTTGAAACAATAACTTAAAGACTATATGTCCTTAAGTTTTGAACTTGGAACTCAAAGTTAAGGATGAGTGTCTTTAACTTTTGAACTTGAAACTTGAAGTTAAGGAACAAGTGTCCTTAACTTTGGAACTTTAAAGTTGAAGTTCAAGACCAAGTGTCCTTAACTTTTCAACTTGAAACTATAAGTTAAGGATCGTTTGTTCTTACTTTTTAACTTGTAACTCTAAGTTAAGGACCAAGTGTCCTTAACTTTTGAACTATGTTATGTCCTTAACTTTGAATCTTTGAACTTAAAAGAAACAAAAACTAGTCTTTTTTGCACCTGTTTTGTGCCATTTTTTATTATAAAATATAACCTTACTTGATGAAAGAAAATATTTGAACATTAATTTACAGAACTGGACAAAATGAATTAAGAAAAGTATTTAATAATAACTTCTGGGAAGGAATTGCATTTCTTGTTTACTCATCACTCTTTTACCTATTGTCACAACGTCATATCTTTATCTTTTTTTAATATCTGGAACCTATCCCCATTCTTTTTTTGCTTTTGTAATCGTTCCCTTATGTTCTCTATGCTTGTTTGGCTTATCAACAAGAATTATAACCAAACGCATTTAACATTCCGTAGCGTTAATAGAAGTTCGCATCATTTGGTGTTCTCGTTGACCTTCCTTACCAATGGGTGAAGTGAAGGTGAGGTTCATAATACACGATTGCGCACCTTAGATGCGGAAATGAAACAGTATAAATATATTGCATTTTCGTTTGAGAAAGGAGATAAAAGAAAGGGTAACACAGTCTTTTCATTTTAATTTAATAGACTAGTGGCTACTATTGTAAGCATTAAAAATACTGAATAAAAAGTAAATACCAGCTTAAATAGTACCTACCCCATGCCATTTCTTCTTTATCTGGGTGGACCAAATAGAAGTAATTGGGATTTACCTTTATATTCAAATTATTGGTGCGTTCAAATTCTATTAGTCGCTCAAACATTTTCATGTCCAGAAACAACACGATTAGACTTTTTTTTTTTTCAAAAAAGGGACAAATCAAAGTACAAAGAACTGGAAGGACGCATATGTATAAATATGTATCATATAAATACAGTAGTGAAAAAAACAGCTGAAGTATTAACTAAAAAGTTAGTTTGATAGATGAAATATGGCGTTTAATTTTAAAATAAGCTTCACTAGTTAACAATCGAATTCTTGCATTTTGTAAAAGTTTTAAAAAAAACATTTCTGAACATCCAAGGATAGAACTAGTCAACTAGATAACAGTGGTGAAAGATTTTCCTACGTTGGAACTTGGAAGGATCAATTTAAATTGGAAAAATGTAATGAAATTTCTGACAAATACATGTAGGGAGCAAAACTAATTTTGTAAAGGAACTTTGTCAAAGTTTGAGCGTTTGTGTGTGCGTGTTTGGGGTAGTTGGCAACGCCACCAACACCCTGCATGCAATAACAATACTCCCTCCGGTCCAAAATAAATGATTTTTTTGGATGTTTTCACACATATTAAAAAAGTCATATTTTAGCATTAATTAACAATAGAATTGACCATTTTAACCTTACTATCTCACATAAACACTCCTAACACATATTCCAACACTATTTACTCCAAGGACGATGTAGGAAAAACATCATTAAGTCATTCTTGAAATCCGAAAAAATCACTTATTTTGGACCACAAAAAAAGGTCAAAAAATTACTTATTTTGGACCGGAGGGAGTAATAATTACTATAAGATATTAATATAAACGCAAGCTGTTGAAAACATATATAAGCATGACGACATTCTAAAGGTAAAGCATACTAAGGGAGCTAGCTAAGAAATTCGATGTCAGTACATTAAAAATGCAATTTTGTAGTATTATTTTTCTTCAATTATGATGCCAGTATCTCCACCACCAAATCCAGAGAGAAGGATATGGTTCTCTATAAGTCAATAATCTCTCCGATTTATCACTATTTTGATATTAAATAATTTTTCATTGACTGCATGTATTACTATAAACTAATTAAGTGATTAATATTAAATCCTTATTCGTTTTTAATTCAAATATGTAAATTTTATTGAAATTAAAACATGACTATAAATCATGTACTATAAATCCTTAACCCACCCGCTGGATAAAATTAGGTTTGTTGTTATTGTTGTTTTATAAAACAACTAGGAAGGATGCTGATCTTGTATTGAGGTAAGCAAATCACTAGTCCTATGAAATATCAGTACATGTCAAGAATTTTGAGTGCCCGCCATTTGCGAGGGCGGTCATAAGATAAGGAATACTTTCTTCGGTTTAAAATAAGTAATTTTTTTAATATTTTTATATAGATTAAAAATTTTATATTTTAGCACTAATTAATAATAGAATTGATCATATTAATTTTTGCTATCTCACATAAACAGTTCTAACACATATTCCAACATTATTTACTTCAAGGACAACGTGGAAAAAAAATAATTAATTCATTCTTGAAACTGAAAAAATTACTTATTTTGGACCACGAAAAAAGGCCAAAAATCACTTGTTTTGAACCGGAGGAAGTATAAGTTAAAAGCATATCATATAAATATGTATACAATTTTTTGCTTAATTTTCATGAATTTCTAGGTCGACTTCACAATAAGAACGAGTTTTATGTTAAAAAATCTTACTTCCATTCGATTCTCCTTGAATCCCTCGCCCTCTCCTGTACCCCCAAAAGTTTGTCCCCTACCACCCCGCAATATAAATCAAAACGAAAAAAAAAAAGGATAATGATATGAAGCATATATTAAAGGAAAAAGGTTTAAGTCCCCCCCTTTTGTATTTAATTTTGAAGATAAAATTTGGTCAAATGAATTTCTTGGGAGTACCTAGTCTCACCTTAATTTGCGTTGAATATCCATGGTAATATTCTCGTTATTTTCAAAATTTTCATGTTCAATATGAGTGAATTCCTGTGCCAAGCGACATAATTGTTATGACCAAAAAAAATCAGGCGTCATGCGAAAGATAGCAAAACAAACCTTCAATGACGATAAATCATACAATAGAAAGAAATCTACCAAAAGAGATACAAACATTTAACATGGTTCGGTCAACTGACTCTATCTTACGAGGATGAGTCAGTGGCCATTCTAGACTGGCAGGTTCGACAGTTGAGGTCGAAGAGTTTTCCTTCCGTGCGAGTTCAGTGGAGAGGTCAGCCTCCTGAGACATCGACCTGGGAGTCCCAGTCTGATATGCAGAGCCGTTACCCATATTTGTTCCCCGACTCAGGTACTTCCTTCTCTTGTCCGTTCGAGGACGAACGACTGTTTTAGAGGTGAAGGATGTGACGACCCAAAGGGTCATCACCTGTTTTCCTCATTTGTTCCGCACTTTCGACGCCTTGAAAACCTTATTTTATATTGCCTTAATTTACGTGCGTAATCCGGGCACGTAGCCGGAAAAGTTTTGTGTTAGAATATGTGAATTCTTTGGAAAATTTGAAAAAATTTGATATTAATATTGATATAGTTGACTTCGATCAACATTTTTGGTAAATGGACCTGGACCCGAGATCGGACGGTCCCGGAAGGTCCGTAGGAAAATAAGGGACTCGGGCATGCGTCCGGAGTCGAATTACGAGGCCTAGATCCCAAGATATGAATTTTTCTGTTAAATTGTTTTTTTGAAATTATTAAGGAAAATAGAAATAAAAATTGATTAAAAGACCATGGTATCGGGATCGTATTTTGGTTCTGACGCCCGGTACAAGTCTTATATATTATTTAAGTACTTCCTACAAAGTTTGACGGAAATTGAACGTCGTTTGATGTGTTTTGAACCATAAGTTCCAAATTTGAAAGTTTATGAAGTTTAAAAGAAGAAATCATGAATTTGAGGCTTAATTCTATGAAAACGATGTTATATTGGCGATTTGATCGCGCGAGCAAGTTCGTGGTATATTTTTGAGGTTGTGTGCATGTTTGGTTTGGAGCCCGAGGGCTCGGGTAAAGATTTGATAGGCCGTTAGAGCAAATTTTGAAAAAAAAACACAGCGGGTATTTTTCCCCAGCTGATATCTTCGCAATTGCGAAGAATCACTCGCAATTGCGAGAAGACCCAGAATTGACCTTGGTTCGCAAATGCGAACAAATCTTCGCAAATGCGAAGTGGCCCAGAATTGGCCTTGGTTCGCAAATGCGAACAAATCTTCGCAAATGCGAAGTGGCCCAGAATTTGCCTTGGTTCACAAATGCGAACAAATCTTCGCAAATGCGAATTGGCCTTGGTTCGCAAATGCGAACAAATCTTTGCATCCGCAGTCCAGGACTGTTGCGTTCGCAATTGCGAACATATGTTCGCATTTCCCATAACCGCAGTTGTGCAATTTTATACTTAAACAATTTTAAACCTCCTTTTCACCATTCTTTCAAAACCCAAAATCCCATAGGCGATTTTTCAAGAGCAACATCACTCCAAATTACTTGTAAGTCGATTTTCACTCAACTCTTTCAATTCCTAACATCATTAAACATGTTTTCCATGAGAAATCAAAGGTTTTTATGGTTGAAATTGTTGTTTTTGGGTAGAACATAGGTTTTTCATAAATTGGGGAGTTGGACCTCGATTTGAGGTCCGATTTCAAAACAAAACATATAATTGAACTCGTGAGGGGATGGGTAACCGGATTTTGGTTCGAACCCCGAGTTTCGACCACGTGGGGCCGGGGGCATTTTAGAAAATTTTGAGTAAAACTTTGAGAAAACTATTTTTATGCATCCAAACCAATTTATATAGTATTTATTAAAGTAATTGAACCAATTGTGATTAGATTCGAGCGAGTTGAAGGTTGAATTACGAGGTAAAGCGATAGTTGAAGGTTAATTGGACTTCAAGGCTTTGAGGTAAGTGTTTGATCTATCCTAGCTTGAGGGAATAGGATTGAGTGTAATAATTTGCTAATTGCTATGTGATCGAGTGCGGTGTATAGGCGTGGTGACGAGCATCTATACACCAGAGTCTAGCATGACCGTGAGTCGTTTGTTGATACATGTTGTGAGCTAATGTGGAATATTCCTAAGTCATATTCTTGAGCCCTTGCCGGGTTGTGAAGGTTGATTATTATTTCCCTTACCGGGACTTTGTTATGTTGTTGATGTTGTTCCCTTGCCGGGATATTGTTATGATTGTTGTTACTCCCTTGCCGGGATGGTACATGTTACTTGTTTCATTCTTTTTCCCGTTGACCGTGACTGTTATTTGAGTGAGGAAGAGTGATAATGCACGAAGGGTGATGTCGTGCCATTTTTACTTATGTTCGCACGAAGGATCATTCCGTGCTATGTTTACAATTTATGCATGAAGGAACATTCCATGCCGCTGTTACTTCAATTATGCACGAAGGATCATTCCGTGCCAAGTTGTTATTGATTATGCACGAAGGATCATGCCGTTCCTTGTGATATTTAATATGCACGAAGGGTAATGCCGTGCCTTGTTATTGAACCATGCACGAAGGATCATGCCGTGCCATGGATGTGAGGATGAGAGTAAAAGCACGAAGGGTGATGCCGTGCACTTTTATCTGCTTATTTGGTGAGGATGAGAGTAAAAGCATGAAGGGTGATGCCGTGCAACTATTTGCTATTCCTTGGCTTGATATTAACTGTTTCCATTATACTCTGTTTTCCATTGTTGACTTAATTGTTGTTAACTGTTGAGTTCTTCTGTGATATTCCTTATTGCGTTGTTACTTGATTATTTCTCGTTATCTTGTGGTATACATATATATATATATAGAACTGCACAGGTTTATGGGGGTGTACGGTCCTAGGCTTGTCACTACTTCGCCGGGATAGGCCAGGCACTTACCAGCACATGGGGTCGGTTGTGCTGATACTGCACTTCTGTGCATTTTTGCACAGGTCCAGGACAGTAGTACACTAGCGGGATTACCATACTTCTGAGACCGAGGTAGCTTGCAGGCGTCCGCAGGCCCGGCGTCTCCTCTATTTGCTTTTATTATTGTTGTGGTCTCATTGTTCCGAGACAGACGGTTATTATTTATTTCTTTCAGACCATTATGTGTAGATATTCCTTAGTAGTTTGTGAGTTGGTGACTCCACATCTTGGGTAGAGGATTTATGTTAGTTACTTTACACTACTATTCATACTTTATTCGAAAGACTTCCGCATTTAAAGATATGAGTATTATTCTTGCTATTAAATATGAGAACAAAAGGTTGTATAAAAATAGGATAGTATGAACACAGTGGCTTGCCTAGCTACCACGAGTAGGCGCTATCACGATCTCGATATTGGGGAAAAATCCGGGTCGTGACACCCCGGTATACCACTTTGTGACGCTGTATAGCGGCGAGACACGCTGAAGTTTGGCAAAATGCCAAAGTCCCACATCGGTTGGGAATTTGATTTGGGGGGTTTTTCCCCTATAAAAGAAGGCCTAATGTTTAGGATTTAAACACACCTCTCATTTGCCTTCTTATCTTCTTAAGGCATTTGTATCTTCTCTCTTTAGTATTATTTCACTTGTATTTGGAGTGGAATAAAATATTTGTTGTGTCCGAGGAGTAGGCAAAATTAGCCGAACCTCGTAAATTCTGGTGTTCTTTATATTGTTGCTTTATTGTCTTATTTATTATTTGGTGGCTGCCATAATTTTTGGTATAGTAGTTGTGACTCATTCACACTATATACATTTGGCTTCCGCAACAATTGGTATCGGAGCCAAGGTATTATCTCGGTATGCTCTGTGGTTGCAGCGTAGTCTGATCTTCCACATCAGAAAAGATTTATCTTGGTAACTGAGTCAAGGTTCTGTCTCGGTATGCTCTGTGGTTGCAGCTTAGTCTGATCTTCCACACCCGAAAGGAAATAATCTTGATTTGTGTCGTCGGCTATTAAATAATATTTGTGTCAAAGATGGGAGACAATAAACAAGAAGAATCTACATCAAGTGTCAGCAATACGTCATCATTGGCATCTTCGCTTATGACAAGAATTGTGTCAAATGCGAAATTTGCGGTAGAAATTTTTGACGGATCCGGACATTTTGGGATGTGGCAAGGCGAGGTTCTAGATGTCCTTTTTCAACAAGGGCTAGATCTTGCTATTGAAGAAAAGAGACCGGATGGTATTGGAGAAGAAGATTGGAGAATTATCAACCGTGTTGCTTGCGGTACCATTCGATCCTACCTTGCTAGAGAGCAGAAATATCCATACACAAAGGAAACTTCTGCAAGTAAATTATGGAAAGCACTGGAGGATAAATTTTTGAAGAAAAACAGTCAAAATAAATTGTACATAAAGAAGAGACCGTTTCACTTCACCTATGTTTCTGGTACCACGATGAATGAACATATCACCAGTTTCACTAAGTTGGTCACGGATTTGCAAAATATGGATACAACTTATGATGATGGTGACTTGGCCTTGATGTTGTTGGCGTCACTTCCTGACGAGTACGAGCACCTTGACAACGATATTTTTCGCAACGGTTACAGAATCGTTGCAATAGAGGTCTATTGCAACGGTTAAAAACCGTAGCATAAGGCTCTTGGTGCTATTGGCACACATTTGCAACAAAACCGTTGCACTAGCATAAGAACCGTCGCAGTAGGAAGTGCTTATCGCAAAGGTGACTGTATCCATTACGTCAGATACCTCTATGGAAACGTTTTATGCGATATACTATCTGTTGGAACGACTATTGTTTCCCTCTTTATTTTCTACACTTTTCATAATCCCGCGCTAAGTAATTCTTTTATTTTCTATTTTACTTTATTAATTTTATTTCTAATATAGCTTTAGACACATTGAAACAACCTCCCAATAGGGCTTTAGTGCACTTAGATCTAAAGGCCACATCTATCTCAAATTTGAAGAATGCATATACCAATCTAAAGGATGCATCATCGAGCTCTCTTCGACCGGTGTAAAGGGATAGCCACCGCGAAAGGGGTAGGTCACGCGAAAAGGGTAGGTCACGCAAAAAAGGTAGGCCAATTGATATAGGATTTCAAATTCATAGTCCATATGTGATTATATCCAGGCAAGTAATTTTTTTTTGGATTCAAAATTATCCTTTTTATCATTTTATATTTCTTCCAAAGATTAAAGAACAATATACTGTATTCGGTGTGAGAGTGAAAGAGAAAAAAAGGATTTTAGGAAATTAGGGTTTTGGTAAAATGTATGTTAGGGCTGGATTTTTGCTATCCGCGTAGGGTTTTCATAGTTGGTGTATGTGGTGAGTATTTTTGATATTTTCCCCTGTTGGCCAGAAAATATTTCTTCCCAAATCCATC
Source organism: Nicotiana noctiflora (assembly GCA_032618575.1). Classification (NCBI taxonomy): domain Eukaryota; kingdom Viridiplantae; phylum Streptophyta; class Magnoliopsida; order Solanales; family Solanaceae; genus Nicotiana; species Nicotiana noctiflora. Next base: position 138,766 of record JASVEL010009004.1, on the reverse strand, counting down.
TACGCAGGCGTAGAGCTTTTCACCGGAAACTGGTAGCTCGGGGAGAATAAAAGAAAGATGTAAGTATAATTTTTTGTTATAGCACTTTTATCTTTTCAGAAGATAAGTAGTTTTCATTTTAAAAAACTTTCAAATATACTGTAGTGTAATTGAACGAAGTCTTATATTATTGACATGTGAATTTTGGGGGTTTCTTCTTGTATCATTCTTTTCTTGTTCTATTTATTAATTTATTATCTATCCGATCATTTTTCTTTTGATTGAAGCATTTAATCAAAATTGGAGATCTATTAGAGGTTTTTCATATATATGTCTGTTTAAAATAGATGCATTGATTGTGTTATTTCTGTGTTGGCCAAGAAAAATATCTGGAAGTTGTTGCTCTTCCATGTTTTGACGGTATGTTGAACAATTAGACCCATATTTGTGGTATAAGCTTCTTATTTATTTTTTTACTGACACAGAATTCTTTTGATCTTCTAACTTTGGTACATATATGTTTATGAAGCAAAAAAATATTCATTAAATAAAAATGGATTATATGATTTTGAGAAAAACATCAATACAACAGAGACCACTTATGAATTAGAAATACTACATTATAAGATTGATTTAAATTACTCTACATAAAATTTGCATTTTCCTTTTGCAGTTACTATTATTGTTGTGTGTTGGTACCAATTTGGTTATGAAAAGTTCCCCCTAATTCTGGTTGGCATATCGATAACTTTGTGATGGATGTAGCAGAAGGCCTTAGTAACTTACGTGGTGCTCCATATCATTAGACCATCTAGCATACATTATTGTAAAGGATATACTTATGGTTCACATTTACAAAATTAAGTTTCATTAAGATGCATCACTTCTAGTAATTCGTTTGGCATCCTTATAGATGAGTATTAGATTAGAAGTTTCTCTACTTGTCAGGTTTCTGCTGTGGACTGAGAAGATATCAATCTCTTGACTTCTAAAATTTCGAGGTTTCTTTGCTATTTATTGAATACTAGCTCTAAAAAGATCCACTGAAGAAATTTAAAAATTTCAAGTAAAATGAACCTCAAGGTTATGTTAAGTACATAGTATGATATATATATCTTTTCCCAGGTATTAGAGGAGGTGGAACTTTTAATAGATCAATTCATAGATTTATGCATTCTATGTGTAAGTGATTACTGTGATAGTATCCGAGGTACCATGCTTCTCAATTAGTTCTTTGTTTCAAAGTCTTAGCCTTCTATTATCATTATGTGTAGAATTGAATCTACAATCTTGTCTGTTAATCCATTTGTGGCAAATTAAACCTTCCTTTCATAAATCATATCTTTGTTTCTTCCTTGTCTTTACATTTTTTTTTGTAATATTGGCCTTAATGATCAAACAACTGGTTTGTACATGGATGTGTCTCCTATAAACCTTGAGACAAAATTACAATCACCACTCAAATAATTATTTTTAATAGCTTTCTTGAAACTTTCCCATCTTTGCATGAAGAGTATTTGTTTAAAGGTTTATTAAAGATGTATGAAGAATGAATAAATAGCTTTGTTGGAGTAATCATAAAGTTACATGCAATTCATTTAGTTTTCGCTAAACCACCACTTTATGATAGTATACTTTTCTGTCATGCTTAACTGTTGAATGAAATCCATTTTGGTTGGAAAAGACAGAAAATGAGAAAGACATGGGAATCACTGTTTCGCTATATCCTGAATTTCTAGGTGGGACATTAAGGAAGTACTTGGTGAACACGAGGCCAAGGTGCTTGGATATGCATGTTGCTATCGGATATGCCCTTGATATAGCTCGTGGAATCGAATGTTTGCATTCCCATGGAATCATCCATCGTGACCTAAAACCTGGTAATAGTTATACATTTGTAGTCTCCTGTCTTCAGGTTGCACGCCTATTCCAACAAAAATTGCTCCAGGTGTTCCTATTTATGTGATTGAGTGGTGACAATAGGATAACTTACTACAAGGATAGAAAACCGTGGATGATTTTGTCTTACAAAGATGGACTTTTGACAATAATACTAGTAGTTCTGGTAGCTAAATCACATATCTACATTCAGATGATATGCAATTCACAGGCCATAAAAATGTTGCTTTCTTATATGTATTGAGTTTGCAGAAAACTTGATGCTTTTGGTTGGCACTCATTTGAAGTTAAAATATCTAGCTGCTTTTGAGGTGAATTATGCTGAACTGCTTAATTAGAGCTAATTATATAGCTTTAGCTTAAAGTTTATACTTACCATTTCACTGAAAATGGATTGTTGGAAAGTGATGCACTTCTTTTGTGTTACACAGGTTGCTAAGAAATTGTACACAGACCATTTGCACTCTTTCCTCATGAGACTTCAAGGAAGATTAAATCATATTTTGGAGTTATTTCACGGAGAACTGGTAAAAATTATCTAGTATTGTATGTTATAAATTTGACTTTGAAATGTGTTGATGCAACTTGCCAAATAATTTAATGTAAAGTGTCATCTAATTCAATTTACAAGAATGTAGCATTCTGTCAGCTGATGCTTTGGCCCTTTTCCAGTGATTTTCATATCAGAGTAAGGTTGGAAATTATTGTGCTCCAGCATGTAATTTAAAAGGACTTCTTAAGATTTTTGATCAGTAGTTTGTCTATTACATGAATTGTGTAATTGCATTGCATTTTTAATTGTCAATTCAAATTGTCTTATAGAAATATAATTTGTAGGGCAAATGGCACCCAACAACATAAATCCAATTTACACAGATGCTTCTTGCCAAAATTTTTATTATCAGGTGATCCTTTCTTATAGTAAAAGATTTCATTTATATTATGTTTCTTTCTACAAGCTATTTCAAGTTGAACATCAATATTTATCCAACGAATAGTTATAGAAACATACTATAATTATATTACATAAGGCATAAAGTTGTTGACATCAACATGAAGAAGTCAACAAGATATTATGAAAAGTAGACAAGGTCAAAGGTCTAGATATCTTATAGACAATTTTTACATTGAAGAAGTTAGTCACTTTGATTCTTTAATTGTATATGTCTAAATATTTAGTCCCCTTCTGAGATCCATTCATATTGCATGATTGTTCTGGCACAAAGTGCTTTGAATGGGTAGACTTATGTGGTATAGTTTGCAACTTTTGATAGATTTAGCAGCACATTACTGACTAATTCAAACTTAATGATTATTTTTACCATTCAAAGTTTTTTCTAACATTTATTTTTCATCATTTGTAGGTGGATCAAATAAGCTAATGTGTATATTGAAGCAGCGAAGATAATATTGAGTCATATGAGATTGTTGATGAAACATTAGTTTGTTTAGATACTTTAGATTTTTTTGTTTTATTTTAGAACTTCTAATTAATGTGCGAACTTATATATGTTACTCGTTGTATATTCTAAATGATAATTTTAATTATAAATAATAGTATCCTTTCGTGATTTATACATCATTTAGCGCATAAATTTTTATTTAGATAAATAATTAACAACTAAATAAAAAGGTACATATCTAGTTCAATAAACCGTTGCAATATCCCAATAAACCGTTGCGATAAACCCTTTTAACAATACCAAACTGTTGCAACGGCTCCTAATAATGGTTGCAATATGTAACCTGAACCGTTGCTATTGCATCCAAAATCCGTTGCAATAGCCTCAATGACCGTTGCATAAAACGATATTACAAGGATTTTGAACCGTTCCATTTGACTAAATAACCGTTGCAACAGATAAACCTACGGCGACGATTCGAAAACCGTTACAACAAGCTATCTGTGGCAACGGTTTGGTAACCGTTACACAAAACCGTTGCAATTGATCTATTGGCACGCGATCGGATGGGACGGTCGGTGAACCGTTACAATATGTCTGTCGCCACGGTTTTTCGCTCTATTGCAACGGTTTTGGAACCGTTGCAATAGGTCTATTTTCTAGTAGTGAGTCTATCGGGAGAGTTAGGAGTGAATTGAATTGACTCTACTCCATGGAAATGACGAAGTTTCTCTCAGAGAAGTTTGTTCGGCTTTGTACAGCTATGAACAAAGAAAGCGAGAAAAACAGAAGGGCGGAGAAGGAGAAGCACTGTTCGTGAGGGGTCGTCCTCAAAATCAAACGAGGACAAGGAAAGGAAGATCTAAGTCAAGATCTAAACCCAACAAAGATGAATGTGCCTTTTGTCGAGAAAAGGGGCACTGGAAGAAAGACTGTCCGAAGTTGAATAATAAGGCCAAACATAACAATGGAAAGGCCATTATGGATTCAAATGTAACTGATTGTGATGATTCAGATTTCTCATTAGTTACAATGGAGCCGTCAACGTCATCAGACATATGGTTGATGGACCCGGCTTGTAGCTATCATATGTGTCCCAACGGGGATTGGTTTGTGGACTTTCAAGAAGGAGAATATGGAGTCGTCCAAACAGCGGATAACAACCCTCTTACCTCATATGGAATTGGTTCAATACGATTAAGGAACCATGATGGAATGATCCGAACATTAACAGATGTTCGATATGTACCGGGTTTGAAGAAAATCTCATCTCTGTGGGAGCCCTGGAATCAAAAGGGTTCAAAATTATTACAGAAAATGGAGTGATGAGAGTATGCTCCGGTGCACTAGTGGTAATGAAGGCCAATCGGAAGAACAATAACATGTACCGTTATCTCGGTAGTACAGTTATTGGGACAGCGACAGTGACGTCCAGTGACAACAAAGAGGCAGAAGCAACCAGGCTGTGGCACATGCGCTTGGGACATGCTGGAGGAAAATCCTTGAAAACTCTATCAGATCAAGGATTGTTGAAAGGGTTAAAGGGTTGCAATTTGGAGTTTTGCGAGCATTGTGTCAAAGGGAAACAGACAAGGGTTAAATTTGGTACAGCAATCCATAATACTAAAGGCATTTTGGATTATGTACACTCTGACGTTTGGGGTCCTTCTAAAACACCTTCATTGGGTGGGAAGCACTATTTTGTGACCTTTGTTGATGATTTTTCCCGAAGAGTATGGGTGTATGCAATGAAGAGTAAAAATGAAGTGCTGGGAATTTTTCTCAAATGGAAGACGATGGTGGAGAATCAAACGGGCAGGAGGATCAAGTGTATTCGCACAGACAATGGAGGTGAATACAAAAATGATCATTTCAATAAGGTTTGTGAAAATGATGGTATCGTCCGACACTTCACTATCAGACATACACCACAACAGAATGGAGTGGCAGAACGCATGAACCGGACCTTGCTGGAGAAAGTACGGTGTATGTTGTCCAATGCTGGCTTGGACAAAGAATTTTGGGCTGAGGCAATTACATATGCATTCCACCTCATTAATCGCTACCATCTGCTGCTATTGATGGCAAGACACCATTTGAAAAATGGTATGGAAAGCCTGCTGTAGATTATGACTCTTTGCACGTATTTGGCTCAACTGCATATTATCATGTGACGGAGTCAAAATTGGATCCAAGGGCAAAGAAGGCTATTTTTATGGGGATTACTTCTAGAGTCAAATGACATCGCTTATGGTGTCCTATGACAAAGAAAGTAATATTCAGCAGGGATGTTACCTTCGATGAATCTTCTATGGTAAACAAGGTAACAAATGAAGATACCAAACAAGATGATGGTGCTTCTAAGTAGGTGGAGTTTGAGGGAAAATTTATTTTTCCTACACAAGAAACAAAGGAGGAAACAAATAAAGATTATCCTCTAGAAGGAGAGCAAGTAGAGTAGATTCCAACTCAGGAATCTCATATCAATAGCAACCAGCAGGCAAAAAAGGAGGCCAAAAAGGAAAGTAACGAAACCTGTTCGTCTCATAGAGACAGTTGCTTGTGCAACCGCAATTGCAGCTGATGATGTTCCCATCACTTATAAAGATGTAGTCCAAAGTTCAGAAGAAGATAAGTGGAGAATTGCCATGAATGATGAATTACAGTCCCTTCATCAGAATCATACATGGAGATTGGCCAATCTCCCGAAGGAAAGAAAGCAATTGGGTGCAAATGGGTATTTGCAAAGAAGGAAGGATTTCCTAACCAAGTAGATGTTCGCTACAAAGCAAGATTGGTGGCCAAAGGATATGCTCAAAATGAGGGAATTGATTACAATGAAGTATTTTCTCCAGTTGTAAAACATTCCTCCATTCGAATTATGTTGGCTTTGGTAGCACAATTGGATTTGGAACTAGTTCAGATGGATGTAAAAACTGCGTTTTTACATGGAAACTTGGAGGAGGAAATCTATATGACTCAGCCAGAAGGATTCAAAGTTGCTGGAAAGGAAAATATGGTTTGCAAACTTGAAAAATCGTTGTACGGGTTGAAACAATCTTCTAGACAATGGTACAAACGATTTGACAAGTTTATGTTGCAACAAGGGTACAAGAGAAGCAAATACGATCATTGTGTGTATTTGCGCAAGCTTAAAAATGGTTCCTTTATATATCTTCTCCTATATGTTGATGATATGTTGATAGCTTCCAAGAATTCGGAAGAAATTGATAAGTTGAATATTCAACTGAAGAAGGAGTTCGAGATGAAGGATCTGGGTGAGGCGAAGAAAATTCTTGGCATGGAGATAATAAGAGATAGACGTTCAAAGAAACTCTGTTTATCTCGGAAAGAATATTTGAAGAGAGTACTACAATGTTTTGGCATAGATGACAAGACTAAGACAGTTAGTACTCCACTTGCTCCCCATTTTAAGCTAAGTACTACTATGTCGCCATTGGATAAAGTTGAACGAGAGTATATGTCAAAGGTACCATATGCAAATGTTGTTGGTAGCTTGATGTATGCAATGGTCTGTACGAGACCTGACATTTCACAAGTTGTTGGAGTTATTAGCAGATATATGCACAATACAGGAAAGGAGCATTGGCAAGCTGTGAAGTGGATTCTACGGTATATTCATAATACTGTAGATGTCGGGTTAGTTTTTGAGCAGGAAGGCAATCAGTCTGTAGTTGGATATTGTGACTCGGATTTTGCGGGTGATCTGGACAAACGAAGATCAACTACTGGTTATGTGTTTACTTTTGCAAAGGCACCCGTTAGTTGGAAGTCTACTTTACAGTCAACAGTTGCTTTGTCTACAATAGAGGCAGAGTACATGGCTATTACAGAGGCTGTGAAGGAGGCAATTTGGCTTCAAGGATTGCTAAAGGAGCTTGGTGTTGAACAAAAAGGTATCACAATTTTTTGTGATAGTCAAAGTGCTATTCAATTAGCGAAGAACCAAGTTTATCATGCAATGACGAAGCACATTGATGTTAGGTATCACTTCGTACGAGAAATCATAGAAGAAGGTGGAGTTACGGTGAAGAAAATTCATACTACGGAGAATTCTGCTGATATGCTGACAAAGGTGGTGACAGCGATCAAGTTTCAACATTGTTTGGATTTGATCAACATTGTTGAACAATGACGATTGAAGATGAAGACACAACCAAAATTTGTTATAGAGAGAAAATTGAAGATGTGGAATTTTTCCAAGGTGGAGATTTGTTGAAGTTTGGTAAAAGACCAGTAGTCCCACATCGGTGGGAAGAAGATTTGAGGGGGATTTTCCCCCTATAAAAGAAGGCCTAATGTTTAGGATTTAAACACACCTCTCATTTGCCTTCGTATCTTCTTAAGGCATTTGTATCTTCTCTCTTTAGTATTATTTCACTTGTATTTGGAGTGGAATAAAATATTGGTTGTGTCCGAAGAGTAGGCAAAATTAGCCGAACCTCATAAATTCTAGTGTTCTTTATATTGTTGCTTTATTGTCTTATTTATTATTTGGTGGCTGCCATAATTTTTGGTATAATAGTTGTGACTCATTTACACTATATACATTTGGCTTCCGCAACACCAATCATGTCGTTGCACATTTTCGGCTGCTACTAAGCCTAATTTCAACATTGTTATTGGCCGTAATTAATTAAATTATATTTAAATAATATTTATGAAGTTTGTAACCGGCGGTTCGAACTTCGAATTATTGGATATGGAAATTTCGCTTTCGACTTTTAATTTCTGGATTGAAAATATCAAGTTATATTATAAATAGAATTTTATTTATGGTGAATATTTATGTTTAGAGTGATTTTAAGTTTTATTATTTAGTGGCTAAGTAATTATTTCCCTATAAATAGAGGAGATCTATTCTATTGTAATTCATCCCAAATCAATAAGAATTTTTTCTCTCTACTTTTCTCTGCAATATTCTTCTTATTCTTTTATTCTTCATAATAATTTTAAAATTTTATTTTACCCATTTTACCAATGAGAAGCCTTTATAAACACACAAATATCATGACCCCACAAAACTTTTATCTTTTAAATTTAAGGTAAGTATGTTACTTTTCTCTTTCAAATTCTCGAAATTCTATAATTTAATTTTATATACAAGCAAAGACAACAAAGTTTGATTATAACTCTAATGGAGTTTTTAAGAAATTACACCCACATGAAGTGGTAAAATTTCTATGTCTTGCCATGATTAAAGACAAAATTATTACTACGAATGTATCAATGAATGTGGACGTGGTAATTGACGAAATTATAATCGTCATCGTTGTGGTAATGAGAACAATAAGAATTCTCAAAATAATCCTTCACTTTGTGAAAATAATATTTATCAACGATTTGATATGAGATTTTATAAAGCATATACAGATGACTATGGCCAATTCAAGATGTGAATGCGACATCATGATTTATGAATACATATTCATTCTTGGAAGAATATGAACGTGCTAGTGGTAGCGAATATACCACACTCACTTCTAGAAGGAGGTTTGAGATGATATAAGAAAATAATGTTATTATTATGGCATGAATGGTCATTGGTTTATGATTATTAAAAGTCAACGGTAATGCAAGAAACAGAAAAGTCAACAGTAATGCAAGAAACAGATCTTGCATATAATTTTGACCATACACATAATGGTATAACTTTCTCTTTAAAAGAGATATTCACCATATGGATGTTGATGAATATGTGATAGTACCAAATTAATTGAGAGCTCCAAAAGAGCCAACTATTATTATTTTGGAGAAATATAATTGATTACCAATAAGGTATTGTGTTGTAGTAAGTCTCAAATAAACTTAATTGAGTTTCTAAGGTATTCGCGAAAGCGATTGATTATATTGAGACTATAAATAAATTAAAAAACTTAATATTTTCTATTATTACAACTTGTAGCGGGGTAATATGTATGTAAAAAGTTACACGCTTTATTCTCCATTTTGTACTACACAAATAAAAGAATACCACAATAAAGTGAATAATTATTGATATAAAAATACATATCATAATAAACTTGGAGTTTATTGATAATTGCACACGTCATGGTATAAATGTGAAGTTTATCAATATTTATAATTTATTCAGTTGGCATAATTGATTTAGCCATATCAATTTAAGTATGATGTGCAAAAATAATAGAGAATTCACATGGGTAAATATTAAAGAACTAGAAAGTTCTTTACGAATTCTCTTATATTACTTGTTCTCATTAATTAATCGATCAACTAAAATTGGGATTGAATCCCATGAATGCTGGAAATATCAAAGGTGAATAGGGGCCCATTCACCTGCTATGTATACCATATAACAGGCATATATGAGATGGTTACATGTGCGGTTATTATTAACCCACAACCTAGTGTTTGCGAGGTAACTTGCTCAATAATTTGATGTAGAGCATAATTTTCAGATTTTTTATTCAAGATAGTTCATCTTGATAGTTTGGTTTACATCACAACTGGTTTAGCAAAATAGTTTATTGAGTGTCTCCACTTAATAGCTAAATAATTGCTTATGAGAACAAAATTTTGTATATCATTTTGATATACGCTATATACGAAAGTATATTATTTTCTCCCCTTACAAGTGGTTCATGGTCAGGAACCAAATAATTTCATCTTATTATTATTATTATTATTATTATTGATATGCGGTGTATATTTTGATTAACACCAGATGATGAAGCAAGTTAGTTTTTCTAACATGATGGGGGAGAGATCATAACATTCGAGAAAGCATTACGCGGAATAAATTATCATTTTTACATCTAGATCCTCGAATAAAATAATATAAATTAACTTGAAGTTCATAAAAGATAATTCATCTGCAATATATTGCAAAGCATGCCAGACGCATTTGCTGACCCAAATAAAGTAACTATATTCTCATTGCAAATGCTCATATTAAGTCCTAGAAGAACAAAGTCTATGGTAAGCTTAAAGCGTATAGACAATCGGTTTCAAATAAACTTCTTGATAAAGAAGATGAGCAAATGATCAAAATGATCATAATACATAAGGCAAGTGATTTAGAAGATTACATGACGTAACACTTCATAAAATCTCACGAGAGATTCAGGTACCTGAACATATGAATGAAAAGATCTCTATGTTATGTCATTATGAAAATATATTGAAGCTGATATAAAATGTTTGTAGATGACATCCATAATAACACTAAATATATATGGGGATCTTAAGTCTGGAGAAACAATTCAAGTGGAATTTGGTTTCATATGAAAGACAAGTAGTTTTGTAGTTCAAACACTTAAAAGTATAAAGATAATGGTGTGTGGTATCACCTTTATGTATATGTCTAGTATGACATGAAAAGTTGATATGTATTTAAAGTCTATTATATAGCTTATTTGACTATACTTATATGACAATCCATGAATGATTTAAGTTGCTTGAAGCATATACAATTCTTGATCTTGAAGTACCACATCCTCAATGCAATTTATGCACAAATGTATCTTGCTATAACTATAAGCATGAAAATGTGATAGCGAGAAAATCTCACGAGAGATTCAGGTACCTGAATATACAAATGAAGAGATCTCTATGTTATATCATTATGAAAATACATTGAAACTGATATAAAATCTTTGTCGACGTCAACCTTCAAGAAGCTAGTGCACAAGATTGAAATGCAAATGCTTAAAGATGTGAATTTGATGCTCTCATCAGGAGGAGTTAATGCGCGTTGCACTCTTTTTCCCTTACAAGGTTTTGTCCCACTGAGTATTTCTTTGCGAGGTTTTTAACGAGGCAACCAAAAGGCGTATTATTAGATATGTGTACTCTTTTTCCTTTTCTATAATTTTTTTCCCATTGGGTTTTCTTTTAGTTAAGGTTTTAACGAGGCACATTATCATTGAATAGACATTCAAGGGGGAGTGTTTGTCACACCTCCCTTTTTACTACCCCAGTGGATTTTGGATCGTGACAGATAAGTCACTCTTTTCCTATAAATAGAGAGGTCATATTCTATTGTAATTCATCCTAAATCAATAAGAATTCTCTCTTTCTCTACTTTTCTCTGCGATACTCTTCTTCTTCTTTTATAGTTTTATAACACGTTATCAGCACGAGACTCTAACCAATTGAGTAGATGCTTTGGTATTGAGCGTAATGATTGTCAATTGTTCCATAAACTTCGTTCATGATTAAATTCTGGATTTAAGGTAAGTATATTACCGTATTTTTCTCTTTTAATCTTTAATTTAATTTTATTTTCAGAAAAACCCAATCCCAGCATCCCAACTATATATATAGCACAACTATTTTTAGTTTAAACGGTTAAAAGGATGACTATTTGGATTAATTCTTCTTAAATATATTGAAAATTAAACTTTTGGACCATGAAACATCCTGGAATGAGCTTAGCTAGCATATAAAATTATTATATATTTGGTCTAAACTGAGGGAGTGTTCTGTTTGAACGAGAATATTTCAAAATTGTTTTTGGAAGAAATTCTCCGAAAGATATAGTCTCACTACCAAACAGTACTCATCTAACATTTAGAAAATACTTAAATGAATTAACAAAAATAACATAATTGAAGAAAGTCGTTTTTCTCTTTTTAATGGAATTTAAAAAAAAAAATACTTTCTACTATTTGATTGCACGAAAATGACCTAATTTTTCTAGGAAAAATAAATCATGAACATGTATTCTTCGTACGAAACACACCCACTTGCCTTTTCATCGAGTGAAATTTTACATATATTGTATTGTAAGTGCGTGAATAAAGTCGCACATGAAAAGTAGAAAAAAAAACATAAGCTCATTATAAAGAGTTGGATACTCTTAAAGTGTGAGCCCTTTTAGGAAAATCGTGTTGGTTTGGTTTAAAGCGCACAATCTCACACCATGTATGTTAAGAGTATTTTTGAGTCATTTAAACCCAATAACTGATACCAGAGCTAATGAATTAGCAAGACGAGTATGAAGATGGTGAAGTGATAGCGTAGGGCCCGGCCTAGTGCTTTTGCCTGTCTTTGGGCCGATCAATATCTTTACCTATAGCTTCAAAGACGCATATACAATCTCTCCTTGGGCATCGATGACCGTAAATACTCGGAAGTGGGTGGCACACAGTTAATCTCCAAATTATCCCACAAAATGGTGACAGGTCATGTGAAACTTAGTTCAAGGAGAAAATTATTGGGAGTGTGTAAACAATGTCCCATTTGGAAAGTAGAAAAGAAAAACAAGCTACTTATAAACCATTTGATACTTTTAACGGTGTGAGGACTTTTAGAAAAATCATGCGGACTTGGATCAAAGCATAGAATTATATATTACACCAAAAATATCTTTGTGCCGTTTTAACCCAACAAGCATCTCACTCTTCAAGTGTTAAGTCTCACGAAATTAATACATTAGTATATTTGGTGTTTTGTAAACTTTTTTAGGCCATACTCGACTTATAAAACTAGAGTTAGACATAATGTAGCGAGTGTTAGGACCGAAAAAAATAAAGTATCATGTAGAATCTAGTAAAGTAAATCTTCAATGATGATAATTCATACAATAGAGAGAAATTTACTAAAAAGGGACACAAACATTTAACGTGGTTCGGTCAACTGATATACGTCCACAACGGAGATGAGCAATCAGCTATAATAAAAGAGAGTACAAAATATCGAGAGAACAACCTCACGAAGAGGCAAACACAAGTGACAAACTAACATTTGTCGTATAAAGTTCTCCTCCTAAATACTACTCTCAAGCCCATATGGCTACATTGTGGATGCTACTGAATGTGAATGAAGGATCCTCAATTTATAAAAGTCTAAACCTTTTCCTCCAAGAAAAAGGACTAGCCAAATATTGGAGATTTATAATTTTCTTTTACAAAAAGGAAAACTTAGTTAAGGTAATTATATTTCCCTTTTCCTTTAAGAGATAGGAAAACCAAATATGGTAAGAAAATTATGGCAAACACCTAACAATTCCCCCCTGGCCTGAATTTTCTAACAAAATAAACTTGATCCACCTTCTTCACATAGACTTCAACATGTCACATCTCAAGATCCTCGCCACAAAGTTTGTCTCAACGTGCGTAGCACTCAGTCAAATTCTCAAACAAAAATCACAATTATCGTCAAATATATTGCAGTAGAACTGAACCCGCCAAGATGAACCTGTCTTGAACCTCGCTCGAAGCTGGCTCTGATACCACTTGTTAGGACCGAAAAAAAATCAGGTGTCATGTGGAATCTAGCAAAACAAACATTCAACGACGATAATTCATACAATAGAGAGAAATCTACTAAAAGAGACACAAATATTTAACGTGGTTCGGTCAACTGACCTACATCCACAACGGAGATGAGCAATCCACTATAATAAAAGAGAGTTAAAAATATCGAGAGAACAACCTCACGAAGAGGCAAACACAAGTGACAAACTAACACTTGTCCTATAAAGTTCTCCCCCTAAATACTACTCTCAAGCCCCTATGGCTACATTGTGGATGCTACTGAATGTGAAGGAAGGATCCTCAATTTGTAGAAGTCTAAATATTTTCATACAAGAAAAAGGACTAGCCAATTATTGGAGATTTATAATTTCCTTTTACAAAAAGGAAAACTTAGTTAAGGTAATTATATTGCCCTTTTCTTTCAAAATATAGAAAAACCCAATATGATAAGAAAATTATGGCAAACACCTAACAAGCAGATCCATACAATTTTATAAGCAAATGGTTATCATTTTTGGAACTAATTAATGATATTTAGATTATAGAACTAATTTTTGTATTAATACTCATAATCAATTGTACAAAAGAAAAAAAGAAGAAAAGGTGTACTGTTGGTCAACTAATCGCTGGGTTTTCGTCGGGAACAAATCTTATCAATTTCAGTCGTATATTTTTGTTTAATTTTCCTTTCTTTCACTTGTTGTTTTCCTTCTTTTTCTTTTGTCCAAAATCAGATAGCAGTGATAAATTACTTGCTGCATAATGGGGGAGTTCTGTTGATATGAAGGTTAAGAGAACATAGTTTATGCAGCTATCTTTGGTTACCTAATTTAAGATTTAAACTCCAAAAAGGCAAAAATTCTCTTTTCTCTCGTATGATTTTTTTAAATCTTCTTAGCTATCTTTTCTGTTGAATAATAGAAGACAGTATTAATGAATATGAAGTCGAAATTAATACCATGCAAAAGACTAAAGCATGAAGCTAAGAATAGAAAATCCATGCCGTACTTCCGTGTAGCAGACAAATCATAGAAAACAATAAAATCAGTAGAGTTGGATTTTTCTTGGTACATAAATTTGATTTCTATTGTTTAAAAGACAACACAAATAGAAAAGAACGAATAAAGAATACCTAGAGAAGCAAGATAAGAGGGAAAGGAAATCCTCAAACTCAAACTTTATTTCCACCCGTAACATTGAAAAAAAGAATGATAATAAGACAACAAACAACTGGTATGTATAAATAAAACTGTAAAACAAGATCCACCTAACAATACAAATTACAATAGAATTTGAACGGACCAACAACTAAAAAAATGTAACAACGCGTTCCATCCAAATGTCCCTGGAAACAAAAAAAAAAAAAACATAATACACGAAAAAGTGAAAGTGCAATATTGTATTTACATAAAATCATCAAAATTTAAACTCGCTGGGATTTCGAATTTCATTAAATTACTGCAGTAGCTCTCTTTCTCATCTTCTGTGCTAGACAAAGGCGTCGACAACACTGAATCTAAGCTGATATTCTGATTGCTGCTGTTGTTCAGTGAATGGAAATTGGAATTATCTGAAGCATCAGAAGCACAATAACCATAATGTTGCGGAAGTAGCATTTGGTCATTCATCAAATAGGATTCCACGTGTCCTAATTGCATGGGCTGTGAAGATGAACAAGGAACATTTGATGGGGTACTGAAAGTTGGCATTAATTCTGGAATCTGATTTTGGAATTGATAATTAGCCTGAAAATTTTGAGGCTGATTTTGTATTGGGGCATTCAATAATTGATTTTCTTGAAGTTTTTGTAGCAATAATTCTGGCCTTTCGGAATTTTGAAGTTGAGCGTTCAGCAATTGATTTTCTTGAATTTTCTGTAGTAACAATTCTGGTGTTTCATTTTGTGATGCCAAAAGAGTAGTTGCAATTCTGAAGATTTCAGGATTTATAAGTGCTTGTAGCCCAAGTAAACTCGAAAGGTTAAACTGAGTTGAATTTAGAAGGGATGATAAGTCTAATAAATCAAGACGAGGACTATGAGTCACTGGATCAATACCACTCCTTAAAAGCCTTTTTCTTATGTGAGTATTCCAATAATTCTTGATTTCATTATCTGTTCTTCCTGGCAAACGAGCTGCTATAGCTGACCACCTAAGCACAAACGTAAAACAAATATATAAATATTAAGTATATTACAGTTAAAAAAAATAAAATAGCAATGACTAAAAATCATAAAAAAGAAAAGAATGATAGTAATAGTTTCTTGTTTCTTACTTGTTGCCAAGAACACTGTGAAGTTGGATAATAGTTTCTTCTTCTTCAAATGAGAAACGTCCTCTCTTAATATCAGGCCTCAAATAATTTGTCCAACGAAGACGACAACTCTTTCCACACCTTTGAAGTCCTGCAAAATTGTTAATGTAATAATATTATAACATAGCGCACCATGCATATTCATAAAATATATGGAAGAACACTAAAATTTCTAACTTAAAGAAAATTTTGGGATGAATAAAATATATACCAGCATTCTTAGGGAGGGTTCGCCAGTTTCCTGGACCATGAATTTGAATATATTGGATAAGTTTATGATCTTCTTCTGTTGTCCATGGACCTTTCTTTAGTCCATTTTTATCACAACAAGGTGATCTACCCATTGTTTTTTATTGTCTTTCCCTAGTTGTTTATTTTTTGAAAGTGTTGGAATAAAGAAACTCAAGTTTTCTAGTAGTAAAGAAGAGCTTTTAAGAGTAAAAGTGAACTTGTAGGACCTTAATTGGATTATGTCTCCTATTTATAGCTAAGAAAATATATTGAAGTCAATAGTATTTGGCGCCGGCCTCGTTTTAGTCAATGCCTCAATCTCTTTATCCGCTGTCATTTGAGGGTGAAATGTACAAAAGTTACTTGAGGAAATAAAATATGAAAAAATGAATATTGGTATATTCTTTCGTCAACTGTAAAATTTGAGCTTTATATGTAAAAAGAAAATGTGAATTGTTTTTGGATGAGTGAGCTGGGACAGGTGGCAACCAATAAATGGTTTTGACCTATACATCAAAGTCTTCAAACCGAGAATTAGTAGTCGGTATGGTAGTTAGATTTCTCCTACCAATCAAAGATTGTCAAGGTTTCATTTGTCTCAGTGTTTTTGCTTCTTTGTTACAGAAATATTACTTTTGAATTCAAATTCTTAGATATGCATAGTCCACATAAAATTTCATATATTACGTAGGCTAACATCAGCGTATCTGCTCGAGTCCAGTTAGTCCTCTTCGTGTCACTTTTTAGATCTTGG
The DNA here is from genome assembly GCA_032618575.1 of Nicotiana noctiflora. Classification (NCBI taxonomy): domain Eukaryota; kingdom Viridiplantae; phylum Streptophyta; class Magnoliopsida; order Solanales; family Solanaceae; genus Nicotiana; species Nicotiana noctiflora. The sequence goes on along the minus strand of JASVEL010009004.1, from coordinate 121,946 downwards.
TGAGAAAGTTTTGATAATTAATTAAAAGAAATTTAATAATATACTACAGTCATTGTATTCTTTAACATGCATCCTCTGAGGAAGCCAGTATACACTTGGTATAAAACAATACAATAAATTCGGTGTAATCTCATAAGTTAAGTCTCCCCTTCATTTTCGGGTATGTTTAATTTTATATATTGAGACACGATAGCGAAGATCAATCCATCTCAATCTACAAAAAGCATTGCCTTGGGCTCACACGGTAAATAATATATATTAGGACCAATGTGCAATGTAGGATGTCCTTTAAATTAGCTAATAAATTAATATATCCCTTCTATATTTGTAATATGTGTACTTAGAGAAAATTACGAAAAGTGTCACATAATTCATTAATTGAAACGTCTAATAATGGTTTATGTCAAGTTAACATTTTTTTAAAATTTTCTTACTAATCATCAGTGAAAAAGCTATATTTGATTTTATTTTTTCTTCTTCTTAATATTTGGTTTTGCAATTAGATATCCAAAATGGAGAAATCTCGCATGTTTCCAGAGTAGAAGGATTGAACAAGTATTTTGCAAGCATAAAGGTCAACTATAATACTGTAAAGGACGGTACAGATCTAGAAAATGTAATACAACAAGCTAGGGGGCACGATTTTCACAAGAACCATTTTTTTCCTAAGGTCATTTTTAATCAAGGAAAAAAAAAACTTTATGAGGAAATGTTTGTTTTTACATAAATTTTTTCTTAAAAAAACGTGTGTTTATGTAATAGACGCTAAGTTTAGCAATGTCTAGTTTGAGGACCTTGTCATGAGGTCAGCCCAATCCAAGACCATACACGTAGCTTAGGGACAAGTGTCAATTTTATTTTACGTTAAACGATATAGAAAGTCAAGATTAAGAATCCTTATATTGTGTTGACCCCTCACTGTACCAAAATGCTGATTATATTAATCGGGTAAAAAACAGCAGCCTCACAAATCACAACCACTGATTACAGATGGCCCCAGCGTGGACATTTCTAGTTATTGACGATGCTTTACACGCCAACTTCTACTTTGAAATCTCACATCCTTAACAACATCGATCATGTACTACGTAGAATGCTTTGGCATATTCATAACTTTTTAAGAAAGTTACTTGTTGTAATAACTTAATGACTGGATGATGATATAAGATTCATATACTTTTAATGTACAAATGAAACCTAAACCCACATCTATAATGAGAAAATGAAAGAACAGAAAAAGAACAAGAAGTTAAAATGTAACAATTGCTGATCAATTTCAGGTTGCTTTGTAAAAAAAAAAAACAATACGATTTGTTCGGTGGACAAATTATTTTGTGTTAACACAGCATATTCTAGGTAGTATAATGTATACCGTCTATCCTAATGCAATATTAATAACCACTTTCACAAATCCATAACTTATACTCCCTTCGGTTCAAAATAAGTGATTTTTTGGCCTTTCTTTGTGGTCCAAAATAAGTGATTGATTTCAAGAATGACTTAATGATGTTTTTCCTACATTGTCCTTGGAGTAAATAGTGTTGGAATATGTGTGTTTATGTGAGGTAGTAAGGTTAAAATGGTCAATTCTATTGCTAATTAATGCTAAAATGTAACTTTCTTAATATGTGTGAAAACATCAAAAAAATCACTTATTTTGGATCGGAGGGAGTAGGTCATATAAAAATAATTTTAAGGCTCTCTTACTTTGGCAAAAGAAATACTCCATCCGTTTCAATTTATGTGAACCTATTTGCCTGGGCACGAAGTTTAAGAAAAGAGAGAAGACTTTTGATCTTGTGGTGTAAAATAAGGCACCTTTATTTTGTGTGACTATAAATTATTACGTAAAGGTAAATTGTTTCTAAATAAGGAAATGAGTCATTCTTTTTGGCACGGACTAAAAAGGAAATTCACATACATTGAAACGGACGAATAAAATGAAAAAGCTGAAAAGTGTTAGCTTGTCTTGTGTAGCATTAAATTCGGCTGAAAGGTACCCCTTCTATACAATAGCACCAGAAAATGTGGTCTTTTTTCCACTGTAGCAGTCCAGCAGGTAAAGCTTTGTGCTTACTCTAAAACCTCTAAAGCAGCCTATAATTCAAAGTCGCTGAGTTTCTGGTATTTGATTCATCAAACTTTTAGCTAACGAAACAAATTCGTCAAATACTTCCTTCTCCTACTAATACAAGCATTTTAGGCTTGCTTAATTGCCTTGTCTACCTCTTTTTCCACTTCATTTATTGTACTACTAATTTCTTCTAGAAGTAACACTCTGAAATTTTATCTCCAACTTACTAATACAAAAATTAGCTGCAATTTTCAGAATCTTACGTATGCATAGGGAGCAGAAAGAAAAAATGGCATTAGTACGTATTATTTGGCAAATTAATATTCTAATGAGATGATAATCTTCATTTTCTTGTTCCCTGTTTGGTGTCCACGAGATAACTCAATCTCATCAACTGCTAAAATAATATTAACGAAATCCTCGAGAAAACCACAGTTCTAATTAACAACATAATGAAGATTGACTCGATTGAAACTTGCCACCTGTCTCTATTAATTTTACTATTAGGTATTTGAAGAGTCAAAGTTTGAAAGAAAATCTCCGCACTTTGTTCTAGCTAAGCCGTCGCATGTTCGCTAATCTTTGTTTAAGAATAAAAATCATGTTGTAATTCGTCACCGTTAGAAAAAAAAAATAGCTTAATTTGTCATCATGGCAAAAAATCTTGGATTTACTTAACACAAAAAATATATCTTCTTCAGTAATGACTTGTCACAAATTTAGGGTTTGCTTGTGGGGAACTTGCCCTAAATAGCTACCACGTCATTACAGTTGACCTCTTCAACCCCCCTACTCCCACCCCCTCCCCCTCCACAAACGGAAAATACCAATTTGTTTAAAATTTGTTGTTATGTGAATGTCGTTATTTATTGTTGAGAGGTGTTCAATGGCCCTCAACAAACTTTGAATTATATAATGCTTCTTTTTTTTCTTCATTATCTCCAACACCAATTATTTAATTTGGAAGAGTTCATATGGTTCAATAAAGAGTGTGAAACTGATACGAAATCAAAAGCATATGGACGCTTTTTAAGTTAGTGTGATCATGCACATTTGTTTAATTGCCATATGTATTATATCCATGCAACTCGTTATGACACACAAATCAAATATACATTTTTTTGTTTAGGATAAATTATTTTACAAAAAGGTGGCTGATGATGTATTTTAAGATTAAAAATGGGAGAAGATTAGTAATTTGTTGAGCTCCTAAGCCGTTGAAATTTCTTGTACGTGGTTAAGCTTCATGCAGACTCGTGTATAGTTGCAAAGTGACATCACAGGAAAGAGCATGCATGTCATTCGGTCCACATATCCAGATGTTTCTGTAGCAATCCGTGGCCTTCTTTCTTTTTTCTTTTTTTAATTCTTTTTTTTTTGTGATGGTGGTTGGGGTTTTGGGTGGGGGGGGGGGGAACTGGTTGGACTGGGACCAACAATTCTTTTTGTAATTTAATCAAATAAAGAAACTTATGTTCTTGCGGGGACAAATCTTCTTTTAATTATTCTTTTTCAGGGGATATGGGAAAGGTTAATCAACAATAGGACAATAAAACAAAGATAAAAAAGAAAAACAGACAACTAGCGAAGGGACAAAGAGTGTGTTGGAGATATTATGTATTTTGTAATTACATTCTTTGTTGCTTCGGTTTAACGACTTTGTAGCTTAGCTGTAAATTAATGACTTGTACCTTGAGCTCTTTGTGAAATAAAGCAATATAGTTTTGGTCATTAAAGAAGGGGCAACTTAACTTTAATTTGTCATGTTCAACTGCTGGTCATTAGAAGCTATTGATGGAAATCTCTCCTATGCAACAAAAGTTACATCAACACCATGAACGAGAATCGGTGATTGCCAAGCAAACTACGCACAAATGGAATGTCAGCGGCTCTTTTTAAGGCTACAGACTATTACGGTGCCGATTGCAAGTTTACGATTGCCCGTAGATTCCTCAAACCAAGACCTCAAATTGATCGACTAAGGTCCAAATTTAAGGAACTGATTTCTCTTAAGGGCTCTGCCAAGATCGGTGTTACGACAATAATAATGTTTCCCTTGATTTTGTTGGGTTTTTAATATATTTAATTAATATATTAAAGAGTTAAAAGAGGGTGAATGGGAAATGGAGGGAAATGAAATTTTGAGTGAAATTTTAATTTCCCTCTCCTTGGTAAATGGGCATTGTCCCATATCGGAAGAGGAAGAGGTTTTTATGGGTATATAAGCAATTGCTCTTCTTCTAGCTCTTAAAGAGTTGAGAAGAAAGCAAGTATTAACAGAAATGTTATTAAAATATTTATTTTAATAACAGAATATTAATATTAAATAAATATTAATATTAAATCCAAATTTCAGTTTTTTCTGTTTTTGTAACAGAAAATTAACTACCCATCAATTTTCCCTCTTTATTATTGAGTAAATGGCCATTTATGCAATGGCATTTATCTGAAGAGACTCTTCAGATTTCAGCCCAACTTTTGGCTATAAATACAACACTATTCTGCTCAGAATTTTACTACGAATTTATGAGTTTCTCCTCCTTTCTTCTGCATACTTTTAGCATCAAACAAAGCAAAAAGTAAGTGTGATTTGCTACCGAACTTTGCGTTCACTGAAACACTGGGGTTTGCAGTACCACTACACCAGTGTGTAATTCGTTCTATCCTGGGAGGAAATAATCCATAACCTTGGGTACTAGGAGGGGATTAAATTCCTTAAGGAAACACTGTGAATTCAGTGGGCTCGAATTGGTTTATTCATTTCTGTTTATGCATATACTTGTTTGTATTTATTTATATTTCCGGAATTATTTTACAAATACATTGTAATAACAAGCTTAAGGAATTTAATTATATTTATGTATTTGTTTTTACTGTTTCTGGAAGAGTAAAACCTTTGTGGTTTTGTACTCTATTAAAATCTACGTGATTTTAATATTTGTGTCATTCTTTTATAGAAATGACTAACGAGAATGAGAACCAGGCTGTTCCAATGGTGACTGCTAATGCCTCAACAAGTCGAACGACTCCGGCAGCATTGGCACCGGCGGAGAAACCCGACAAATTTTCCGGGATTGATTTCAAGCGCTGGCAACAAAAGATGTTCTTCTATTTGACTACTCGAAGTCTCCAGAAGTTCATCAAGGAAGATGTTCCTGTGTTGTCCGACGAAACTCCAGAAACTGAACGCTTTCTCGTCGTTGAGGCGTGGAAGCATTCAGATTTTTTATGCAAGAATTATATTCTAAGCGGGCTGGAAGATGCTTTGTATAACGTCTACAGTGGCGTAGAAACGTCAAAGGAACCGTGGACTGCGCTTGAAAAGAAATACAAAACTGAAGATGCTGGGTTGAAAAAGTTTGTTGCTGCAAAGTTTTTGGACTACAAAATGGTAGATAGCAAGTCTGTTATTACCCAAGTCCGGGAATTGCAAGTGATTATTCACGATCTCCTTGCTGAAGGTATAAATCAAATTAATATTGATGTTGAAAGTAGTAACCTTAGTATTTTTACTAATGAAAATTTCATTGAAGGTCTTGTTATCAATGAAGTATTCCAAGTAGCAGCAATGATTGAGAAGTTGCCTCATTTGTGGAAGGACTTCAAAAACTACTTGAAACACAAACGCAAGGAGATGTCCCTTGAAGATCTCATTGTTCGGTTGAGAATCGAAGAGGACAATAAAGCTGCTGAAAAGAGAGGTCGTGGAAACTCAACAATAATGGGAGCAAATATTGTTGAAGAGAACAAGAAGAGGAAGAAGGCTTCTGGACCAAAATACAACCCAAGCAAGAAGCGGTTCAGTGGAAACTGCTACAATTGTGGAAAACCCGGACACAAATCTACGAAGTGTCGTGCTCCGAAGAAAGGCAAGAAAAAGGGTCAAGCAAACATGGTTGAAAAGCATGATGATGTTGATGACTTATGTGCCATGCTTTCCGAATGCAACTTGGTAGGCAATCCTAGAGAGTGGTGGATTGATTCTGGAGCCACTCGCCATGTTTGTGCTGTTAGAGAAGCGTTTGCTACTTATGCTCCTGTTGGACCCGACGAGACGATTTCTATGGGAAATGCTTCTAAGGCCAATATTGAAAGATGTGGGAAGATATTTCTCAAAATGACTTCCGGCAAAGTGGTGACTTTGAACAACGTCCTTCATGTTCCCGAGATTAGGAAGAATTTAGTCTCTACTGGACTTCTTGTTAAGAATGGTTTTAAGTGTGTTTTTGTTTCCGATAAGGTTGTAATAAGTAAGAACGAAATGTTTGTAGGAAAAGGTTACCTCACCGAGGGCCTTTTCAAGCTGAATGTAATGGTCGTTGAGAATAATAATAAAATTTCAGCTTCGTCTTACTTACTTGAGTCAAATGAATTATGGCATATACGTTTGGGTCATGTCAATTATAAAACCTTGCGGAAAATGATTAATTTGGAAGTATTGCCTAAATTTGAATGTGACAAATCAAAATGTCAAGTATGTGTGGAATCTAAGTATGTTAAACATCCTTATAAGTCGGTTGAAAGGAATTCAAATCCTTTAGACTTAATTCACACAGATATTTGTGACATGAAGTCAATACCATCTCGCGGTGGAAAGAAGTATTTCATAACTTTTATTGAAGATAGTACTCGATATTGCTATGTTTACTTACTTAATAGTAAAGATGAAGCAATAGACGCATTCAAGCAATACAAAAATGAAGTTGAAACACAACTTAACAAGAAAATCAAAATGATAAGAAGTGATAGGGGTGGTGAATATGAATCTCCTTTTGAACAAATATGTTTAGAATATGGAATTATTCATCAAACAACGGCCCCTTACACGCCCCAATCCAATGGGATTGCAGAAAGAAAGAATCGTTCATTAAAGGAGATGATGAACGCATTATTGATAAGTTCTGGGTTTGCCACAGAACTTATTGGGGGAAGTCGTACTTACGGCTAGCCGAATACTAAATCGAGTACCCCATAACAAAACACAATCCATTCCATATGAAAAATGGAAAGGAAGGAAGCCCAACTTGAATTATTTTAAAGTGTGGGGTGTTTGGCAAAAGTGCAAGTTCCTAAACCCAAAAGGGTAAAAATAGGACCGAAAACCGTTGATTGTGTTTTTATAGGATATGCGACTAATAGTAAAGCATATCGATTTCTGGTTCATAAATCAGAAAATCCCAACATTCATAATAATACGGTTATAGAATGAGATAATGCTGAGTTCTTTGAAAATATATATCCGTACAAAAAGGAATGTGAGTCGATTAGTGAAGGATCTAAACGATCTCGGGAAGAAGCAAAAGAAAGTACACTTAACCAGGAAGATCCAAGGCGTAGTAAACGTCAAAGAACGTCTACTTTATTTGGACCAGATTTTGTGACTTTCTTATTGGAAAATGAGCCTCAAACATTTAAAGAAGCTATGTCTTCTTCGGAATCATTGTTATGGAAAGAGGCAGTCAATAGTGAAAATAGAATCTATATTGAACAACCATACATGGGAATTGGTTGATCTTCCTCCCGGAAACAAACCGTTGGGTTCTAAATGGATCTTTAAGAGGAAAATTAAAGATGATGGCACTATTGACAAATATAAGGCAAGACTTGTGGTCAAAGGGTATAGACAACGAGAAGGTCTTGATTATTTTGATACATACTCTCCAGTTACAAGAATTACGTCCATACGAACGTTAGTAGCGTTAGCTGCAGTTTATAGTCTTGAAATTCATCAAATGGATGTTACGACGGCCTTCTTAAATGGGGAGTTGGAGGAAGAAATCTACATGGAACAACCAGAAGGGTTTGTGGTTCCAGGTAAAGAAAAGAAGGTTTGTAGACTTGTTAAGTCCCTTTACGGATTAAAACAAGCACCCAAACAATGGCATGCTAAATTTGACCAAACAATGTTGTCAAATGGGTTTAAGATAAATGAATGTGATAAATGTGTGTACATTAAAAATGTTCCAAATCACATAGTCATTGTTTGCTTATATGTGGATGATATGCTCATAATGAGTAATGACATTGCCAATATAAATGCTACTAAGCGTATGCTAACTAGCAAGTTTGATATGAAAGACTTGGGAGTTGCTCGATTTAATTCTAGGAATTAAGATCCATAAGACTTCTCAAGGTCTGGCGTTGTCACAATCTCATTATATCAAGACAATACTTGAAAAATTCAAGCACTTGGGCTTTAAAGTTGCAAAGACTCCAATTGACGTGAATCTTGCATTAGCAAAGAACAAAGGCCAAAGCATATCACAATTGGATTATGCTCGTATGTTGGGTTGCTTAATGTACATCATGAATTGTACACGACCGGATATAGCCTGTGCTATAAGTAAATTGAGTCGATATACGAGCAATCCAGGTCAATCTCATTGGATGGCCATGAAACGAGTTTTGGGGTACTTAGTACATACCTAGGACTTTGCTTTGCACTACAATAAATATCCTGCGGTCATTGAGGGATATTGTGATGCAAATTGGATCACCGGATCAACTGATTCCAAGTCCACAAGTGGATATGTATTCACCATTGGTGGAGGAGCGGTATCTTGGAAGTCGTCCAAACAAACTTGTATTGCCCGCTCTACAATGGAGGATGAGTTCATAGCCTTGGAAAAAGCCGGTGAAGAAGCTGAATGGCTCCGGAATTTCTTGGAAGATATTCCATTTTGGCCCAAACCCTTGGCACCAATATGCATACACTGCGATAGTCGAGCGGCAATTGGAAGGGCTGGGAGCGTTATGTATAACGGTAAATCTCGTCATATACGACGAAGACATAAAACCGTTAGACAATTACTCTCTAGAGGAATTATCACGATTGACTATGTAAAGTCAAGTGATAATGTGGCGGATCCACTTACAAAAGGCCTAACTAGAGATGTAGTTGAGAAATCATCGAGGGGAATGGGACTGTGGCCGAGAACAAGTCATAGTGGCGGTAACTCTACCTAGAAGACTAGAGATCCCAAGATCTAGGTTCAAGGAGATCAAACAAAGTCATTTATGACGGTTCAACATTGTCAAATAAACTTTTGGTCCATTCTCTTATAAGACAATGTTTCAGTACCAAGGATAAAGCATTAAGGCTTTTTAATGATTTCTAAATTTGATACGGGGTATATCAAATAGTGTATCTACGGGATGACACGTTTAGGAATCACCTATGTAAGTGTGAAATGTTAGCCGCTTCAAGGAGAATTCTGTAAGGCCAGTTCTCTACGCACTTATGAAACCAGGCGGTGTTCATGGCTGAAACGAACACAACAATGAGAACCAAAGACGGTTAAGGGTTGGTTGTGTGACTTGTGGTTGTCTAGGTATACACCAAAGTTCGACGGTTCAAAGATATCAAATCTACCGATTGATCGAGTATATCCGACATAAGTTCACTACGGAAAGTTCAAAGGGAAACCTACTTATCCAGATGCAAGTAATCCTTACTTGCGAATCACACAGTTTTTCATGCATACTTCCGTGATATAGCCATTCCCCATTCATGTGGGGGATTGTTGGGTTTTTAATATATTTAATTAATATATTAAAGAGTTAAAAGAGGGTGAATGGGAAATGGAGGGAAATGAAATTTTGAGTGAAATTTTAATTTCCCTCTCCTTGGTAAATGGGCATTGTCCCATATCGGAAGAGGAAGAGGTTTTTATGGGTATATAAGCAATTGCTCTTCTTCTAGCTCTTAAAGAGTTGAGAAGAAAGCAAGCCTCGCGTCGTCGTCGTCGTCGCTCGCTCGGCTCGGCTCGGCTTCGGCTTCGGATTCGGATTTGGATTCGGATTTGGATTTGGTTTTGGATTTGGATTTGGTCAAATGATCGATTGATTAACTTTTTGGACCAAATTTATTTGTTAATAGTAAAATATTAACAGAAATGTTATTAAAATATTTATTTTAATAACAGAATATTAATATTAAATAAATATTAATATTAAATCCGATTTTTTGTTTTGGTAACAGAAAAGTAACTACCCTCTTCAATTTCCCTCTTCATATTCCCTCTTTATTATTGAGTAAATAGCCATTTATGTAATGGCATTTATGCTGTAGCAGTTTTGCAAAAACAGCCATTCTGAAGAGACTCTTCAGATTTCAGCTCAACTTTTGGCTATAAATACAACACTATTCTGCTTTGAATTTCACTACGAATTTCTCAGTTTTCTCTCCTTCTTCTGCATACTTTTAGCATCAAACAAAGCAAAAAGTAAGTGTGATTTGCTACCGAACTTTGTGTTCGCTGAAACACTGGTGTTTGAAGTACCACTACACGAGTGTGTAATTCGTTCTATCTTGGGAGGAAATAATCCATAACCTTGGGTACTAGGAGGGGATTAAATTCCTTAAGGAAACACTGTGAATTCGGTGGGCTTGAATTGGTTTCTTCATTTCTGTTTATGCATATTTTTATTTGAGATCGGTGTTACGACAATAATAATGTTTCCCTTGATTTTACCATTGAAAACGACTTCAATATGGTCTGGTATAGACGAGTTATTGAAATCGAGGAACGAGTTATTGTCTCCGACTTCAAGCCTGAAGAAGACCTACCTATTGCTTTGGTATGGATCCTTTTACCTGGCTTCCTTTCACATGCTGGCATTATGTCAAACAAGTTGTTAGCTCTGTGGGAATTCCTCTTGAAATGGACATGGCTACAAGGGGTAGGACTAGGCCTAGAGTGGCTAAAGTGAGGATCGAAATTGATCTATTAAAATGTCACAATCCCAATTTTCCTCTGTAGGATATCGTAATGGCACATAGTCTCTAAGACTAGGTAAGCCTAATAATATACGAATAACTAGAATAATAGTTTAAAAGCTCAAAACATCAACAACTATATAAAATAAAATTTACAACTCAACATGTACATCTTTGCGCGCCATGTATCTGTGAGACTCCGGGGAACATACTCCCTCAAGAACATATCTGTAAACTGAGTCCAAGTGAGTGAAGTTGCCTCGGCCGCACTACCCAACTTATATGCTCGCCACCATTGATAAGCCACTCTCTTAAGCTGGAACGTAGCGAAAGCAACCCCACTAGACTCCTCAATACCCATAAAAGAAGGCCTTATATTTATGATTTAAATACACCTCTCATTTGCCTTCTTATCTTCTTAAGACATTTATATCTTCTCTCTTTAGTATTATTTTACTTGTATTTTGGAGTGAAATAAAATATTGGTTGTGTCCGAGGAGTAGGCAAAATTAGTCGAACCTCGTAAATTTGGCTTCCCCAACCATGGCGAATTGTCTTATTTATTATTTGGTGGTTGCCATAATTTTTGGTATAGTAGTTGTGACTCATTCACACTATATACATTTGGCTTCCGCAACAATTGGTATCGGAGCCAAGGTATTATCTCGGTATGCTTTGTGGTTGCAGCGTAGTCTGATCTTCCACATCAGAAAGGATTTATCTTGGTAACTGAGTCAAGGTTCTGTCTCGGTATGCTCTGTGGTTGCAGCTTAGTCTGATCTTCCACATCAGAAAGGAAATAATCTTGATTTGTGTCGTCGGCTATTAAATAATATTTGTGTCAAAGATGGGAGACAATAAACAAGAAGAATCTACATCAAGTGTCAGCAATACGTCATCATTGGCATCTTCGCTTATGACAAGAATTGTGTCAAATGCGAAATTTGCGGTAGAAATTTTTTACGGGTCCGGACATTTTGGGATGTGGCAAGGCGAGGTTATAGATGTCCTTTTTCAACAAGGGCTAGATCTGTCTATTGAAGAAAAGAGACCAGATGGTATTGGAGAAGAAGATTGAAGAATTATCAATCGTGTTGCTTGCGGTACCATTCGATCCTACCTTGCTAGAGAGCAGAAATATCCATACACAAAGGAAACTTCTTCAAGTAAATTATGGAAGGCATTGGAGGATAAATTTTTGAAGAAAAACAGTCAAAATAAATTGTACATGAAGAAGAGACTATTTCACTTCACATATGTTCCTGGTACCACGATGAATGAACATATCACCAGTTTCAATAAGTTGATCACGGATTTGCAAAATATGGATACAACTTATGATGATGGTGACTTGGCCTTGATGTTGTTGGCATCACTTCCTGATGAGTACGAGCACCTTGAAACTACTCTACTCCATGGAAATGACGAAGTTTCACTCAGAGAAGTTTGTTCGGTTTTATACGGCTATGAACAAAGAAAGCGAGAAAAACAGAAGGGCGGAGAAGGAGAAGCACTGTCCGAAGTTGAATAATAAGGTCAAACATAACAAGGAAAGGAAGATCTAAGTCAAGATCTAAACCCAGCAAAGATGAATGTGCCTTTTGTCGAGAAAAGGGGCACTGGAAGAAAGACTGTCCGAAGTTGAATAATAAGGCCAAACATAACAATGGAAAGGCCATTATGGATTCAAATGTAGGTGATTGTGATGATTCAGATTTCTCATTAGTTACAATAGAGTCGTCAATGTCATCAAACATATGGTTGATGGACTCGGCTTGTAGCTATCATATGTGTCCCAACAGGGATTGGTTTGTGGACTTTCAAGAAGGAGAATATGGAGTCGTCCAAACAACGGATAACAGCCCGCTTACCTCATATGGAATTGCTTCAATACGATTAAGGAACCATGATGGAATGATCAGAATATTAACAGATGTTCGATATGTACCGGGTTTGAAGAAAAATCTTATCTCTGTGGGAGCCCTGGAATCAAAAGGGTTCAAAATTATTGCAGAAAATGGAGTGATGAGGGTATGCTCCGGTGCACTAGTGGTAATGAAGGCCAATCGGAAGAACAATAACATGTACCGTTATCTCGGTAGTACAGTTATTGGGACAGCGACAATGACGTCCAATGACAACAAAGAGGCAGAAGCAACTAGGGCACATGCGCTTGGCACATGTTGGAGGAAAATCCTTGAAAACTCTATCAGTATCAAGGATTGTTGAAAGGGGTAAAGGTTTGCAATTAGGAGTTTTGCGAGCATTGTGTCAAAGGGAAACATGCAAGGGTTAAATTTGGTACAACAATCCATAATACTAAAGGCATTTTGGATTATGTACACTATGATGTTTGGGGTCCTTCCAAAACACCTTCATTAGGTAGAAAGCACTATTTTGTAACCTTTGTTGATGATTTTTTCCGAAGAGTATGAGTGTGTACAATGAAGAGCAAAGATGAAGTGTTGGGAATTTTTCTCAAATGGAAGACGATGGTGGAGAATCAAGCAGGCAGGAGGATCAAGTGTATTCGCACAAATAATGGAAGTGAATACAAAAATGATCATTTCAATAAGGTATGTGAAAATGATGGCATCGTCCAACACTTCACTGTCAGACATACACCACAACAGAATGGAGTGGCAGAACGCATGAACCGGACTTTGCTGGAGAAGGTACGGTGTATGTTGTCTAATGCTGGCTTGGGAAAAGAATTTTGGGCTGAGGCAATTACATATGCATGCCACCTCATTAATCGCTTACCATCTGCTGCTATTGATGGCAAGACACCATTTGAAAAATGGTATGGAAAGCTTGTTGTAGATTACGACTCTTTGCACGTGTTTGGCTCAACTGCATATTATCATGTGATAGAGTCAAAATTGGAATCCAAGGGAAAAGAAGGCTATTTTTTGTGGATTACTTCTGGAGTCAAAGATATCACTTATGGTGTCCTATGACAAAGAAAGTAATATTCAGCAGGAATGTTACCTTCGATGAATCTGCTATGATAAACAAGGTAACAAATGAAGATACCAAAAAAGATGATGGTGCTTCTAAGCAGGTAGAGTTTGAGGGAAAATTTATTTTTCCTACACAAGAAGCAGAAGAGGAAACAAATGAAGATTATCCTTTGGAAGGAGAGCCAGTAGAGGAGATTCTATCCCAGGAATCTCAACAACAACTTGAATCAATAGCAACCAGCATGCCAAAAAGGAAAATAACGAAACATGTTCGTCTCAGAGAGGCAGTTGCTTGTACAAGCGCAATTGTAGCTGATGATGTTCCTACCGCTTATAAAGACACAGTCCAAAGTTCAGAAGAAGATAAGTGGAGGATTGCCATGAATGATGAATTACAGTCCCTTCATCAGAATCATACATGGAGATTGGCCAATCTCCCGAAGGGAAAGAAAGCAATTGGGTGCAAATGGGTATTTGCGAAGAAAGAAGGATTTTCTAACCAAGTAGATGTTCGCTACAAAGCAAGATTGGTGGCCAAAGGATATGCTCAAAAGGAGGGAATTGATTACAATGAAGTATTTTCTCCAGTTGTAAAACATTCCTCCATTCAAATTATGTTGGCTTTGGTAGCACAATTGGATTTGGAACTAGTTCAGATGGATGTAAAAACTGGGTTTTTACATGGAAACTTGGAGGAGGAAATCTACATGACTCAGCCAGAAGGATTCAAAGTTGCTGGAAAGGAAAATATGGTTTGCAAACTTGAAAAATCATTGTACGGGTTGAAACAATCTTCTAGACAATGGTACAAGTGATTTGACAAGTTTATGTTGCAACAAAGGTACAAGAGAAGCAAATACGATCATTGTGTGTATTTGCGCAAGCTTAAAAATGGTTCCTTTATATATCTTCTCCTATATGTTGATGATATGTTGATAGCTTCCAAGAATTCGGAAGAAATTGATAAGTTAAAGATTCAACTGAAGAAAGAGTTCGAGATGAAGGATCTGGGTGAGGCGAAGAAAATTCTTGGCATGGAGATAATAAGAGATAGACGTTCAAAGAAACTCTGTTTATCTTAGAAAGAATATTTGAAGAGAGTACTACAACGTTTTGGCATAGATGACAAGACTAAGCTAGTTAGTACTCCACTTGCTCCCCATTTTAAGCTAAGTACTACTATGTCGCCATTGGATGAAGTTGAACGAGAGTATATGTCAAAGGTACCATACGCAAATGCTGTTGGTAGCTTGATGTATGCAATGGTATGTACGAGACCTGACATTTCACAAGTTGTTGGAGTTATTAGCAGATATATGCACAATCCAGGAAAGGAACATTGGCAAGCAGTGAAGTGGATTCTACGGTATATTCATAATACTGTAGATGTCGGGTTAGTTTTTGAGCGGGAAGGCAATCAGTCTGTAGTTGGATATTGTGACTCAGATTTTGCGGGTGATCTCGACAAACGAAGATCAACTACTGGTTATGTGTTTACTTTTGCAAAGGCACTAGTTAGTTGGAAGTCTACTTTGCAGTCAACAGTTGCTTTGTCTACAACAGAGGCGGAGTACATGGCTATTACAGAGGCTGTGAAAGGAGGCAATTTGGCTTCAAGAATTGCTAAAGGAGCTTGGTGTTGAACAAAAAGGTATCACAATTTTTTGTGATAGTCAAAGTGCTATTCAATTAGCGAAGAACCAAGTTTATCATGCAAGGACGAAGCACATTGATGTTCGGTATCACTTCGTACGAGAAATCATAGAATAAGGTGGAGTTACGGTGAAGAAAATTCATACTACGGAGAATCCTGCTGATATGCTGACAAAGGTGGTGATTGCTATCAAGTTTCAACATTGTTTGGATTTGATCAACATTGTTGAACACTGAAGATTGAAGATTAAGACACAACCAAAATTTGTTATAGAGAGAAAATTGAAGATGTGGAATTTTTGCCAAGGTGGAGATTTGTTAAAGTCTGACAAATTTCCCGCATCGGTTGGGAGTAAGTTTGGGGGGATTTTCCCCCTATAAAAGAAGGCCTAATGTTTAGGATTTAAATACACCTCTCATTTGCCTTCTTATCTTCTTAAGACATTTATATCTTCTCTCTTTAGTATTATTTTACTTGTATTTTGGAGTGAAATAAAATATTGGTTGTGTCCGAGGAGTAGGCAAAATTAGTCGAACCTCGTAAATTCTGGTGTTCCTTTTATTGTTGCTTTATTGTCTTATTTATTATTTGGTGGCTGCCATAATTTTTGGTATAGTAGTTGTGACTACCCAACTTATATGCTCGCCACCATTGATAAGCCACTCTCTTAAGCTGGAACGTAGCGAAAGCAACCCCACTAGACTCCTCAATACCCATAATTCGGAGGATACAGTGGCACTTCTCAAGAAAACCCTGGGCATCCTCTGATGCAAAGTCACTGAAAGTGGGAGGGTGGTACTTCTTGTACCTCTCGAGCTTGAGCTGCTCCGCATCAAAAACTATTCCCTAGCCTCGGGCCGAACTGGGGCTACCAGCTACATTGGGATGAATTATGGAACTTGGTCGACCTAAACCCACTACTCTAGGGTCCGAATAATGGGAGTCTGTGCTCCTCTCCCAGCCTGAGATGTGGCAGGAGCAAGTGGTGTCAACCATGCCTGAGCCAAAGAGCCAAACATGCTCAGAAATTAGGCGAGAGTCTCCTGGAGAGCTGGTGTAGTAACAGGCATCTCAAGTGCCTGCCCTCCAACTAGAGCTACTAGTGGCTCCTCTTTAGCAGCTCGTGCGGGTGCTCTGGCTGCACCATGTGGACGTCCTCGGTCTCTATCCCGGCCCCGGCCTCTCTTGGCTCTAGTAGGGGCGTGGGTGTCTAGTCATCTGATCTAGCTGTATGTGTCCTCACCATCTGTGAGAGAATAGAAAGACAAAAGTTTAGAATCTGAAGTCAAAATTTTGCACAATAAGGAATCAAAGAAGTGAAGCTTTTCCTAACAGTTCCATAGCATCCCAAAGATAAGTGCAGATGCATATGTACCGCTGATCCACGAGATTCTATTAAAGATGCTTGTAACTCATAACACCTATGAAGATAGAGCTCTGATACCAACTTATCACGATTCCAATTTCCCTTCGTAGATTGTCATGACGACACCTAGTCTCTAAGACTAAGTAAACCTAACAACATGAAGAATAATTGATACAATAGTTTAAAAGCTTAAAATTTCAACAACTATATAAAATAAAATTTGTCTCAACATGTACATCTCCCAATACCCGGTAACATATAAGTCACAAGCTCTAGATACAATGCTGAACAATCATATACGTCACTATCTATCAAAAATGTAATGCGGGCAGGTGTACCTTGTGTCCTAAAGTAAGCCACTCAACGCACTAATATCGAGGCTGATAGGATGTACCTAGATCTACACAAAATATATGGAGAAGCATAGTATGAGTACACCACAATGGTACTTGGTAAGTGTCAAGCCTAACCTCGGTAGAGCAGTGACTCAGGTCAGGGACTTACTGGACTTAATAAGAAGCAAGACATATGATATAATGATATAATGAAAATGATAGAAAAGTGAAACAATAAAAGATTTACAGAGAGAAACAACACGGAATCAAGGAAGTTAATATAACACGAAAGGAAAATAAGGACTTTACATGTTAAAGAAACAACAACCAAACAATACAACAAATAAAGAAAATCGATAGGGGAACTCTCGAGGTACCACCTCATAGTCCCAAATCATAAAGTAACTCACAGTCTTTCTTTATATCACTGCGGGGGCCTTTACTTTTTTGTTTTGAAAAATCATTTTCCCGAAATAGCACCCCGCATTTTAGCCCACCTTATCACACAACATGGCTACTAGTAGTTTTCCCACTAGCCACGCATATCAAGCCACCTTATCTCACCGTATTTGTTTCAACACTTTGACCTTATACTAACGCATGCTTATCGATAATCACAATGGCACAACAGAAACCTCATGCAAATAGTAATAATCGTACGGTAGAAATTTCGTTCCAATAATAACAATAACATGGTAAAAATCTCATGCAAAAACCAAATAATAGCCTCAACAATAACACGTAAACCAAAGCATAGCTACTAATAAATGAAATTTCACAACTTACACCTTGTCTCAACCAAAACCACAACCTTTGCAACTCAAAGCCAAACTTAACAACGAATTATTTCAAGAATAGCAATTTCAAGTAGAGAATCCCGCAATAAAATAATGAATACAAAATTAAGAAAGCAAGTAGTTCAACAAAACATGTAGTATAAGTTGCAAATAAGAGATAAGATGGGTAGACATATGACATGCTAAAGTAACTCAATTAAGGCGTAGAAAGGAAACCACGTAGCTAAAATTGGAATTTCAACCTTTAGCCCGTGTACGCACTCGTTACCTTGCGTATACGGCCTTCTCATATCGCAAATTATCACAACAATACCAAATCCTAAGGGGAATTTATTTCTCACAAGGTTAGACAAGTCACTTACCTCATGTTACGCTAAGTCAATCGATTAGAAGGCTTTTCCCTTGATTTTCTGACTTCGAACGACTCAAATCTAGCCAAAAAAATTTCATACTATGAATATAACTATAGGAAACTAATTTAAATGATCTTAGCAAATAATCGAAAAATCTACTAAAAAGTCAACCCGGGCCCGTGTCTCAGAACGCGACCAAATTATAAAATCTGAACACCCATTCGATATCGAGTACAACCATACAAGAATTAAACAAATACGACACCCAAACCTCACTCAAATTTTTGGCCAAAGAAGTTTCCTCCATTTTCTCCCATTTTTCCAAGCCAAATCCCAATTAAATGATGAAATCAAAGACACATTAGCGGAATTTAGTCAAAAACGAATTAAGAATTCTTACCCCTACAATCCATCCGAAAATCCCGCAAAAATGTGCCTCAAACCGAGCTATTCGAGTCCAAATTGTGTAATATGAAAATTACCCTCGATTTTGAAACTTATGTCTGTTGCCTAGTTATTTACACTACGCAATCACAAAAATTCCTTCGCGATCGCGATGTACAAAATTACCAACAACTCAAAAAGCTTTTATGTGAATGTTATATACTCCATGCGATCCAAAGCATTGCTTTATCGAAGGTACGCGATCGCGGTTACCCTAATGCGATCGTAGTGAGCATCGACCAGCTACCCACAAACTTCTACACGAACACGACCTTCACCACAGGTTCGCGATGCACTGGGAACCAACCTTTTGCGATCACGTCTCCCTCTATGCGAACGCATAGAGTAAAACCGTCAATCTACCAAAAAATCCCTTTGCGATAGCGTGCCAAACCTCGTGATCCCATTGAAGGAAACTAGACTTGAGAAAAACCAGCAACTTCAGCTATTCTTCAATGATCTGAAAAGCACCGAACATGGCCCGAATCACCCCTGAGGCCCCGGGACCTCAACTAAGCATACCAACAAGTCCTAAAATAACCTACGAACACACTCAAAACATCAAATCACATAGAACAACACTAGAATCACGAATCGCACGTCGTTTCAAGCCTAAGAACTTATGAACTTTCGAATTTCGAAACCAATATCGATTCATACCAAAATAACTCTGACTAACCCCAAAGTTTGCACACAAATCCTAAATGACATTATGAACCTATTCCAACTTCCAAAATTGAGATACGACCCTGTAATAAAAAAGTCTACTCCCGGCCAAACTTTCTAAAATCTTTCAACATTTCAACTTTCACCAATTAACACTGAAACGAACTGCAGACCTCCAAATCAATGTCCTAACACGCTCCTAAGACCAAAATTCACCCTACGGAGCTATGTTTCCCTTCAAAACTCCCACGACTTAAACTTTCAACTTAGGAACTATGTGTCTCATTTCATTCTGAAACTCCCCTGAACCCGACACCAAGTACCCAGGCAAGTCACGTAACCACAAATAAAATAAAGGAATCAATAAATAGGGGATCAGGGCTAACACACTTAAAATGACCGACCGGTTCATGACATCTCCCCCTATTAAAACAAATGTTCGTCCTTGAACGAGTATAGAGACATACCTGAAGTGGGGAATAGAAGAGTATAACAGCTACGCATATCATGCTCGGTTTCCCAAGTCGCCTCCTCGACTAGCTGACCCCTTCACTAATCCTTCACTGAAGCAATTTTCTTCAACCTCAACTTATGAACGTGCCAATCCAAAATGGCCACCGGCTCTTCAACATAAGACAAATCCTTGTCCAACTAGATTGAGCTAAAGTCTAAAACATGAGATGGATCGTCGTGATACTTCCAGGGAATAGAAACATGGAATAGATGAACTGCAGCTAGACTAGGTGGTAGTGCAAGTCTATAGGTCACCTCTCCAGTCCTCTCAAGAATCTCAAAAGGCCCAATATAACTAGGGCTCAACTTGCCCTTCTTCCCAAACCTTATAACACCCTTCTTGGGTGAAACCCTGAGCGAAACCTGCTCCCTAACCATGAATGCAACGTCACAAACCTTCCAAACCGCATAACTCTTCTATCTAGATTGGGTTGTACGAAGTCGATCCTGAATCACCTTAACCTTTTCCAAAGCATCTTGAACCAAGTTTGTACCCAATAATCTATCATTGCCTGGCTTGAACCAACCCCACTAGAGACCAACACTGTCTACCATACAAAGCCTTATACGGGGACATCTGGATACTCGATTAATAACTGTTGTAGGAAAACTCCGTAAGGGGCAAGAATTGATCACAATGCACAGAGCATATCCTCCAGTATCTGAATAGTGTTCTCAGACTAGTCTGTCCGTCTATGGGTGACATGTTATGCTCAACTCAACTCGAGTACCTAACTCATGTTATACGGCCAACCAAAACTATGATGTAAACTGTGTACCCCGGTCAGCGATGATACATACTGGCATGCCATGGAGCCTAACAGTCTTATAGATATAAACTCGAGCCAGTTGCTCGGAAGAATAAGTAGTCATCACTGGTTCAAAGTGAACTGACTTGGTCAACCTATCCACAATCACCCAAACTGTACGATTATAATGGTCGAGTGGTTATAGCATGGAGACCTGATTACTATCAAGTCAGGTACATAAGTGTAACTGCCCAAAATACAACATGTTTAGTTACAAATATTGTTTTTCAGAAGGAGTTTTATATGACATCTGTCGATACCCGTTTTTTCTCACAAAATCGGGTTTACGACATTTAGGAAGACAAATCTATTCCCGTTTGGGATTTGGATCTATTTTGGATTTTGAAGAGTCGCCACCTAATAATTAAGTGAATTAGGACACAAAAAGGGTTTTTGAGTTGGAAAACTAGAGTTTGGGTAAGGGATAGAAATTATCTCGAGGGGAAGGTGTTAGGCACCCCTCAAGATCCACTCGTGTGGTTCCATGCCATGTTATATTGTAACTTTACATAATCAATTAGAAAATCAAAGATTCAGACAACGTCAAGGCCGTTAAGAGGCAACCTGGCGTATAGCCGCCCTGGGCCAAATCATATCGAGTTCCTCAGACAAAATCCATCGGTTCTTCTCACTATTGAATAAAAAAAGAAGAATAAATTTTCTGGACCCCGGAATGCCAACAAGCTTTAGAAGAGCTCAAATGGTACCTATAAAGCCCGTCCTTACTGCACACTCTGAAGGAGGATGCATAGTTGAACCTTTACTTGGTGTTTTTTAAGGTGGCGGTAAGTAAAGTATTAGTTCGTCGTGTGATCATCATCTCCATGTCTACCCTTCCCACCCCGTTAAGGCATTAAGCGCGGAATGGTATCGTTACCTACTGCATGCTATTACCCATCCCACCTATTAATCCTAGGGGCATTTAGGACTACTAATCCTAAAAGGAGGGAGCTTGGATTTTCAGAGGTTTTAAAAGGATAAAATTCTAGGGCGACAACCAAAACACATAAAGCAGTTAATGGGGAAATAAGAACAATTAAAGGCTCAAGTAGGCTTCCTCACTTAAAGAAACGAATTGTTAAGCATGTCTTACACAGTATGGTATCTAGAATGCATGATCGATTGGCTTTTTAAACCCTATAGGTAGAGTATCTAAATGAACAAAAATTGCGATAAATTACAAGCCTAGTATCTAAATAACAGACATTACAATAACCTATAGGCATGGTATCTAAATAATAGATATTGCAATAACCTATAGGCATGGTATCTAATGCAAGTAAATGACCCTGCGGTTGGTTACTACTGATAGAGTAATCTTAAAAGGGGTGATTCAGATTTGGTTGATAGTTCCTATAGGCATACTTTCTAGCGTTGTTAATTTTAAACACTTTTTATAGGCGTAACAGAAATGCAGAATCCCACGAGCATGGTATCTAGGATGCAATTGATTATTATTTAACCTTTAATTGTTTGCCAAATGATAGATGCAAAATTGCAGAATCTTAAAGACATGGTCTCTACATGCAGAATTCGTATGAGCAGGATATTTATATGATATACAGAGTTCTTATAAGCATGGTTTCTACATATGACAATGCAGAATTCCTATTGATTTTTATATATGAAAGTGCAGAATTCCTATGAGCATGATTTCTATATATGAAAGTGCATGATTCCTCTGAGCATGATTTTTATATATGAAAGTGGAGAAATTCAAAGAAAACTCCTATATGCAGGATATCTACCCTTAGGCCTAAATAAATAGCCCTCCCTTTTTACTAAAATCCAATAAGTTATTACAATTACCAAGATGAATCGAAAACAAGAAATAAAATTACAATCAGAACTCCTAAGCTGCATCCAAGGAGCTTAATTCAAACCCAAGGTCTAACAATATGATATGAGCCAACTGCCAAGATCAGGTTCCAAAGCCTTTCTCTTATCCGGAATGTGTCAAAGTTCCAAGGAGTTTCAGGAACTCCAAGCAATGCGCACACCCAAATATCATTGCAGAACTTAAATTAAAGTGCAATGTGGAAGGTCCAGCCCTCCAATGTCCAAGTTCATATGGAGATCAAGGTCCCAAGGCAAGGCTCATTGGAAGGGGGCAAACTTAGTGTCTAGGAACAAGTGTAAGTGAAATAGAGGCAATTAAGGGATGCCAAGGCAGGCTTGTGGTCATGCCCAGCAACATAGAATGTTGGCACACCCCTAACCAGCCTACTAGCCAAACATTGGAGAGTCAGGACCTATTGGAGGTCAAGCCATGGCCTGGGCAGTAATTAGGATACTGTCAGTCCAAAGTTTTAACTCAACACATAGAAGGGATTGGGGGTAGGGATTCATACGGGAACAGAAGAAAAGAAGGAAAAATACTTAGCATAAGTTACAGAACATGAACAACAAACCACACAAAAGAATGAGACTGCAGAATAAACATATAGGGATGAGGCAAAAGTTTAAATGAAAGACATATCAATTTCAGAAAGAGACAAGCAAATTGTGTCAATAAAAAAGCAGGTATTTTATGAAATTCCTTAATTAAAGACTCGAGTATTGGTGGTCTTTGTGTCAATGAAAAAACAGGTATTTATAGGGTTAGAAACATTCATAAAATAAGGTAAGGGCTGTAATTCAGACATAATTGAGGAATATGTGTTCATTAAAAAATTAAATTAGTATCAAAGACTTTCTATAATTAAGGAATTAAATGAAACGGTAGCATGCAAGTGTCAAATAAGGAAAGAAATCACGTAGGGGCTGGACATGTCAAATAAGGAAAATATTTTCAACATAGTACGAGCACACAATAGGTAATAGAGGTTGGGTTCATTAGACCTTAATTAAAGAAAGGTCTGTAAGAATCCCATACTAGTGTAATTAAGGTAATGAGATCAAATTAACTTAAGTAGAAAGGTAGGGTTGAAAGTTCAAAGGAAAATATTTCAACAAGTCCAAAAACGAGGGAAACCAGTACAATAAGGGAAGAATGAACTACAAGAGTGCAATAGGAATAACACAAAGAGATTTGAAATTAGTCCACAAACAAAGGTTATTTTGAGTGGGAAATTTAACCTATAAATAGTGCATAAACATTAAGCATATGAGAATTTATTTAAGACAAAGAAGTGTGTCATGCAATCAAAAATCAATGAGTATAGGGCTATAGGAACATGGTAGTCATCTCAAAGAAGAGGGAATATCAGATAGCATGCAAAAGATCAAGTAAAAAGTCCTTTAGGAAGAGGTCAGAATTATATGAAGAAACAATGTTAACATAAAGATTTTGAGACTCAGTAGAGGAAATGACTTCATGAACTTAAATAAGTCCACAGAGCCTACGGCTTTGAAACCAAACAAGTTCAGAGATGAGAAAAAATCAAATCATGTAACAAATAGCCTTAAAAACTCGGATGAACCCCAAATTATAGGGCTTTTACAACCAATCAAGTGTAAAGACAAAAGCAAGTAAATCGGGTAGAAACAACAATGAAATAAGTCAAATCATAAAGGAACACGAACTTCCCAGTAAAATAAACTCATGAATAACATAATAAAAGATCAATCATGCAAAAATACAGTATAAGAATTCGTAAGAACAAGGTAGAAGAAATACATAAGGATCATAAAAGAGACATAGTAGAAAACATATAAGAATCATAGTAGAGCATGTTAAAAAAATCAATGAAGCCCTAAATCAGAGATGAAAAGGTTTAAAATCAAGTTTTGAAAGAAACTTTTGAGAAAACGTTTGAGACTTAAGATAAACACAGATCTAGGACAAATCTAGATAAATCAGAAGAACCTCGAAAGGTTAGGGTTTCAGAAGAAACCTAGCAGTGAGAAAGGCCTAGAAAACTCATGGATCTAAGGCGGAGAAGTTAGACTCGGGCTCGAATGACCATGACATGCTGGAGCGAGGCCAGAGCCAAGCCAAAAGACTCGAACCAAATAGGGTCTGGGCCAAGCCTCTTCAAGGTCTTGTCTGTAAATCCAGATAGTCGAGCACGTAAGAGTCTCAGGAGGCTGGTACAAGCCTTTAGTGGCTTTGGAGGCCATGGATTCAGGTGACTTTAGGTGCTAATAGGAGTGAGGCGGCTAGGGTTAGGTTTAGGTCTCAAAAGGAATAGAGAGGGAAGGGGATTCTAGGGCGGTTGTCTTTGGTAAATGATTAGGGTTTTGGGGGTAAGGGTGAATTAAAAAGGAAAGAATGGATCCGTTCTTCAAAATGATTAACGAACAGGATTTAAAAAAGGTCCGGACGGGTTTAGGACGGCTTAAGGGATTATGGGTTATAATAAAATTGGGTCGTTTTATTAGGGGTGTGATTGGGGGTTAAATTAAGGCTATAATTGCAATTGAAATGGCTATGTATTAAATAACCAATTTCTCCACATTAATTTGTATAAAAATAGTTAAAAGTGATTTTAAAATAAATTAAAAGCACTAAACCAATTAATAATATATAAATATTAATCTAAAAATACTTGGAATAATTTTATAATTATAAAATGCCATTAATCATAATATAGGTTATAATTATAATTTTATGCAATTTTAGCTTAAAAATATCAAATAAATTTGTAAAAATATGCAAAAATCACCTTAATTATACCTTGGTGTAAATATGAGAATAAAAATAAATTATTCACCAAAAATAATAGTGTGGTAATAATTATTGAATTTTGTACTATTATAATAGATAACAAACTCATTTAAAAATCTTAAGGTAAAATACCAAAACTCCTTGGTTTGCCTATATATGCATATACACACTATTATGAGAATAATTTGAGTATATATAAAATATATTGCAAAAAATTGGGTATTTACACACATCAAAGAACTTGAAAACATGTGTGAGAAGAAATCCATAAAGAAGACTGTGGT
This sequence comes from Nicotiana noctiflora, assembly GCA_032618575.1. Classification (NCBI taxonomy): domain Eukaryota; kingdom Viridiplantae; phylum Streptophyta; class Magnoliopsida; order Solanales; family Solanaceae; genus Nicotiana; species Nicotiana noctiflora. Next base: position 96,360 of record JASVEL010009004.1, on the reverse strand, counting down.
TCCCATCTTTGGAAGTAGCCATATTTTTCATGTGTTCAATCATGATGGCTGGTAAGTTTATAGCACGGAACGCATCCAGTGCTTCGATCACTGTCCTTAAGGACAAGCAAGTGTGGATCATCATACTAGCACTCACGAATGCGATCATATAAGGAAAATCGAGAAACAACGCAAGCCAACATCGTGCTGGGCTCTGAAATATCCAACCTCACTAGCCGATTGGCTAACGCCTGAACATCATATGCAAATGGTCTCTCCCCAATTGGAATATATGCCAAGCTGCCCATACTAATTGATTTTCGGCTCAAAGCATCAGCCATTACATTGGCCTTCCCCGGATGATATAGAATAGTAATGTCATAATCCTTGAGCAACTCAAGCTACCTCCACTACCTCAAATTAAGATCCTTCTATTTGAACAAATGCTGCAGACTACAATGATCAGTATACACCTCACAGGACACACCGTACAAAAAGTACCTCCAAATCTTCAAGGCATGAACTATGGCAGCTAACTCCAGATCATGAACAGGGTAGTTCTTCTCATATACCTTCAGTTGTCTGGACGCGTAGGCAATCACCCTACCGTTCGGCATCAATACTGCACCGACTCCAACTCGTAAGGCATCACAATATACTGTATAGGACCCCGAACCCTTAGGCAACACCAACACTAAGGATGTAGTCAAAATAGTCTTGAGCTTTTGAAAGCTCTCCTCACACTCCTCGTTCCACCTGAACGGAGCACCCTTATGGGTAAATCTGGTCATAGGTGCAACAATAGATGAGAAACCCCCTACAAAATGATGGTAATACCCTGCCAAACTAAGAAAACTTCGAATCTTAGTAGCTGAAGATAGTTTGGGCAACCTTTGCACTGCTTCAATCTTCTTCAGATCTACCTTGATCCCATCACTCGATACTATATGACCCAAAAATGCCACTGAATCTAGCTAGAATTCACACTTTGAAAATTTTGCATATAACTTCTTTTCTCTCAAGGTCTGAAGCACAGTCGTAAGATGAACGGCATGATCTTCCAAGCTCCGAGAGTAGATGAGAATGTTGTCAATAAATACAATCACAAAAGAATCTAGGAATGGCTTGAATACCCGATTCATAAGGTCCATGAAAGCTGTTGGGGCATTGGTTAGCCCAAAAGACATGACTAAAAACTCGTAGTGCCCATACCGAGTGCGGAATGTTGTCTTAGGGATATCAGACGCCCTAATCTTCAGCTGATGGTAGCCAGACCTCAAGTCTACCTTTGACAACACCCTTGTTCCCTGGAGTTGGTCGAACAAATCATCAATCCTCGGTAGTGGATACTTATTCTTTATCATCAATTTGTTTAATTGCTAGTAATCAATACACATCTGCATCGAGTCATCCTTCTTCTTCACAAAACCAGCGCACCTTAAAGAGAAACACTAGGCCAAATAAAGCCCCTCTCTAGCAAGTCTTGCAACTGATCTATTAACTCCTTTAACTCTGGCGGTGCTATACGATATGGCAGAATAAAAATGGGCTAAGTGCCCGGTAACAAGTCAGTACCAAAATCGACATCCTTGTCTGGCGGTATGCCCGAATGATCCATTGAAAATATGTCGGATAATCCCTCACTACCAGAATTGACTCTATGATATGAGTATTAATACTAACATCCCTCATGAAGGCTAGATTAGCATTACACCCCTTCTCAACCATATGACGATCCTTTAAAAATGAGATAATCCTGGCATAGCCTGCGTCACGGTCTTGGCGTAACAATCGAGAATAGTATGATACAGTGACAATTAGTCCACGTCCAAAATAATTTCAAAATCTATCATACTGAGCAACAATAGATCGGTTCTAATCTCAAAACCATCAAGAACAACTAAACACGACCGATACACACAGTCAACAATGATAGAATCTCCCACAGGTGTAGACAGATAAACATGAGAACTCAAGAAATTTCGTGATACACCCAAATACAGAGCAAAATAAGATGACACATAAGAATAAGTGGATCATGGATCAAATAAGACCGACGTATCTCTATGACAGACCAGAAAAATACCTGTAATGATAGAGTCAGACACAACTACCTCTATACGAGCAAGAAGGGCATAATATCTGGTTTGGCCTCCCCCTATAGAGTGACCTCTACCTACTTGACCTCCATCTCGAGCTGGCTGAGCAGGTGGAGTGGTAGTTGGCGTTGTAATCATAACTTGAGGACCAAATGGTGAAGGTGAACCCCTCTTGTCTCAGATCGTGCACGTTAGTGCAGAAGAGTAGCGTGAGTATGTAAACAATATGTACCCAGTAAGTATCCAGTCTAACCTCAAATAAGTAGTGACAGGGAATTATATCAATACTTACTATGGGACAACAAATAAAATACGTAAGTGCTAAATAAGCATGGATCATGTAAACAATAATATCAATAACAAGCACTGAATAAATAATTCTTCAACTAAAGTAACTTCCAGATTAATTTATGCAATTAAATACTTATAACTTCTCAAGCCATAACCTAATATGACCGAATGGGCGGAATAAGACCCTCGATAAACCTCTGAACTCTTTCCCGAACTGTGGCGACCAAAGCCGGTGCATGTCTGGGCAACCTGGTATCACGGATGGCATACTTTGAGATTGTCATAGCACCATGGCACAAACGCTCAAACTTTGCATGCCATGAATCCCTGAGGCTTTGGGGAACAAACTCCCTCATAAATATGTCGGAAGATTGGGTCCAAGTCAATAAAGTAGACTAGACTGGACTGTCCAACTCATTAGCTCAAAATTGCTTAAAGGTATTCCCAAAAACTTATGAAATGTTGAAATCAACTCGAGAAGGAGTAATTTTGGATAAGGACCAAAACAAGGCTAAAAGGGAAAAATGCGGACCACACAATATTGAGTGCAACTACAGAACATGAGGCAACTTCTGTTAGTTTACCTTTACAAAGTATGGACCTCACAATTATAGTGCGGCTGTAGAAGATGAGGTTTAGGATGGATTTTTGGGCCGTTAAGAAGTGCGGACCCGCACCATTATTTTGCGGCCGCACTACCTCCCCATGTGCAATTTTTTCCTACAATTTTAGAGTCAAGAGCATTGTCGTACTCAGAAATCTGTGGTCCGCAGAATTTGAAGAAGTGCGATAGCAACCCAGAATTGCGTGGCCGCATAAGTCTATCTTGTCAAGCCTACATCGAAGTGCGAATCGCATACAGAATTGTGCGATCGGAGAACCTCTGCAAAGGAGATTTTGTCAGATAATTTTAGTTGTGTATAAATAGTCTTTTATGTCAAAATTAGAAAAAAGTTGAACATCAGAAAATAGATAGTCGGTTTTCCTTTACTACTTTGGGTAACTTTGTAGTAGTTTATTATTTTAACATTGGATTTTCTTTTCTCCATCATCTATTATGAGTTTAATCTTATTTTTTCTTCTTTAGTTTTTTCGTTTTTCTCTATGAGTATCTAAATATCTATCTACGGTTGTCACTCAACCCTAGTGTAGGTACCTAATGGGTATTTAATTTAGGGCTTGTTTGTGATTGGGTTAGTGATATGTAGTCTAGCTCTTGCTTGAATTTAAGAATTAATGGTTGCAAACAATGATTCATGCCTAATTCACTTAGTCTCTACTTGAGAAAAAGAGACTAAGTCTTGGAAAACTTGGCTAACAAGGAATTGGGGTGAACCAAAAAAAATTGATAGCCTCAATTAAAGGGTCAAATCTAGAGATAGTATGACCCGACTTGAGCATATATTACTTGTTTTGTACAATACCCATTTAGACTTGTGAAAGCCAAATTGGGCAAAATCACTCAAACTACCGAGAGGTATAGAGTGAATAAAGTATGATTATTTAGGGCATAAATATAGTCAAATTTACCTATTATCAGTATACAATTCGTTAGGTAACCACCTAGGTAGAAGTCACGACCCTAGATCTTTTATAAACTTGAAAAAAAACAATACCAAAAATATCGTTTTCTTAGCTTTTCAATTGCAAACATTAGCATAGTCATTGGAAGTAGAAAGAAACAACCAAATATGTGAACGTGCAATCTTGGGCAAACCATACACTAGACCAGGTATATACCTAATCCAATATAATCTCTTTGTGGAAGTGACGATGACTCATGTTGGATAATTATAATTGCATCTATCGCTTCACAATCCCAATTAATGGTGTGGATTTGGGTGACATTAATTTTTGGCATCGTTTCCAGGGGCTAAAAATGGATTAGCTATATTTTTGGTTTTGTGTGTGATTTGTCTTCTTTTCCTTCCGAGTTACTAATTTTTTTGTGACACAATTGTAGATAATACAATGGCTCTTAACAACAACGATCCTCTTGGAGACGTGCCATTGGGGGATGATGGACTGATGACCAAGTTGATGAGGTTCCTCTTGAACCTCAAGCTAATAGAAGAGGCCAGGCACCTCAAGACAACGTCCTAGTTCCACCCCACCTCCACCAAGAGCGGCTCCACATCGGGTGTTGCTGAATGAATAATATGAAAGTTTCATAGTCCCGCCCCGCATTAGGGAGGGGAACTTTCAAATCACAAATGTAATGCTCACATTGCTAGAGCAACTGAGATTCTTCACCGAGGCTCCAAGTAAAAATGTATACAAGCACTTGAAAGGGTTTGTTGATAATTGCTGGGGGATTAAACAGGCCAACATCTCCGAGGATGCTTTACGGTTGAGGCTATTCCCTTTCTCTCTATGGGGAAGGCCTTGGATGGGTTAGAGAGTTTGTTAAATCATTCTATCCATACATGGGATGAAGTGTCCGAGAAATTTATTTCCATGTTCTTTTCTCCCGGGCATATGGCAACTGTCAGGGATGAGATTTTAGCTTTTAAACAAGAACCCAATGATCCCTTGCATGAGATATGGGAGAGAAAAATGGTCAAAGAGTTCCCCAACAATAATATGACGGAGGCTATGATTCAACAAATTTTCTGTAGGGGGATCAATATTACCAATCAATGCGTGGTCAACCAACTTGCCGGTGGAAATTTCATGACAACTCCGTATACGGAAGCTTGTGAGATTTTAGATGAGATAGCGGATACTTCATCGGCATGGCAAAGTAGAGAAAATGTTCCTCAAGGTGATTCAAACGTGATTGACCTACATAAAGAATTGCATGATCATGGACAAGCAATTGCCGAGGTGACCACCACAATAAATCAATTATCCAAGGTTCAACTTCAATAACTGCAAGGTCCTAAACAAGTCAATGCAATGAAGAGAGTTAGTATGATGGTAAACAAGAGACGGCAAAAGGGTCCATAAGTGCAAAACTGGGTTGAAAATTATGTGCAACATGATAGTGGATTTGATCAAGATGGACAATATAATGAGCAAGAAAAAGAGGTACAATATGTGAACAACTTCCAGGGGCAAAGAAACAAAAATCAAGGCCGGAATCAAAAACAATGGTGACCAGAAGGAAATCAAGAAAATTGTAATTCAAACAATCTAGGTAGTTGGAACAATCAAAACAACCAAGGGATTTGGAATAACCCAAGACATCAAGGAATTTGGAATGGTCAAAATAACCAAAGCAATTAGAGTGTCAATAACAATAAAGGCAACCGGGGAGGTATTAATCAATGAGGGTTGAACAACAACAACAACAATTGGGGGTTGGGTTTTCAAAGGCCTCCGGTGTTCCAACAGCCAGGCAATCCACCTCCCTATCCTTCTCAAGGCCCTAGCTCTTCTTCTAATGAGATGGGTAAAATTAAAAACATGTTTAAATAGATGATGGAGAAGAATGCCGACTCCGATGCTCAACTAGCCTCTCACAACACTTCAATTCTCAATTTGGAAGTTTAGGGCCAAATCTCGCAAGCTTTGAACACTCATCCTAAGGGGGAACTACAAGGTGATATGGTGGTTAAACCAAAGGGTGAGAATAACATGGGACATCCCATGGCCATAACTACAAGGAGTGGAAAATATGGGATGCAACCACCTCAAGCCAAAAGAAGATTGAGGATGATAAACAATTGGTACAAGAAGATGAGATGCCAAGTAATGAAGTGCAAGAAATGATGAGGTGGGAATTGATATTGAAGACTGTGTGGAGGAGACTCAAGAAGAAGTGAACTCGTCTAGGGAACACATTATTCATATATCGGAGTCGGTAGTGCAAAAGGCTAAGGCACCATTGCCTAATCCTCCACCTCCATACCCACTAAGACTTGCCAAGCAAAATAGTGAGAATCAATTCAAGAAATTCATTCAGATGATGAAGATTTTGTCTATTAATGCGTCGTTGGTTGAGGCCTTGGAACAAATGTTGGGATATGAAAAATTCATGAAAGAATTAGTAACCGAGAAGAGATCGATCAATTGTGAAACAATTAAGATGACACATCAAGTGAGTGCAATTGTGCACCCAATGGCTCCTAAGTTGGAAGATCTCGATGCTTTCATAATCCCTTGTACTATTAGGTGTGCCGACTTTGCCAAAGCCTTATGTGATCTAGGGGCAAGTTCAAACTTGATGCCCTACTCGGTGTCCAAAAATTTGGAAATTGGGCAACTAAGACCCACATCCATGAGGTTGCATATGGAGGATCATACAATGAAAAGGCTATTGGGTATTATTGATGATGTGTGGGTTCGAGTCGACAAGTTTATCCTCTCGGCGGACTTTGTGATTCTTGATTGTGAAGTGGACTATAAAGTTCTGATCATATTGGGGAGACCTTTCCTTGCTACGGGGAAGGCTTTAGTTGATGTGGAAGTCGGGGAACTCACATTCTAGGTGGGTGATGAGAAAATGGTCTTTCATGAGTACAATTCAATGAGGCAGCCCAACAGTTCTGAGTTGTGCTCTTTTGTGGATCTTGTCACGGCAGTGGTAGTTGATGATACTAGTGCCACAATGAATGTTGAGGATAATTTGGAAACCGACTAGCTCAAGCTTGATGAGGATGAGGAGAAATAAGGCTATGTTGAATGTGTGAATGCATTGAAAGGAATGGGGTCGTACACTTGTTGGCCCTGATAATTCTTTCGTCTTGTTTGACTAACGTGATAGTAGAGTCCGCTCATCGTGGAGCCTCCCACTTTACAGTTAAAGCCACTGCTTCCACATCTCAGGTATGAATTCCCTGGCCCTACTTCTACTTTATCAGTTATCATTTCTTCGTGTTTGACTAACATGTATGTAGAGTCCACATTGGAGGTGCTACAAAAGAGGAAAAGATCAATTGGATGGACATTGGCGGATATCCGGGGCATAAGCCTCGCCTTTTGTATGCACAAGATTATTTTTTAAGAGGGTGCCAAACCCTTCGTTGAACATCAAAGGAGGTTAAATGAATCCATGTAAGAGGTTGTCAAGAAGAAGGCTATCAAGTGGTTGGATGTCGGGGTTGTGTACCCAATTTTTGATAGTTCGTGGACTTCTCCGGTGCAATGTGTCCCAAACAAAAGGGGCATGAGGTGGTCACCAAAGAAAAGAATGAGATTATTCTACAAGCATGGTGACCGGGTGGAGAGCGTGTATGGACTATCGCAAGCTCAACAAAGTCACAAGGAAGGATCATTTCCCACTTCCCTTCCTAGATCAAATGCTTGATAAATTGGTCGGTCGTGCTTTCTATTATTTCCTTGATGGGTACTCTGGGTACAATCAAATTCTTATTGCTCTGGAGGATCAAGAGAAAACTACTTTCACATGTCCTTATAGTACTTTCTCATTCTCGCGGATGCCATTTTGGTTTATGCAATGTACCGACGACTTCTCAAAGGTGTATGATGACTATTTTAACTGGCATTGTGGAGGATTTTCTTGAGGTCTTCATGGATGACTTTTCCGTGGTCGGGAATTCTATTGATGATTGCTTGAAATTTTTGGATAAGGTCGTGGCAATATGTGAAGAAGCGAACTTGGTATATAATTGGGAGAAGTGTCACATCATGGTCGAGGGAGACATTGTCCTCGGCCATAAAATTTCAAAATATGGCATTGAGGTTGACCAAGCCAAAATTGAGGTGATATCCAAACTCTCTCCTCCGACATCCGTTAAGGGAGTGAGAAGCTTCTTGGGTCATGCGGGTTTTTATCGCCAATTCATAAAGAACTTTTCCAAGGTGGTGAACCCTTGTGTAATCTTTTGGAGAAGGATTTCAAATTCCATTTTAATGAGGATTACATGAAGGCATTTGAATTGCTCAAGTTCAAATTGACAAATACTCTTATTATCACCGTACCAAATTGGAGCTTGCCTTTCGTGCTCATCTGTGATGCAAGTGATGTGGCAGTTGGAGCGGTGAATGATTCCCAAGTCAATTACACGGTGACCGAAAAAGATCTCCTTTCTATCGTCTTTGCTATAGAGAAGTTTCGCTTGTACTTGATGGGTACAAAGGCGATTGTCCACACCAATCATGTGGTGATTCGATACTTAATGAGCAAGAAGGATTCAAAGGCAAGGTTAATGTGGTGGGTGTCACACCTCTTTTTTTCTACTTTTAAATAAGTATACCCCGCTATTTACTAATACACCCTGGGAAGGGATATAATAATAACAACAGGGAAGGAGTTTTTCCACTTTAAGGACAATTAATCAATGTGACATTAGTTGAATAGTTGAAGCAAATTCCCGGTTATTCAAAGTTCATGAATGATCTTGTGACAAAGAATCGGTCGATGAACTTTGAAACAATCAAAGTCACTCATCAAACGGGATTGCCTTGACTATTATTAGGATGAACCGTACCTCTTCCGGATTTGTACCGATGGTATAATTTGAATATGTGTGCCGGAGGAGGACAAGTGAAAATTCTTGAGGCTTGCCACTCTTCCTTATGGTGGTCACCATAGTGGAGCAAGATCGACGACCAAAGTGTTAAGTTGCGATTTTTATTGGCCCGCTATCTACAAGGATGCTAGTGAGCTTGTAACGCTTTGTGATGAATGCCAAAGGGCCGGTGGAATATCAACAAATAATAAAATGCCCATCACCACCATTTCGGTGATAAACATCTTCAATGTGTGTGGTATTTATTTCATGAGTTCTTTGTTAGTTATTATGGGAACATCTATATTTTAGTCGCGATTGATTGTGTTTCCAAGTGGGTCGAGGTTGTTACTTTGTCCAACAATGAAGCGAAGAGCATGGTGGCATTCTTAAAGAACATCTTCACGAGGTTTGGGACCCCAAGAGAAATTATTAGTGATGGGGGTTCGCATATTTTCAACAAGGCTTTTGATACCTTACTCATAAAGTATGGTGTCAGTCACAAAGTCTCGACCCCCTACCATCCTCAAGCAAGCAGACAAGTTGAAGTCTTCAACCGGGAGATCAAGAGTATTTTGTCAAAGACTGTGAATGCCAATCGGAAGAACTGGTCAAGAAAAATTTATGATGCTCTTTAGGCTTATAGGACGACCTACATGACGCTGATTGGGATGTATCCATATCGATTGGTGTTTGGGAAGGCATGTCATCTTTTGGTAGAACTTGAGTATAAGGTCACGTGGGCTTTGAAGAAGTTGAACCATGAATGGGATGTCGCCGCCAACTTAAGGGTGACACAATTGAATAAGCTAGATGAATTCCGGTACCATGCATATACAAGTTCTTCCTTATACAAGGAGAAGATGAAGTACCTCCATGACAAGTACATCCAAAACAAGGAGTTTAAAGAAGGTGATATTGTATTATTCTTCAATTCTCGGTTACAAATGTTTTCGGGAAAGTTGAAGTCAAAATGGAATGTCCCATTTGAGGTTGCTGGTGTGAAACCATTTGGTGTATTGGATTTCAAAAATAAGAATGATGGGGTGTTTTGAGTCAATAGTCACCGGGTGAAACATTATCTTGGAAACTTTGGTATGGTCACATAATGATGGTAATTCATTTCAAATGATAGTAATTTGCATCATGATGCGATGTTAGATCAGGTGCTTCTTAGGAGAAAATCCATGTTTTTTTTTCTTCTTCTTAAGATAGGTCTTATTTTGTGCTAACTAGTTTTGAAGTGTGTTGCAGGAATGAGTGTGCTTTGCGGGGGCTATGCCTAGAAAATGGCTAAGTGTTAAAAAAGTGCGGACCGCACATTAATTGTGCAGATCGCACAATTGTTTACCCACATCAAAGAGGAATCTGCGGCTGCACAATTCATTGTGTGGTCACTCAACTGGAGACTCAAAAATGCGCGGTCCACATTAACTTATGCAGCTACATTGGCTTTTGTGCAAAAGGTAGAGCTTCATCAAAGTCCGGGTAAAGAGTGCGGACCGCACTCAAAATTTTGTGGCCGCACTCAACTTAATGTTTGACCGACTTGGTCAACCTAAAAATAGAACTTCCGTGCACTATTCACAACTTTACACACTCTAAGTTCTTGAGACCACAAGAATAATGCACAATAAATTAGTTCACACTCCTCATTCAATTCATCAGTGTAGATTCCTACCTACATCCTTCATCACTCGTATGTTCAATACATTTTTAGATTTTTCATTTTTTCTTAGTTTTTGTTCTTCAGCAGTATAGTTATTTTTGGCCTAAAATGTCAAATGTTATTCATATGTGCTTAAAATCATGCGGATAATATCATATGTGTTCATTGGGGACTAGTTAGATCATTAATCATATTTATTTGCTAATCCCATGTCTAGATTGTGTACAAATTGCAAAACATAAAGTCAGTGTTGTGTGATTTCAAATTGTGCGGTCACACACCAAATATTATGGTATGTAGATTTTGAGTTAGGAAAAAATGTAATGCAAGAAAAGTACGGATTACACTCAAAATTTTGTGGTCTGTAGAAAAATTATGTGGCCACGGATCAGGAAGTGCGAGCGCACTTCAAAATTGTGCAGTTCGCAGAAGGCGGTTTGCGGCCGCAGTTAAAATTGTACGGTACGCACTGCCTCTTCTAAGTCTGTTTTCCTACAATTGTCAAGAATCCATCTATCTACATTGTGACCTTGAACTCTAACTGGTTCCTATTCCTATGAATTACAAACAACGGTTATATCGTATGGAAGAGGTGATACATCAAAAGGAGGGGTTAAACCCTCTAGAGGCCGAGGAAGAGGCAAACTCCCGCTATCAGTCCAAAGAGATATAAACAAGAAGGAAACTTCCAATCCTCGAACCCTCAAAATCCAGTAAGTATCTCCCGCATGGGGAAGCTTTAGAGGGCCACTCTATGGAAGCACAACCCGATGCCCAATATCAACCCAAACAGTTTACGGGTAGACTCCAATTTCGAGATGAATCCTCTTTCACTGTTAGTTCTTCTGAGGGTTCAGATGCCAACAACTAGGGTTTAGAATCCTCCTCTACACACACTCCTCCTGCACCCATTGATTTAGATGTTGATGATGATGTTACTGATGATGGTAGATGAGGTGATACTAGGGTGGGCGACCTTGAGAGGTCAAAAAAGAAAGAGATGTGGGAAGACCGATTTGTCAGCTTAACACCCTTCAACAAATTTAGAGAGTGGTAGGCCTAGAGATCTCGCATATTTGAGAGACAAATTTTACTGAAGGACTTGGATAAATACAATCCAAATGTCCTTAGACAGTTCTGGGAGCGTCAGGGGTGGATGTGGTTCACCTAGAGTTTCCAAAGCATCCTGAACCAAGTCTGTACCCAATCAATACACAAAGTGAGGAAATTGAAGAAAGGTACCAAAGTGACCAAAGTGAGGAATTTGAAGGTTAGATTCAATCAATACACTCTGAACACTTACATGGGATTTGAGGAGGTAGAGGCAGTCCAATACATGGAGAAGTTTGCTATGGGTGATACAGCTTACCCTTGGCTAGTATAGATCTTGGCAGCTCCAGGACCACCACCACCGTGGATCACAACGGGAGTTTCCATTGAACTAACGCTCTCAATTTTGAAGCAAAAAGGTGGCAAACTTTTGTGTGCAGCCGGATAGACCCGATAAGGAATAAGAATAATATGCCGCTTCCTCGAGCAGTTGTGGTGGCATTTGTTATGGCCTGTTACCCAATCAATGTGGGTGCCATCATTTCGGCCAACATGTTAGTGGTTGTCCGAAAAGGTGAAAGTTTTATCCATATCCTAACACCCTCACTAAATACCTTACGGATGGTAAATTGGAGCCAATAAGATCTAATATGCGGGTGAGGGCCAAAAGGCCCTTCACATAGTTCTCTTTGCAAATATTGGGGAACCCAAAGTTCAAGGGTAAAGCAAATACCATTGGTGGGCAATCTGATGAGCCAACAGTAGTGGTAAAATATTTAGCTGCTAAGCCTTCTACAGCAGCCGGTCCTTCCACCGAGACAGTTGACATGCCACCACCTCTATCTTCTAGATCATCTACATCAGTAGTAGTGTCTACCTCATCCACATATCCACTTACTACATGCGAGTCTCCCAGACATTGGCGAGTCTGAATAATTGGATGCAGACAACTACTTCAAAGTTGAGTGACATATCCAGTGCCATTGCAACACAGTCTTCTGCCCCTATAGCATCACATGTACCTCCGTTAGTGGAGGAAACATGATCCTAGACAATCAGAAGACCATCATGGATACATTGGTGGTGCATGAAAAAGCTATTGGGGAGTTGGGAACACGGGTAAAGAACATGCATAAATCTCAGGCTTTAAAAAAATTGGTGGATATATTGAGAAAATAAGTGGCCAAGATAGTATCCACTAGGGATATACCACATGATCTGTTGATAGAGTCAGTACCAGCAGCACCACCAGTACATGAGGCATTAGAGGCAGCAGCTGGCCATTCTGAAGAGCCAAACTCCCACACCGCTGAGCAGATGCTTCAGATGTTCACCAACCCTATTAATTTCCGACCGGAGGATGATGAGATCCAGTTGGCGGAGCTCGAGGATGCTCATGATCTCATGCACACTGAGACCACATAGGAAGTTCTTTTAACTCTCTACCCTTCCTTATTCTGATTTTTGTTACGCATTGAGGACAATGCTTATTCTTATTCAGGGGGTGGTCTATTTTGGTTGATTTGATATGACATTGAACTATAATAACTTTAATAATATTTTCCTTTTATCTTTATTCTCTCTTTTATTATGTATATATATTCCTCCCTTTCTTTTGATGTATATATATTCTATTCCCTTGGTTTGTATATTCATTTGTCTTACTTCCAGTAGTTTATTTCATAGCTTCTTTAGCTTGCTTTTTTTGGTGGTATAACTTCTTATTTACCTTAAGAGATTCTTTTTGATTTGGTATCTTATTTTATGTATAAGTTAGAAATAAGCCGTTTGTTTTTCTAATACCACGGTTCTTTCAAAATGTGGATTTTATGTGAACCGGGTGGCTCTTCCCAACGATGTATGGCATGATAATTCTTAAGGATTGAGTCCCTTTTTTATGTTTAGGTAAAAATAGTAGTATTAATGAATAAAAGGGTAAAGCATGCTTCACTTGGTTCCAACACATTTAATTACGGCCTTATGGTTAAAAATAAGTTCTTGGCACAAAATAGATCTAATTAGTGACCTTTAGACTCTTGTGATGACTTGAGCAACCATTGAGTGGTTTAGTTGAACCATTAGGTATTTTTATCTTGAATATGGTTATTGTGGGCCCTTGACTCTATTCTCTTCAACAATCCAATTGTGTGAGAAGTGTGATTTTTGTTCCAATTCCAAGTATCCGTGCGAATGGTCTAGAATTTGTCCCAAATGTGTTTCTAGGGGAAATTCTAAGTATTGCTTGGCTTGAGAAGTGATTGTAGGCTCTCATTGGCCCACTTGAAAGTTTCCATGTCCCACTAATGTAGGTATCCCTAGTCAACCCATTTGAGCCTAAGACCTACTCATTTGATAGCCACGTTACAAGCCTTACCCATTTTTTGGTGACCCTCTCTTGGCACCCTAACTTTCCTTATTACTCCTAACTAGTGATTGGCTATAACGTAAGTTTGGGGGAGATACGAGGTGTTTGAATGTGGTATATAGGCACAAAAAGAGAAGAAATAAAGAAAAGGAAAGGCGAAGAAAAAGAAAGAATGAACAAAAAATGCAAAAAATAAGTGAATAAAGCGAAGAGTTAAAGGGATTCAAAGAAAAACTATGATGCAAAGCATGAAAAAAACAAGGAAGGAGAAAATGACCTTCATGACCGAGGAAGAGTGATGTTATGTCTCTCTAGTTCCCATAAGGAAAAATTTAATGACTCAAAGACTCGACAAAACATAATCCAAAAACAGAAAAATGGAGTGCTCAAGGAAAGATGAACCTATTTCTATTCCAACATTCTCTACCCTTGCCCAAAAGCCTTTATTACGTTCTGCAAAATCCCTATGTGATTTTCAGCCGAGTGAACTTGCATTAGTGGTGATTTACATAAGGGGCAAGCATATGGTACTTAGAGTCGTACTTGTGAAAGCACTGATAATCCACTCCCTTAAGCTGGAACATAGTGAAAGCAATCCTACTAGACTCGTAATACCCATAGTATGGACGATACTGTGGCAGTCCTCAAGGAAACCCTGGCATCATCTGATGCCAAACCACTAAACGTAGGAGGGTGGTACTTCTTGTACCTCTTGAGGCTGAGTTGCTTCCCTCAAAACTGTTGCTCAAACGTTGGGCTGAACCGGGGCTACCAGTTTTACTAGTATGACCTCTAGGATCTGGTCAACCTGAAATCGCTACTCTGGGGTACGAGGGGCAGGAGTCTATGCTCCTTCCCCGGCCTAAGATGTGGCAAGAGTAAGTGGTAAAAACCCTGCCTAAGCCAAAGTGTCGAACATGCTCAGAAATTGGGAGAGAGTCTCTTGGAGAGCTGGTGTATTAACATGTGTCATAGGTGCCTGCCCTCTAACTGGAGCTAATGGTTGCTCCTTTGTAGCAGCTCGTGCGGATGCTCTGCTGCATCACATGGACGTCCTCGGCCTCTATCCTAGCCCTGGCCTCTTGTGGCTCTAGTAGGGGGCGCGGTGTCTGGTCATCTGATTCAGCTGTACATGTCCTCACCATCTGCGAGAAAGACAAAAATTTAGAATCCGAAGTCAAAAATTTTGCATACCAAGGAATCAAAGAAGTGAAGCTTTTCCTAACAGTTCTATAGCCTCCCTAAGATAAGTATAAACGTCTTCGTACCGATCCGCGAGACTCTACTAACCTGCTTGTGACTCATAATACCTATGAACCTAGAGCTGTGATACCAACTTGTCACTACTCCAATTTCCCTTCGTATGATATCGTGACAACACCTAGTCTCTAAGACTATGTAAGCCTAACAACATGCGGAATAATTGAAATAATAGTTCAAAAGATCAAAACATCAACTATATAAAATAAAACCTGTAACTCAACATGTACATCTCCCAAAACCCGGTGAAATATAAATCACAAGCTAGATACAGTGTTGAACAATCCTAATATCAATATCTACCAAAAATGTAAAAAAAACACAGAAGAACAGGGTAGAAGGGGACTCCCAGTCCTACTGACACGGGCATGTGTACCTTGAGGTCTCTAAAAGTAAGCCACTCAATGCGCTAATACTAAAGCTGATAGGATGTACCTAGATCTGCACAAAACATGTGCATAATTGTAGTATAAATACACCACAACGATCACAGTAAGTGCCAGGCCTAAATAATAAATCCCATAGTTAAATAATGAATACAGATTTAAGAAAGAAAGTAATTCAACTAAACATGTAGTTCAAGCTGCATATAAGAGATAAAACAGGTAGACATGTGAAATTAGGATAAACATGTTGACTATGACATCCTAAAGTAACCCAATTAAGGCGTAAAAAGGAAACCATGTAGCTAAAATCGGAGTTTCAACCTTTAGCCCATGTACGCACTCGTGACCTTGCGTACAGGTCCTTCACATATCACAGCAATACCAAATCCTATGAGTAATTTCTCCCACACAAACCATTTACCTCAAATCACGCTAAATCAATCCACTAGAAGGCCTTTTCCTCGATTTTTCCACTCTGAACGATTCAAATCTAGCCAAAATAATTTCATACTATGAATATAACTATAGGAAACTGATTCAAACAATGAAAGTACGATCTTTTCAAAGAACTAAAAAATCGACCCAGAAAGCAAATTCGGGCATGCATCTAAAAAATCGATCAAATTTATAAAATTTGAACACATATTTGATATCGAGTCTAACTATACAAAAATTATACAAATCTGATACCAAAATCTCGCTCAAATCCCCAAAATTCGGCCTAAGAAGGTTCATCTATTTTCCATAAACTTTTCAAATAAATCCCAATTAAATGATGAAATTATATAGATTAGCGAAATTTAGTCAAAAACACGTTAAGAAGCCTTACCCCAACAGTCCCTTTTAAAATCCCTCAAAATTTTGCCTTAAATCGAGCTCTCTAATTACAAATTGTGTAATATGAAATAAACCCTCGATCTTGAAACTTAATTCAGTTGCCCGGCTATATACACTACGCTATCGCAGAAATTACTTTGCGTTCGCAAAGAATGAAATTACTAACAGCTCAAAAAGTTTATCGCAAATGCGATATACTGCATGCAATCATGGAGCACTGCTTTATCAAAGCTATTCAATGGCAGTTACCCTCACATGATCGCAGAGAACAAGAGCATGGATCAGCTGCCCCCAAACTCCTCTCTACGAACACGACCTTCACCACGTGCTCGCGATGCACTGGGAACTAACCTTCCGCGATCGCGTCTCCCTCTATGCGAGCGCGTAGAGTAAAACCATAAGTCAACCAAAAAAAATCCCTTTGCGATCGCGTGCCAAACCTCGTTATTGCAATGAAGGAAACCAGACCTGAGAAAAAGCAGGAGCTTTAACTATTCTTCAATGATACAAAAAGTGCCGAACATGGCCTGAGTCACCCCCGAGGTCCCCGGGGCCTCAACCAATCATACCAACAAATCCTAAAACATCCTACGAACACGTTCGAAGTGTCAAATTTTATCAAACAATACTAGAATCACGAATCATGCATAAATTCAAGCCTCGAACTATGAACTTTCGAATTTCGAAATCAATGTCGATTCATACCAAAACAACTCCGATTGGCTATAAATTTTGCACACAAATTATAATTGATATTACGGGCCTATTTTAACTTCTGAAATTGGGATCCAACCCCAGATATCAAAAAGTCCACTCCTGGTCAAACTTTCCAAAATCTTTCAACTTTCCAATTTTCGCCAATTAACTCTAAAATGACCTACGGACTTGCAAATCAATGTCTGGACATGCTCCTAAGAACAAAACCACCCTAGAGAGCTATTGGATGCGTAAAAACTCCATTCCGGAGTCATCTTCATCCAAGTCGGACTACGATCAACTCCCACGACTTAAACTTCTTACTTAGGGACTATGTGTCCCATTTCATTTCCGAACTCTCTCGAACCCAACACCAAGCACTCCGTCAAGTCACATAATCATAAAATTAAACAATAAAAGCAATAAATAGGGGGATCGAGGCTAATGCACCTAAAACAACCGGCTGAGTCGTTACATAAAACCTCAACCTGAAACTATTTTTGTGGGCTTGACATATGACAACTCCCTATTGAAAGGATATGTCCAAAAACATGAATATGAAGGCATACCAAAATATTGCAAATATGTTAAAAAAGTTGGACAAGTGATGATTAACTATCGAGTATTAGAAAGGAAGAATGTTGTTGAGAATGGGGAAGAAGAGAAAATAAAAAGCAAAGACTCTTAAGAGCTGAAAATTTCATAGAAAATGAAAAAGAGAACAATGAGAATATTGATACCGGAAATGAAGTCAAGAGAACTGAATAAAATAAAAACAAGCAAACAAATTTAATATGGAGGAAGATGTGAATGTCGATCAAAACAAGAGAAAGAACAAAGACAATCAAAACAACAAGGAGGAAAAATAATGTGCCCCTAAGCCCGATAATGAGACTATTACCCCACATATACACGAAAAGGGAATTAAAGATAAGGAAGAGAATACCAATATCAAATCAAGAACTGGAAAGAATAAAAAGAAAATCAAAGCCAAAAAGATCCCGAAGGAGAAATCCAAGGTGACATTTAAGCATATATCAGCCCATAAAAGCAACAAGAGGAAGAAAGAAAAGATAATTCATATCAATTCTGCATAAGGATCTGAAACTAGAAAAATGAAGAAAAAAGAAGAAGAAAAAGCTAGCTAGGTTAAAATAGGAGTATATTCACTGATTAACCCTTACATTGAGGAATCCTATCTATATATATAGACTGTGTGCGTGAGGAGCATCTGCAGCAGACCTAGGATCGTACAACTGCAGATGAGAATCCACAGTGGACCCTCCGCGAATAAGACAAGGTAAAATTACGGACTAATGTGTAATAAACCTAACTTACACTTTAAAAGTAGTGGGACCTAAGTGTAACAAATGAAACTTATTATAAAGGAAGTTCTGTAACGACTTTAACGGCAAAGTACTCCTCCGCAAGCTTCACGTACAACTTTCTTAAGCTGCTCGTATCAGATCCCCCTTGTTGAAACCTTCCTTGTCCTCAAGGAAGAAAGCTGGAAACCTTGTCTTCAAGGAATGATATTCCTCCCATGTTGCCTGTTCGGGTGTAGTGTTCTCCCACTGAACAAGTACCTGGACAATGGCCTTGTTACCCTTCTGTACCATGCGCCTTTCCAGAATGAGCTGTGGTTGAGGACAATAGGGACTTGCAATATCCACGACTGGAGGATGTGAGATTTTGTCAGGTAACTTGTGGCAAGGTTTTAGTTGAGATACATGGAAGGTTGGGTGAATGAGGAGTTGAGAGGGTAGGGATAATCTATAAGCAACACTGCCAACCTTGTGAAGGATTTGGTATGGTCCATAGTATTTGGAGGATAGTTTAGAGAAGTGAGAACCTGACATACTTAGCTGTCTATAGGGTTGAATTTTGAGATAAACCCAGTCTCCCACCTTATATTGTCTGTCAACCCTATGTTTGTTAGCTTGTGATGCCATTCTCTGTTGAGCTCTATGAAGATGATGTTTTAGCAGCTGATACTTGAACTCCCTAGTGAGTAAGCTTCTGTCGACTTCTTCCATAACTGAGTCCCCTGCCATGTATGGTAAGTGTAAGGGAGGAGGTTGTCCATACAGAGCTTCATAAGGTGTGGTTTGGATTGAAGAATGAAAGGTGGTGTTGTACCACCATTCTGCAGCAGCTAAGTATGTGAACCAATCCTTCTGTGAATCAGCACAAAAGCATCTCAGATATGTTTCCAAGCATCTGTTCACTACTTCTGTTTGCCCATCTGATTGGGGGTGATAGGCTGTTGAGGTGCTGAGAGTCACACCTTGCATAGAAAACAACTCCTGCCATAGTTTGCTAGTGAAGATAGGATCTCTATCACTAACTATGTCCTCACGCATCCCATGTAGCTTGAATACATTCTCCATAAATAGTTTGGCAATGTCTCCAGCAGAGTATGGATGAGACACACCAATGAAATGGGCATACTTAGTGAGTCTGTCCACAACCACCCATATAACAGGACTTTCCTTGGGATTTGGGCAATCCTTCAATGAAGTCCATACTGATACTACTCCATGCAATGGTAGGCAACTTAAGGGGTTGGAGTAGACCTGGATAGGGAGAGGTTTCATACTTGCTTCTTTGACAGACATCACATTGTTTGACATAGGTGTGAACCTCTCCCTTTAGGCCTCTCCAATAAAAAAGAGCTGCTATTCTCCTGTAGGTGTTGTCTATCCCTGAGTGACCTCCACCAGTAGTGCTATGCCACAACTGGATAATGTTCTGCCTGAGTTGTGCATCTGGTCCAACTACCAGCTTTCCATTTCTCCTGAGCTGGTCATGAGTGAAGGAATACCCTTGGTTATCAATGCTCCCTGCCTTTAGTGTGTTTATCAGGGTAGTGAGATTAGGATCCAAATCCCAACTCTTCATAATAAGCTCCAGCAGATTAGTTTGTACAGTAGATAGTGTCAATGCAGCTAGTTCCACCAATGGTAGCCTTGACAAGGCATCTGCAACCTTGTTCTCCTTGCCCTTTTTGTATTCAATGGTGAAGTCAAACTGCATCAGCTTGGTGATCCATTTAAGTTGGGAGCCTGTGTGCAACTTCTGCTCTAACAGAAACTTTAGTGCCTTTTGGTCTGTCTTAACTATAAAGGGCCTTCCTGTCAGGTATTGAGTCCATTTAGTGACTGCCATCACTAAAGCCAATAGCTCCTTGTCATAAACAGACAGAGACTGGTGTTGAAGGGATAATCCTTTACTGAGATATGCAATTGGCTGTCCTTGTTGCATGAGGACAACTCCTATTCCCATGCTGCAAGCATCAGTTTCCACTGTGAAGGGGAGTGAAAAGTCTGGTAATACCAGCACAGGTGCAGAAGTTAAGGCTCTCTTCAGTTGACTGAAGGCAGCAGTTGTCTTGCTGGTCCACAGGAAGTTATCTTTCTTGAGTAGCTCTGTCAAAGGTTGGCTAATGACACCATACCCTTTGATGAATCTCCTGTAGTACCCTGCTAAGCCTAAGAACCCTCTCAGTTGCTTGAGGTTGATAGGTTGTGGCCAAGATTGTACAGCTGATATCTTTTTTGGATCAGTGGCAACCCCTTCAGCTGAGATGTAATGCCCCAAGTATTCAACCTTGTCAGCAGCAAAAACACACTTGCTCATCTTAGCAAAGAGTTGATGTTGCACCAGGAGATCAAAGGCAATTCTGAGATGCTGTAGGTGATCTTCAAGGCTCTTGCTGAATATCAGTATGTCATCAAAGAAAACCAGTATAAACTTCCTCAAGTAAGCTTGGAAGATGTGATTCATCAATCCTTGAAAGCTGGAAGGGGCATTAGTCAAGCCAAAGGGCATGACTAGATACTCATAATGCCCAGAATGAGTTCTGAAGGCTGTTTTGTGGATATCTGAAGGTGTCATCCTTATTTGATGGTAACCAGCCTTCAGGTCTATCTTGGAATAGATCTTGGACCCACCTAGCTCATCCAATAATTCTTCAATAAGTGGAATAGGAAACTTATCCTTAATAGTAAGCTTGTTAAGGGCCCTATAGTCCACACACAATCTCCAGGAGCCATCTTTTTTGTTTACTAGGACCACAAGGGAGGCATAAGGGCTGGAACTGTATTGTATGATTCCTTGTTTCAACATTTCCTGTGTCATCTCTTCAATCACATCCTTCTGAATTGGAGAGTATCTGTAGGGCCTTGAATTCACTGGTAGACTTCCTTCCACTAATGGAATATGGTGATCAAACACACCCCTAGATGGAGGCAATTGTTTTGGTTCATCAAACAACTCTTGATATCCCTCCAGCAAAACTTGCACTTCTACAGGGATTGTCTGAGGCTGAGAATCAACTTCCCTTTCTGTGCTTGGTCCTGAACAGACTTTAATCATGAACAGCTGAGCATTAGAATCTGTGACCTTGTCAAGTGCCTTAGCAGTGACAGTTTTGAAAGTAGGATGGATCCCTTGCAAGGTGACAGATTTCCCTTGATACATAAACTGCATCCACAACTTTGCAAAGTTGATCTGTATATCTCCTAACTTGCTTAACCACTGGACTCCTAGAACCACATCACAACTCCCAATGGGTAGGATCAAGAAATCATCTGAGAACACCAATCCTTGCATTAACCAAGTAAACCTCTTGCTTCCCTTAACTGATTGTATTACCCTCCCATCTGCTACTGAGACATCCTGAGGTGCCATTTGATAGACCTTACACCCAAGCCTCTTGGCTGTCTGCTCATTTATGAAGTTATGGGTGGATCCACTATCAATCAAGACATTGATAGGCTTCTGTTCAGTGAATCCTTGAATTCTCAGAGTTTTATAGCTCTTAGATCCATTCAAGGCTTCCAAGGATATCTCACAGTTCTCTATGGGCTCCTCTACTGTCACCACCTCCAGAGCTTCATTGGTTTCCTCTAGAGTTGGCTCATCTTCTTCCCTCAACTGTTCTTCCTCCAACTCCAAGGAGTATATTTGTCTTTTTGCTTTACACTTGTGGCCTGGAACAAACTTTTCATCACAGAAAAAACATAGCCCATTGGCTCTCTTTTCATCCATTTCAGCAGGAGTTAACCTTCTTCTCCTGTTAGTATCAAAATTTGCCACTATAGGTCTTCTGTAAGGAGCCTGGTTCCCTTTGAATAAGCCACCTCCTGCAGGAACATTGGAACTCCTAGTTGCAGGTACTGAAGTGAGTGTCCCTCTGAGAGCCTTAGCTTGTGCAGCAAAGTTAGCCTCCTGTAGCCTTGCCAAGTAGTATGCCTGAGGAAGGTTGGTAGGATGGCTGAGTTTTACAGCATGGCTAAGTTCAGGTTTCAAGTTGTTCAAGAAAATGCTGATGGCATGCTCAGTAGATAGGTTGATCCTAGTCATGACACTCACAAATGCCTTCTGATACTCCTTAACTGTGCCAGTATGCTTAATGTTCATCAACTCAGTCATGGGGTCTGAATATTCAGCACCAAAACTATCACAAAGTGCCCATAAATACTCTTCCCAAGTTGGTAAAGGCATAGTACCCCTGCTCCTCATATACCCTAGATGCCATTGCAGGGCATCACCCTCAAAATGTAAGGAGACCAACTTCATCTTCTGTTGAAGTGTAACCTCTTCATCAGCAAAGAATTGTTCAACCTTGTATAGCCATGTCCTCAAATCATCTCCATTGAACTTAGGGAACTCTACCTTAGTGTATTTGGTATAGGGGATGTTAGGTAAGTTTACTGTTGGATTGGCTGCTGCTTGGGGATGGTTAGGATGCTGGTACATAGGAGGGGGTATTTGAGTGGTTTGAGTGAGGTAAGGTGAAGGATATTGTGTGGCTGAAGGGTATTGCATATAGGGAGGCAATACTCCCATAGGTGAGTTATGATTTCCATTCACCACAGGCTGGTAGTATCTACCATTGAAAGGGGGAGTGGAGTACTGCTGTAGTGGTGGATTAGGGGGCCTGGAATATGGAGAAGACAGGTTAGGAGGCATATAGGTCTGTGGGTGTTGCAGTGGTGGTGTGTTCACAATGACAGATCTGAGGGAATGTTGTTGAGGTTGGTTTGAGGTCGCAGAAGTAGTTGTGTGGGCTGCTGTGCTAGAGTTGGCTGGGGGGTTGTTGGTTGGCAAACTGACATTAGAAGGCCTCAAGGGTTGAGTTGGTGCATTAGTAGCAAGTGGAAATACAGTCATAGTGGTAGTGTTTGGGTTACTAGAGCTAGGTGTGGTTAAGTCTCTAAAATCAAATGGTCTATCATGAGGAGAGTAGAGTTCACCTTCGATTTGCAGTGCCTTCTTGTCCCTTTCTGGCCTTTTTCCTCCATGGATGATTTCATTGAGAACCTCCCTCAGTTCACTCAGAGATTCCTCCTGCAACTTGCTGCTTTGCTCTTGAGCTGCCTCCAGTTGTTCCTGCCTGGCAGCATAGCTCAACATTTCAGCTGAAATTTTGTGTAATGTCTCCATGACTTCCTTCATTTCGTTGGTCATAATCACAGTGTCGAGGAAAGTGCTCTGATACCACTGATAGAACTTAAGCAATGGAACAGTAACTAAGGAAAAACAACCGCAAAAAGAAGAAACAGAAGCTGCGCAGCAATGGAAAGATGAAGAAAAAAAGAAGAAGAAAAGCTAGCTAGGTTAAAATAGGAGTATATTCACTGATTAACCCTTACATTGAGGAATCCTATCTATATATATAGACTGTGTGCGTGAGGAGCATCTGCAGCAGACCTAGGATCGTACAACTGCAGATGAGAATCCACAGTGGACCCTCCGCGAATAAGACAAGGTAAAATTACGGACTAATGTGTAATAAACCTAACTTACACTTTAAAAGTAGTGGGACCTACGTGTAACAAATGAAACTTATTATAAAGGAAGTTCTGTAACGACTTTAACGGCAAAGTACTCCTCCGCAAGCTTCACGTACAACTTTCTTAAGCTGCTCGTATCATAAAAGCAACAAGAGGAAGAAAGAAAAGATAATTCATATCAATTCTGCATAAGGATCTGAAACTAGAAAATGCAAGTAGGGAGAACCTTTGAAAAGTGATGAACATGGAAAATAGAATAAGGTAAAGTCGAGAACAATAAAAAGACGGAGAAAGTTACAACAATGACCAAGGGAAAGTCAACAATTCAAATAGCATTAACATAGTTCAAGCGTCAAGCAACATACAAGAGAAAAAGTGACAACAAACTGAACACAACAAAGAAAAGCAATTTATGGATCAGGAACCTAGTGAAGGGTCCAGTAGAGTTCCATCTCAGATTAAAGCTCTACCAGGATTGAACTTAGTTGTTCATTCAAATACCGAACCAACAAAGGACAATACTGAGGGATATAAGTACAATGAGCATACTAACCAGATCATCAAAATGACATCTACTGATGGCAAAATTGTTACTGCTTGGATACCAGAGAACCAAATTCACGAAGGAGCTGAGGGGAGTATTAACTATTAGGGCTACTCTGCAGCAGAAAAGGGAAAAAATTGGGACAAAAGAAATAGCAAAAAAACCAAAGTTTAATCCCCCACCCCCTCCGCCCCCCAAAAAAAAAAAGGGGGGACGGAAGACAATTTAGCTCTACCCATGTATTCCATGATTAAAGCAATATTTTGGAATGTAAGAGGGGTGAAATCAAAATAAGCCATTAATAGGCTCAAAAATCCTATCAATTTCAATAAGGTGAAGTTTGCTATTATTCTAGAACCTTTTGTTAGCATGAACAAGGTTGATGCTTACATGAAGTACCTAGGATTTCAATATCGTATTTCTAATGTCAACAGAAAAATTTAGTTTTTTTGGTCTGAGAAATATCATACCTCTGTAATTGAAAATAATGACCAACAGATTACCATCAAATTAAATCAATGAGCTACTACTACATACCTTTATATCACTACGGTCTATGCTAAATGTATAACTACAGAGAGGAAAGATTTATGAAGTAGCTTAAAAAATGTTCGTCTACAAGTGAAGGGGCCATGGTGCATTATTATATATATATATATATATATATGTATATATGTATAATAAATAGAATATACATTTAAAGTGCCACTCTATAAAACAAAGTTGGTAAAGGTGCCAGTGGCAAAGGCCTGTATTTTCATTCATTAGGGCGCAAGTTCGATTCAGGTGGGAGCAAATAATTTTTTGGCTTACATTCAATTGCAATTTTAGGGGGTCGGCACCCGTAACCCCTAAATCTTGGATCGCTAAATGTATAACTACAGAGAGGAAAGATTTATGAAGTAGCTTAAAAAATGTTCGTCTACAAGTGAAGGGGCCATGGTGCATTGGAGGTGACTTCAATGTCATTTTGGAGAAGAAAAAGTTGGAGGCAAACCTCACAGAATGTACAAGATTTTAGATTTTAGCAGGTGCATAGACTCTTGTGATGTTACAGACTTGGGTTGATTGGAACCAAGGTATACATGGTGCAATACCAGAAGACCAAGGAAGAGAATTTGGAAAAGTCTTGATCGAATTTTCATGAAAGATAGCTGTGTCGGGTCTGCCGCTCAGTTGAAAACTATGAAACAATCTTACTTTGAAAGGGGAGTCGGTGCCAACAATCGAAAAGATAGGAAGAGGGGTGGTTTACTCATTCGTATTCCAGTGGTTTGGGCTTAGATGTGACCTTTCATTCCTTAGGGAGTGAAAGGGTAAAGGGGAAATGGTGGGTGGCCCAAGATCGATATCGCACAGAAGGCCCCAAGTATTTCAAGGTAACATGGTTAGGCATCTTGGGAGAACAGTGTCTGAACATAGACCATTGCTCATAACCATCCAGAACGATCAAACAAAAGGCATCAACTAGAATTTTGGGTTGAACAACCAACTTTTTGCATATGGTGGAGGAAGTGTGTAACACTAATATCACTGGAAAAATCTATATATTTCAACAGAAATTAAAGATCCTCAGCAAGAAACTCAGTAATTGATCAAGAGAGATAGTAGGAAATGTCTTCGATCATGTCAATTAATGGGAAGACAAAATACAAATCTTGGAAGAACTAGACCTCTTACACAACAATGAGCAATGCAGCGAGGATCTTAACAGAGACCAAACTGATTACACAAGTGGATCAATATGCAGAAAGCATTACTGAAGAAAAATTTCAAGTTAAATAGATGAAAGGGCTGACTGCAATAGCAAATACTTCCATAGTCTCTTGAGGGACTGAAGAATGAGACTGCAACTTCACAGGAAAAAAAAACCACAGAGACAAATGGTTTTAAAGGGATGATGAGATTGCCAAAGCTGTTATTCATCACTTTACGCAACTATTTATTCATAAGCATAAGTTCATAGACTATATGATCTTGGATAATATTCCTGTTTGTATCACTGATTAGGACAATAATGTCCTTACTTCTATACCCAACCTGGATGAAATTAAGGATGCTATATTTGGTATGAGTGACTCAATTTCTGCTAAATCTGATGGGTACAATGGCACCTTTTACCATAAATATTGGGGCATTATCAAGGAGGACCTGAAGAACCTAATTAAAGACTTATTCAATAAAAAAATATTCACCAAGTTTTTATCGCACACCTGCCTTGTTCTTATTCCAAAGGTTGATTCCCTTCCAATTTTTGGAGCTCAGACCTATAAGTTTGAGTAACTTCTTTAGTAAAATTATTTCCAAGATCCTCTCTGGAAGACTCAATCCTATATTGATTAAATCCATATCTAATATTCAGAGTGGTTTCAAAAGGAGATTGATCACTGAAAATGTGATGCTTGCTCAGGAATTGGTCCAAGGCATAAATCAAAGCAACAAAGGAGAAAACATGATCATCAAGTTGGATATGAAAAGATATGACGGGATGTCCTGGAAATTTATTTTGGTTGTGATGAGAAAATTCGGATTCTCCAGTCATTGTTTGGAGACTCATTTATGATGTGTGGTATTCCATAATTATAAATGGAGAAAGGAAAGATTTCTTTATATCCAGTCAAAGTCTCAAAAAGGGTGATCGTTTGTCACCTTCTAATTTTATTATTGGAGCAGTGGTTCTTACTAGACTTTTGAACAAGCTCACTGGAAAAATAAACTTTCAGCATGACTACCACTGGCTCTATTATAACTTATTTTGCTTATGCAGATGATATGGTAATATTCATAGGGTAAATAATATATATCAATCAATATCACCATGGAGCAGGTTAAAAGATATGAAAAAGACTCTGGTAAAAAGATTAACAATGGCAAGAGCTTTTTCATTACGAATCCTTATACTTTTGCTTATAGGATTAACAAAATGAGAGAAACATCTGGCTTTATGGACAGGGAGTTCTTATTTTTATATCTGGATGTCCTAATTACTATAAAAGGAAAAAGTTTAGTTATTTTGATGGCATGTTGTCTAAAATAGTGAAGAGGTTAAATGGATGGAATTAAAGGAAAGATGTTATCTTATGGTGACAGAGTGGTGTACATAAAAAGTGTGCTTCAATCCCTTTTTACCCACATTCTTTCTGCAATGAACCATCCTAAAGATATCTTGAAGCTCATGGAAAAGCATTTTGGTAAATTTTTTATGGGGATCCGCTGAAGGCAAAGACAAGTATCAGTTGAGTTCTTGATGTAACCTTTGTCTACCTAAGGAAAAGAGAGTGCGGTAGGTATGAGAAACATGTATGATATCAGGAGACTCTAACTCTAATGAGATAGTGGATTTTTTTTTGTGCAAAAGATATATATATATATATATATATATAGATCAAGCTCTTACAGAGGTTAAGGTGATGCACAAGAGGCATCAGATTTACATTAGTAGATACACACCCTAAATTAGATATTTCCCTACTAGGAGACATAGTAGTACTTAGCACATCTATAGTGTTAGTATTTACAGTAGATAGAGTAGTCCTATTATTATTACAAGCTGTCGTACTAGCCGATTTGACCAGTCGTTTATGTATTGTTCCTTGCTGGTCATGATGGTAGAGGGATGTCACAAAAGGTGGTGGTAGTTGATATATCATACAAAATGAGATTGCTGCGCTCCGAACTTTGCAAGACTATCCGCAACACTATTCTGCTCTCGATACACACTTGAAATGGTTGGACTATCCAGAAGTAGGAGGAGCCACCTGCAATCATGTATTATGTTATTATATTGTGGTACAAGGCATAATAATATATTTTTTACTGCTTGGGAATCTGCTTCAATGACAATGGGTTTCAAATTCAATTGCAAGGCAATTAGCAATCCTTTGAGCAAAGCTAACAGCTTAGTTTGGATTGGTGTTCCGTGTATTGAGGCTCCTGCAAAACCCATGATCCATTGGCCGTTGTTATTGCGAATAACACCACATATACCACACGTAGAGTTGTTATTGGAACAAGAGCCATCTATATTAAGTTTATACGTTTGGGCTGTGGGAGGGTGTCATTTAACATATAGGGGTAATAAGGGTCTTGTACTGCATCTACTGTTTGTAAGGTAGTAGAATTCAGCAGACTTTTTGTAAATAATACTAAGCTCCAAGCATGTTTTCCTTTTTTCAAAACAAAAATTATTTCGATGAAGCCATATTTCCCACAACGCAAAAGGGAGCAATGTTGTATTAGGTATTTGTGGTTCAAAAACTGGTAATTTTTTATTAAAGAACTTCTTAAAAATTTGTAGATTATTATTGGAAGCATGGAGAGTGTCGAGATTGACAGAATTAAGGAGTTTTATCCAAATGCATTTGGCGATGGGACATTGGAGGAGGATGTGTAGTACAGTTTCAGGACCCAATCTACATTGAGGGAAAATATCCGTGTTTACAATGGTAATCTATATAGATAAGAAGCAGTTGGGAGCCTGTCATGACACACTAACCAAAGAAAATGGGCAATTTTTGGTGGAACATGTAATTTCCAAATCCAATTAAAATTTGAAGTAGGAAGTATGGTCACATTGGATTTGAGAGATAATAAGGTATACATGGATTTAACAGAAAACAAACTTGTGGTGGTAAGATTCCAGTAGATATGATCAAAAGTATATGGCCGGATAGCCATATAAATATTATATATGGACTCCTGTTTATGATGCGGTAATACAAAAGGAAGTTGATCTAGATGCCATCTATGGTTACAATAATAATATGAAACAGTTTTACCTTTCTTCTGATCTAGGAAAAGGGCCAGAAATATAGTTGCGAATGTTTGTATTGTGGTAAATCCAAGGATCTATCCAGAACTTCACATTTTTTGCAGTTGCTAGATTCCATTTGAAACCTAGTCTACATGATGCCCATCCTTGCATAATATTCCTCCAAATGGGGAGGTATAATTCCTTTGTAAATTGGCTGATTTCACATAGTTCCTCAACAGAACTTGAGCCCATAACTGAGTAGGGTAGTGAAATAATCTCCAAGCTAGACTGGCATGTAGAGCTTTATTTTTTAGGTGTAAATTTTGTATACCTAATCCTCCTGCAATTAGTGGTTGAGTGACTGTGTGTCAGTTGATGAGGTGAAGTTTCTTTTTGCTAGTAGTACTTTCCCATAGAAAGTTTCGTTGTATTCTATTGAGCGAATTTATGATGTTTGTTGGTAGGGTAATATATTGCATTACATGGTTGGGAAGTGAATTTAAAGTAGATCGTATTAAAGTAGTTCTACCTGCTTTAGATAAGAAATTCGTTTTCCAACCTGCTAGCTTATTGCGAAAATTATCAATCAGAAATTGGTAATCATTTTTTCATTTTTTGTAGATTTCTTGGTGAATATATTAAACCCTGGGTATTTATCAAAACTTATTCCCTCCTGCATATTGAAAGTGTACATGATATTATTTTTAGTGAGAGTAGAACAATTTTTAGAGAAAGTTTTTTTGACTTTTCGAAGTTGATAGTTTGCCCCGAAGCAGTGGTGAAATCAGCTAGGGTAGCAACAATTTATTTTGAAGAAGTAGTTGTAATCTTTGAAGTAAGTATAATGTCATCGGCAAAAAACAAGTGTGATAATTGAGGTCCTTTGCTACTAATGGATATTGGTGACCGTATACAATAATCGACTGAGGTATTAATGTTTCTAGAGAGTATTTCTAGACAAATAATAAATAAATAAGGTGATAAAGGGTCATCTTGTGTAATACCCCGAGTAGGCATGAAATAATCAGTAGGTTTGCATTTATCAAAATTGAAATAGTAGCAGAAGTTATGCAAGAAATAATTAATTGTACGAAAGGATGAGGAAAATTTAAGGCACAAAGAGATTGGTGAATGAAGGACTTAAAAGCATTTGGCGATTATTCCCTTTCATATTACGGAATCTAGTAAAGATTTCCTGAACTATAATAGCATTATCAGCAGCACGTCTATTCCTTAAAAAACTTGATTGGTTAGGACTAATTAGGTGATCTAAAAACGGTTTTAGTCTATTTACAATGATTTTTGTGATGATTTTATAAATTGTATTGCAAAGACTAATATGTCTATAGTGATTGACCATCGAAGCTTGTTTGTTCTTAGGAATTAAACAAACAAAAGTTTTGTTGATTGAAGAATCCATCAAGTGATTGTTGAAAACAGTATGACAAAAAGACTTAACAGAGGTGCCTATAGTATCCCAATATGTTGATAAAAGAAAGGATGAAGTCCATCCGGTCCAAGAGCTTTTAAAGGTTTAAAAGATCGTAAAGATTTTATTATTTTCCAATCTTGTAAGGGGAGATTGAGAGGAAAATTTTCGTTAGTAGTAAGTAAAACTCTTTAAAAGATAATATATATATATATACTCTAATCACAATCCTATTCGTAACAATAATAAGAATAAATTCGTGTTTTAGCAAATATTAAAACCAATATTGGCACGGTGCTTTTTCCCTTTGTTTGTTCGTCTCATAGCTTAAGACAAACTTCGCTATTCCTAACGTGTCAAACATTAACTCACACATAAAAAAAAAAGGCGAAATACATAAACAGCCCCTTTAAGTTGTTCATAACGACCAATTGAACACTTTAACTTGGTATCTGATCAGATAGAAACTTTTATTTTACACAGATGTGTCTCGTGAACACCCAGTTCAACAAATCTTATGTGTGAGTTACACTCGCTGATGACATGTCAAAGTGCCAAATTATCGGGTGACACGTGTATTTCTTAAATAACTTATAATTTATATTAAAAAATAGTAATAATTTTAATTAAAAAAGGAATAAAAGGACCCTACTTTTCCACCTCCCAACCAAAACCATCACCTAAGCCACACTAAAACAACCAAAAAGTCATAAACCATCAAAGAATAGTTAGCTTCTTCTTCCTTTAACGCCATGGATGTTGCTCTTTTTTACTAGTGTAACACAACAAGAAATACAACAAAAGCTCTCACCTTTAATCACTATTTTCCTAAAATGTTCAATTTCTCCTTCCCAAACATTCCCTCCTCTATTGCAGGCACCACCACTCCTTTACTCCATTAAAAGTCATTGTTCACTTTGCTTCCATTACCGCTCTTCCCAAATTTTGTTGCTGCTCTTCCATTGATTTGGTTCCTCTATTTGGTCTCATATTAATCTTTCCGCCACCGCCCGTCAAAATCCCTTCACTATTTTTTCTTTCTTCTTTCTCAATATTAAATCATAAATCGTCTCAACCCACTTGATTGATATACTTTTACCAGCAAAACAAACACTGTAAAATCCAAATCGTGGTGAAACTTGAAGGTTTTAGATATTTTTTTTTTAAAAGTTGGGGAAGGGAGATTGAAGAAAGTGTTAGTGATTATATGGTGGTATAATAATAGAATTTTTTAATTTTTGAATTTGCTTAATAGTGGATAGTGATTATAGTTGTAATGGAAGTTGTGTCTTTAATGTATTTTTTCTGCCATGGAGGAAAAAATGAGTAAGTTCAGGGAAAGGACTGCTGAAGATGTGGAGAAAATATTGGAGGAGGAGGTATAAAAGTTAGGTGGGTTCAATTTTAATTTAGGAAAAGAAAAGAGATAAATCTAATTTTTAAGATCTTCACGCGCTTATATCTGAGTGTAACACACAAAATTTGCCATGTCAGCGTGAGGTGTTTAAGAGAAAATATTTCTACCAAACAGAGGTGTCTATCTGATCAGACGCCAAGTTAAGGTGTTCAATTGATCGTTGTGGACAACTTAAAGGGGCTGTTTATGTATTTCGCCTAAAAAAAAAATTGAGTAATCAAATACCCTGGCTGAGTATTCGAAAACTATGGCCCGAGGAGTAAAATATGTCTTGTAAAAGGGAACCTAATCATTCTTGTAGGGACGATTTCCCTTTTTAGAGTGTGACCAAACACAAATATTATGCAATGGCGTAGCCATGGCCCATGTTATAAATCACGTGAATCATGAATGTCTTCATCCTCAGGCAACTGACAAAGTACGTGTATCTTATGTCAATATCAAATCAATGTTGAATCTAACCTGTCCTTTTTGAAGCAATAATTTGTGAAAGAATCTATTTTCATCTTGATAACCATTGGCAAAAGCGCTGAATGGTAACGGCCTTAATCCTGTCTCCTTTTGATGTCCATAAGATTGTCAATTTTCATGGATATTTTTAGTTGTCCATAACCATATTACAGTTTAAAACTTGGGTAAAGGGCCAAATAGGGCTTTCAACAATGAAAAATAGAATAAATTTGTCCTTATTATGAATATTCTAGCACATATGATTTTATGGTTAGTGGATTGTTTAGAGTTGCCTGTCAACTATAGACAATTTGTCGGCGAGTGTATCTGAATCAATTAACTAATAATAATGATATGTTTTGGATCAAATTATATAGAAAAGATAAATTTACTCTAATTTTCATAGTTGAGGGTCATTTTGACCCTTTCCCCTTAAACTTTATATTATGTTCCTGCCTTTTTGTTTGGCTAATACAGTTTGTTTGGGAGATTGGTCTATTGTATCTGAATTAAGATAATTCCTGGAATAGAATTTGAATTGCAAAATAAAGATAAATTTACTCTAATTTTCATAGTTGAGGGTCATTTTGACCCTTTCCCCTTAAACTTTATATTATGTTCCTGCCTTTTTGTTTGGCTAATACAGTTTGTTTGGGAGATTGGTCTATTGTATCTGAATTAAGATAATTCCTGGAATAGAATTTGAATTGCATTTATTCCATGTTTGGTTTTGCATATTAGCGAATATCCGTAGAATATTATACGAATCTAAATATTAACTGACCCATGTTAAATATGAAATAACAATCTTAGAACTATATCTAAACCTTGGATAACTCTCTTCGGAATCAACCGACCCCTTCTGGTTTTGCATAAGAAAACATGGAAAACCTTGACGCATACACTTAAAATATTTACACCATAGGGTTATTTGATTTGCGAGTCAATTACATACGTAAATACATTATTGCAATCGGTGAATACTATTCGGTTACTTGTAGTGAATATATAGATGCTAGATTTTAGTTGCATTGTGTTCTCAATAATATCCTTAGCATGAAGTTAATCACCTTCTCGATTTAATAGTTAGTTAATTAGAATATGTTATATGTGATCTAAAATCATTAGTAAATAGTACATGTCTCTTCTAAACATCAAAATTATAACTTTTAGAGGAAATTTAAAAGATATATCTAAAAAAATGTGAGAATCGT
Source organism: Nicotiana noctiflora (assembly GCA_032618575.1). Classification (NCBI taxonomy): domain Eukaryota; kingdom Viridiplantae; phylum Streptophyta; class Magnoliopsida; order Solanales; family Solanaceae; genus Nicotiana; species Nicotiana noctiflora. Next base: position 62,705 of record JASVEL010009004.1, on the reverse strand, counting down.
AAAAAGAAAAGAGATATCCCACCGTATGAGATTATGAATAAATAAATATTACATGTATATTCTAAACATCAAAATTTATTTAAGCACTTTCACATAATTTAAAATCACCTACAAGTATAAAGAGACGACAAATTAGATTGGTCAAACAAGTAAGAGTGTAAAACAAGTTTTCCTCATGTATATGTCTACTATATGTAGGTATAACTAGTATTGGTATTGTTATATATACTTCATAATGACTGTGATATAAAATAAAATAGAAATTATTCTATAACTAATTCTGGTATTATTAACACAAAAACCAAATATGATTACCGACCACTCGATAAATTAATGCAAAATGCTACAACAAAAACAACATAGCTAGTATTATCTCGTAATATGGGGTATGGGAAGAATAGTGTATGTCCGGATCTTACCCTTACCTTGTGAAGTTAGAGAGATTGCTTCCAATAGACCTTCTGCTCAGGAAAATATAAATACCACATTAATGAAAAGATATAGAAAAAAAGACAAAGCATGTAAAAGCAACATTAAAATAACACGATAATAAAATAATCAAAATAAAAGAAAATGACATGTAGTCATAGAAACTAATGCAAAATGCGCCAAATTTATTTAAAATAATTCTAGTAACCATATTATAATACGAAACCAAGTCAACCCATGTCTCTTGGAAGAATTTTAGGGAAGATTTTTGAGCCCTTCATTATAAAGAACACGAAAGGCTTCCATTTTGGCCAATGGAAGAGCCAAACCAATCTCTATTCCACCAACCATCTCTCTGCTTTCACATAAAGATACACTACCTGTTCTATCTATTGATATTTCTTCAAATTTTTTGGGTCCGCCCCACCCTAAATCCAAGGTGTAAAGATCCACTTTAGGTGACCCGGTTACTATCATATGGGGCCCCGACCCACGGAACACATTCCAATCCGAAATCCAATTTTCTGCCCCACCCAACACATCCCTATCCAATTCCTTTATGGTATCCCCAATTGCTTTTGCAGCAAAAATTATACCATTCTCTCCCAATAACTCATTTCTCCTTGCCATAGCTCTACCAAATGCAATGCAATTACCTACATACGTTACAGGCACCGGGTAACCCAATCGGGTTATACCGCCAGCTATGAAACCGAAATAACGGGGCTCTGTTTTTTCAATTGGATCTTCAATATGTTTCATGTTAGCTTTCAACCAGCACACCCAAATATATGAACATGTTATCACATATGGAGAAAGAAGCAGTTGGACTGAACCGAATAGTTTATCGGACTGAGACATGATCCACCCTTTGATAGCGTCCATATCGGGTCGACCCATTACAAATGTGGACCTTACCATGTCACTAAAATTATCAACTAGCAATCTTGGCAAACATATTTGGTTCCACCATTGTTTCCACAAGATTGGTTCGAGTCCATTAGTGTCACGAATTACTGACCTATCATAATATGGCAAATTCTTGTTCAACACAGGCAAGTATAATTCTTGTCCCGTTCTAAAAATAGCAGCCCACGTCTTCAAGAAATTGTTGAATGTCCTTTCATCTGCAGCCACATGACGTAAGGAGAATCCAATAGAAATACCACATTCAGGAAAGATAGTTATTTGGACAGCCAAAAGTGAGTACTTTGACTCTTGGTCAATACCTAGCAAGTCACAAATTTTTGGCATATGAGGAACTAATTGGTGAAAATCTTGAACACCACTTTGGTTGTAGCCTGAGAGTTGGTTAAAATCAGCTGTGGACTCTGCTATGGTTAATGAAACAGAGTCCCGTGAGGTGTAGCTAAGGTGTGGTTTAGCTGGTTTTTGTGGTATTATCAATTTTCCTGCAAAAGGGAAGAAATATTGGAGTGTGGAGGAAAGAGAAGTTTTGAAGTTAGATAGAATGGTTTGTTTGAAATGAGAAGGTGTGTGAGGGAAATCATAGAAGAAAAGGGGTTGAGTTGGGGGAAAAAGAAGCCAAGGTATGTCTAAGAATGTTAATGGCAGAATAGTTGATGCAACTGATCCTGGTGGTGGTGAGACATGGCAACGTTCAAGCAGAAAACAACTTAAAAAAAGTTAAAACTGGCTTAAAAAAAGCCAAAAGCCACAAGTTGGCTGATCCCAACTTCTTTTTTTCCAGCTTAAAAGCCAACTATCTTTGACCAAGTATTTTACCCTTTTATCCCTAATAGTATTTATTATTCCAAAAATATCTTTCACAAACTTTTAAAATAATTATAATATCCAACTCAAACTTTTAAAATCTGTTAGAACTGAACTTACTTTGAGTTTAGCTCTGCTTTGAAAGGTGAATACGACATTTACCTAATACATTGTAATTTCTTATTAATTATGCGTACAATTTTCAAATAATTTTAAAAAGTACAAGTTTATTTTATTTTGATTTCCTAAATATTAGAAATTTTTATATAGTTCAAATAAGGAATAGAATAATAAAATGTGATAGTCATTTCATATGTTTTCCCAATAAGTTGGCATTTCAAGAAATAAATAAAAAAAATTACATGGTTGAAAGAAGTGAAAATAAGAATTCAACAATTATATTTATAAAAATTATTTTAGGTGATCTGTTCAAATATATTAATTATTTCATATTTATATTAAAAAGTTTAAAATAAAATATTATAGTAATAAGCTTCTTTATAGTGTTAACGACTTTAAGGATATTTCGGTCATTTTAATAGAAAAAGTGCTTCCCAACACTTGTCTACCAAACATTTCAACAGCTTTTTTTCAGCTCCAGCACTTTTATCCAAACGCATAACCGCTTATTTATGTGTGAGGGAAATCATAGAAGAAAAGGGGTTGAGTTGGGGGAAAAAGAAGCCAAGGTATGTCTAAGAATGTTAATGGCAGAATAGTTGATGCAACTGATCCTGGTGGTGGTGAGACATGGCAACGTTCAAGCACTTTAATTTGCTCTATAGGTGCCATTGAGGAGTTTGGTCTTCTGCTGAAAATGTTTAAAAGTGCTCAGAGTTGGCTTTAGCCTTTGTGCAACGCAATAACCAAGTGTAATTTTTTATTTCTTTTAATTCCCAAATTGGCAATGGAGTTGACCCGCCACTTAATTTTATTCCCTGAATCGTGGATATTTTATACTTCCTCCCGTCCTAATAAGTAATCAATTAAGCACATTCATAAATAAAATATTAAATTCTAGAAAAAAATAGTTAGTATTACTAAACTACCTTTTATTAAATATTGTAGTATAATTGGAGCATCACTTACTTTTATTCTCAAATGTGAAGAGTAGTAACTTTTTAGGGATACGTACATAAGAATAATTTTTAAAATAAAATTTTTTTTTCTTAATTATATAAATGTACACTTATTTTGGATCAAAATAAAAAAGTAAATTAGTCAGTTATTATGGACCGGAAGGGGTACTCCTTATGTATTTCACTTTTCTACTTTTTCTATTCAAAGACATCAGCGTCATGCATTTCTATATGCAATAGGAGTAGAAAAATCGCACCAAATTAAAAGTTAAATTAAACCGATTAAAAAATATGATTAGGTTTGGTTTGTTATTGAGTAAAAAAATCTGAACCAAAACAACATATAATTATATAAGTTTTAGGAAAAATGTATAAAGTACCCATTAAACTTGTCAGCAAGAATCATTTGCATGCCTAAACTTTACGGGTGTCCTAACGCCCTAATATTCTTATCTAAACTAAATTTAATATCCCATTGAGTGATAACTTGTCATGAAAAGTGTAGCTCATGTCCTAGATGCGCATGAGGAAAAAAAAAGTTTTAAACTAATTTAATTGTCCAAGTGTCACTTTCCTATTGGATACTCTAACTAATTAAACTTAATACTAATTTTTTCTCTTTTTTTATCCATTTTCTTTTCTTTTTCTCTTTCTTCATTTTAGCAAACCAGTGTCATCATCTTCCTTCCCATTCCTTGAAACTTAGTCACGTTTTGTTTTTGTTTTTTTTTTCTTTTCTTGTTGAGCCTCTATTTCCACTCGTCCATTTCCTTCACCATATTTCATCAATATAATCCTATTGTAAAGAATTAAAAAGATAAAATATCTCACAACCAAGGACTTATTTTTTGAACTGATTTTAAGGTATTTTGGAGCTGTAAATTAGTGATTTTGAGGACCGATTTTAGCATGTTTTGGGGCTGAAATTTGCTGCAATTTTCAGTGATTTAAAAGGGGAAAAACAACTTAAATTTAGGGGTATCTTGGAGCTGATTTTCGCATCTCTTTTCTAGTTTTCGCAACTGATTTTGCTACAATTTTGGGGTGGATTTTATGATATTTTTGGGGTGAATTTTAGGTGCCGATTTTGGGGCTTAGTTGTGGGGGGGGGGTTAAGCTCTGTTTTGGGTTGGTTAAGAGCTGTTTTGCCAGCTTATTTTTAGTGGTTAAAAGGAGCGAAAGAAACGGTCATTTGGTGGAGAATTTACATGACTTTGAAGGATGAAGACATGGCTACTGTTTTAGGGTTTTCTTTCTGTTTTGGCAGCTTTTCAATGTGGTTTAGAGCTGGTTTCATGGTGATGCAGGTGGTGATGAAGATGACATAAAAAAGAAGAGTTAAATAAAAAATTAATTAAATAAGTAGAAAAAAATAAAGCAGCTTTTGACACGTGGCGCGCGTGCTACACATTCCACCACAAAGACTGACTAAGTGTTACCAATGGGGTATTAAATTCACCCCAAACAAGAATAGGGGCATAGGTCGCCCGCAAAATTAAGGTGTGTAAATAAATTTTTCGAACAAGCTTGATGGGCAATTTATGTATTTTCTCTAATTTTTATATATACTTTTAAGATTTTATACAAAATTTTCTTTCGTTAAAAAGCCTAGAAATATTTGAAATTTTCTTACGTGATATAATAATTAACAGAATATGAAGTGCTCCATATTTATTATCCTTAAATAATGAGTTGTAGGATCACTTTCTTATCAAGTGTTACTGAAATTCGTCAATCTATTTGTTCTTCCACATTATTTCAAGATTTATTAAATTCTTATGTCTTTTTTGAATTTGAAGTGGTTATTATTATTTGGTGTCATATTAATTTTTAGCTTTAATTACTAAATGCGATTAAACTTAAAATGTACATCAATGAAAAAATATTGTGAGACGACCAAAAAAATAACTATCATTTGTTACTAAGTAAATTCACTATAAGAATATTTAATAGATAATATGTTTGTTAATTTTTCAAATTTTACTAAATATATACTCCATCCATTTCAAATTAAATGAGGTAGTTTGACCCAGCATGGAGTTTAAGAAAAAAAAAAGACCTCTGAAATTTGTGCTCTTAACTGGAACTTTCTCGTCGCAGCGAGAGGTTATAAAAGCTTCTCATTAAGGAAAAAAGGGTAAAATGAAGAGTTTAAAGTTAAATTATTTCAAAATTTAGAAATGTGTCATTTATTTTGGAACAGATTAAAAAGGAAAGTACCTCATTTAATATGAAAAGGAGGGAGTATTATTATACTTTGGGCTAAATGCCATATTTAAGTAACAAAAAACTGAAAAACCTCAACAAAACTGAACCAATTCAAACCGACAGTAATTGATTCGGTTTGATAAAAATTGAACGAACTCGGTCGTGTACACCTCTAGTTTGCAAATTGAGGATTAGCCTTTAGCACTTAGAAGTATTGCAGTTTAAAAATAAGAAATACTTTAAATTCATGCCCAAACACAACATAAACTATTCCATTTCCAACTAAGCTAAGCTAACGTTTAGCAATAGATTCCCAAATTTATTTGAAAAATCTTATTTGGGTGAAGTTTAGTTTGAAGATAAAAATATGTTTGGACATAAGTTTTCAAAACGTATTTTACTTTTTTTTTTAAAACATGAAACATGACTTATACCTGCAAGTTCTAAAGACTATAACAAATACCCAACAATACTTTTATCAATAACATTCATTATATTATCTCAAACCATAGTCCTTAACGTAAATAAATTTGGTACAAAATTATTGTTTTTATCATAAATTACATAATATACTATCAGATGACCGAGAAGACGAAGCAACATTATTTTTCAAAATAATAAATGGCGGGCGCTTTTATAAACTACAAAAGTTTGGGGCAATTTAATAGTGATATTTTGGCCAAAACCAGCTCTTGAACTAGTTTTGGGATTTGAATTTTTAGTTTTGGGAATTTGCCAAAATGTAGATAAAATTTATGGCCAAACATGTATTTACCAAAAAAATCGCAAATATACTTTGGAAAAATTTAAACTTGTTTTGTTCTTTTATTTTTATAAGAATTTTGTTCATTTCTTCTTGTTCTCCATCATACTTCTAAAATATCATCTGCCATTTTAACTTCATTCACATACTTTAATTAAATTAAAGGATCAGTAAATAATGTGCAGGTAATTGAAGAAATATAACAATGCTAAGTTGGTTAGACTAACATTAACGCTTATCATGTTTATAACGGGTCATTTTAACTATTTGAATAATGTAAGCTTGTGCTTGAATGATTGTTAATTGGTTACTTGTGACCCCCGTTATACTTTTCGGCCATTCTTGCCCCTACCGTTAACAATCTTTCTACAATTACCCTTAACCCTAACGGATCTACACCGTGGCACCCAATCCCTCTATTAATTTGTCCATGTCAGCTGCCATATCAGCAGGTCCCACATTAAAATTAACCTCATCAGCACACACCAGACTCCATGACCTTTATCTTCCTCTTTCAATCCAAAACAAATTCACCATTGAAGTAACATCCATTTTCAACCACCAAAGAAAAGTGACATCCATTTTCAAAAAATTAAAAAATATCAAGCAGTCGGAGAAACCATTTCGTCGCCTTCAAATTTTCTTAAAATTATAACAATGTTGTTTCTAAGTTTCTTCAACAACTTGGTGGTATGATTAATTTATAAACTCAAACCAGCAACAACAAATATTTTTTACCCATAATTTCAATTTTGCTTTCAGATATGGGTTTCGAAAATTCAAGCTCCAAAGTGGTTTAGCTCCTGTGTACAATTCTCACCTCTCTATTCACTGATAAAAGTTATAGCTCCTAAAATGATGCATTGAGCTCTTTAACTATTTCACACTGAAGTTAAAGAAAAATCAAACAAAACCACAAAACCACCATTAAAGCGCCATATAAGCTTGTAGCCATTCGCCACGACCTAAAATCGAGTCGCTGCCGAACTCCACCACCAGAAATCGTCATAGCTAATAGCCCCATTTTCAACCAACGAACAAATCTAAACATCTAGTGACCACCAGTGAACGATGCTGCTTACGAACAAGAAAACCACAACCCACTTCCTCTCTTTTATCTATAAGATTTCACTTAAATACCAAATTGGTACCTTTCTGTTATGATAGAACTTTGTTGGATATCCTTAGAAGTGTGCTTTGTTATGAACTTTGTTGGATTAATGTATATTAAGAAGAAAGGGGCTTACGATGGAAAGGGAGAGAAAGTGAGGGGTTCGGATAAGTGGGGATGGTAAAGGAGGAGAGATTAATGGGTACATGAGATTAGAGATGAGTAGTGTGAAGTGGCAGGAGGGGAGGGGGTCGAGTGACTTGGCAGCTGACATGGAAATAATTGAGGGGGTTAGTTGCCACGGTGTAGATCCGTTAGGGTTAAGGGTAATTGTAGAAAGATTGTTAACGGTAGGGGCAAGAATGGCCGAAAAGTATAACGGGGGTCACAAGTAACCAATTAACAATAGTACAGGGACAATTTTGGACCTTTTCCCTTGTTTAAACTATTTGAATAATGTAAGCTTGTGCTTGAATGAATTATGATACTACAAATTGTTGTATCTCTGGCAAAGACAGGAAACGAAAAAGAAAAAGCAAAAGAAAAAAGAAAAGAAAAATATATATAAATAAATGAAGAAGGAAAGACACGCAAAGCACGAGGGACGATTAAAAAAGAATTACTCCTCCCTACACTTCCCCCAATGAAAACGATACAGATTAATATATAATCGATGTATAACAACTAAAAAAAAGTAAATAATAAATTTGGCAAGCTATTTATATAAGAATCTCATTATTGTTATTATGCTCTTCTCATTACTTTAATTTATCTCGATCCAGTATATTCGAAAATTCATTTAAACACATGCAAAGATCATGTTAAGATTAATTATGTAAATTTTTAATATTGTCCAAAAAGTCTTTAAATGCAATTAATTACTCTACTATAATTGTCATATCTTAATATGTATTTATGTACTCTTTCAAACTTTTCCCCTTTCCCCATGGACGTTGCTATATTCTTTTGTTAATAGCCATCTATATATTAAAACAATCTACTTTGTTAGCATCAATCTATTCCCACTTTCTCATGCCTTAATTTTCAATTATGCGTAATCGGAAATAATAAGACCTAGAAATGTGAATTATATATCTTATTGCTTTTGATAGATTGAATATTCTAGAGAGAAAGAGATAGAGAGAAAAAGAGAGAGAAAGTTTTTATTAGAAAAGATTTGATCCCATTTACAACATTTGGATCCTCCTTTATATAATAGGAGAACAGCTCATGAACGTGATGTTGAAGAAAGCTTGCAGTGAAGACGAGCTCCAACAATATATAGGGTTCAAATGTTTGATGACGTTTGATTGGAGGTATTGTGCATTGGGAGTTTAATTTTACTATAAGCTATTATGTAGAGCTTTGAGAGGTAGGCTTTTGGTAAGATTCAGTTTTATGAACGAAAAATAAGTCATCATCTGGGTGACATACATTGTACATTTTTCTTCCTTTTTTTTTTTAGTCATTCAGTAATTAGTAATTCAGTATCGCATGTATTTTGCCTTACCAGTTGAAGCAATATTATTGGCTTATATCTTTTGGAATTAATGTATTTGTTTTCATGTCGTTTGAGTTATTGCGCTTCGATTAGGTTAGAAACTTAATTCGTATTTTTATTAGTTTGCAATTTATATTTCGTAACTTGAAATTTGGAAAAGAAATTAATAGAAAGAAGAAATAATTTGTTGAAAGATACTTTGAGTAATAGATAACGTTTGTGAGGAAGATGATGAATCTATATTAGAATAGTGGAAGAAGGTTTCTGGTGTTTCATGTGATGTTTTACTTTCATTATTTATTTATTTTATATTTTTCTTGTCACTGAAATATAGAAACATATAATAAAGATTCAACCTAAAAATATTTTTTCTTTTGTATTTCTTTCTTTTAAAAAATTATTAATTGAAATTGTAACGTACATTTCTCATTTACAGTCGGTCTTTTTCAGTTACCTACTTGTCTAATCCATTTTACTATTATTAAAAGTGATGTTGAAGAAAGCTTGCAGTGAAGACGAGCTCCAACAATATATAGGGTTCAAATGTTTGATGACGTTTGATTGGAGGTATTGTGCATTGGGAGTTTAATTTTACTATAAGCTATTATGTAGAGCTTTGAGAGGTAGGCTTTTGGTAAGATTCAGTTTTATGAACGAAAAATAAGTCATCATCTCGGTGACATACATTGTACATTTTTCTTCCTTTTTTTTAAGTCATTCAGTAATTAGTAATTCAGTATCGCATGTATTTTGCCTTACCAGTTGAAGCAATATTATTGGCTTATATCTTTCGGAATTAATGTATTTGTTTTCATGTCGTTTGAGTTATTGTGCTTCGATTAGGTTAGAAACTTAATTCGTATTTTTATTAGTTTGCAATTTATATTCCGTAATTTGAAATTGAAAAAGAAATTAATAGAAAGAAGAAATGATTTGTTGAAAGATGCTTTGAGTAATAGATAACGTTTGTGAGAAAGATGATGGATCTATATTAGAATAGGGAAGAAGGTTTCTGGTGTTTCATGTGATGTTTTACTTTCATTATTTATTTATTTTATATTTTTCTTGTCACTGAAATATAGAAACATATAATAAAGATTCAACCTAAAAATATTTTTTCTTTTGTATTTCTTTCTTTTAAAAAATTATTAATTGAAATTGTAACGTACATTTCTCATTTACAGTCGGTCTTTTTCAGTTACCTACTTGTCTAACAGCTCATGAACGTGATGTTGAAGAAAGCTTGCAGTGAAGACGAGCTCCAACAATATATAGGGTTCAAATGTTTGATGACGTTTGATTGGAGGTATTGTGCATTGGGAGTTTAATTTTACTATAAGCTATTATGTAGAGCTTTGAGAGGTAGGCTTTTGGTAAGATTCAGTTTTATGAACGAAAAATAAGTCATCATCTGGGTGACATACATTGTACATTTTTCTTCCTTTTTTTTAAGTCATTCAGTAATTAGTAATTCAGTATCGCATGTATTTTGCCTTACCAGTTGAAGCAATATTATTGGCTTATATCTTTCGGAATTAATGTATTTGTTTTCATGTCGTTTGAGTTATTGCGCTTCGATTAGGTTAGAAACTTAATTCGTATTTTTATTAGTTTGCAATTTATATTTCGTAACTTGAAATTTGGAAAAGAAATTAATAGAAAGAAGAAATGATTTGTTGAAAGATGCTTTGAGTAATAGATAACGTTTGTGAGAAAGATGATGAATCTATATTAGAATAGTGGAAGAAGGTTTCTGGTGTTTCATGTGATGTTTTACTTTCATTATTTAGTTATTTTACATTTTTCTTGTCACTGAAATATAGAAACATATAATAAAGATTCAACCTAAAAATATTTTTTCTTTTGTATTTCTTTCTTTTAAAAAATTATTAATTGAAATTGTAACGTACATTTCTCATTTACAGTCGGTCTTTTTCAGTTACCTACTTGTCTAATCCATTTTACTATTATTAAAAGTACTAAATGTATTGTTGGGTGTTTCATTATCAATTTTTAGTCAGTAAAAATCAATATTCATTTAAATACAATTTAGATAACAACACACATACTCGCAATATTTGGATAGGAGTACTTAAGTTTTTAAAAAATTACGTTAACATTAATTTTAAAACTTTAAGAAAATACTTTTTTTCTTTTATTTCTTACCATGACTAAGACATTCTATTTTATATATTTTGGAACCGACTAATTGATGTGAATGGAATTATATATTAATAAGAATAAGAAAAAGGGCCATAAAAGCTATTAAAGTTCCTTTTTCTCAGCTTTCTTGCGAGGGCAAAAAGTATGATAGAAAAATATATAATGCAAATTTTTATTTTTCTGTAAGACAAATAAACCTGTAACTCTCTTCTTTATGCAAAAATAGTAGTAATTTGTTTTTAGCTCTACTAATAGACTAAAAATAGTAGTAATTTGTTTTTAGTTCTACTAATAGACTCTGACTATTCAGTGTGATTCTTTTTAGATTTTTCGTTGATGTGCCATGACGACTACTTTTTATTTTCATTTCTTTATATATATATATATATGCGATGAAATAACCCTCTTTCGAACGCAATAGTTGTAAGAAACAAAACTTCCTTTTAGATTTTTCGTTGATGTGCCATGACGACTACTTTTTATTTTCATTTCTTTGTTTAACAGAAAAATATATGTGATGTTTCAATTTGACTTTTGGTTGAATATTAAAATATAATTATGAAAAATACCTTTGCTTAGTTGCACACCTGCATGTTTCAATCATCTTTTGAAAAAAAAAATTATCTTTAATTTTCAAAAAATTAATTAATTTTCTTAATATTGTAAGGTGTTAGAAAAAGATTATATCGTAACTTTGATAAATTCTTTCACAATCGCGCAAGGTATAACAACTAAAAAAAAGTAAATAATAAATTTGGCAAGCTATTTATATAAGAATCTCATTATTGTTATTATGCTCTTCTCATTACTTTAATTTATCTCGATCCAGTATATTCGAAAATTCATTTAAACACATGCAAAGATCATGTTAAGATTAATTATGTAAATTAGTAGAATTAGTAGCTTTACTTAGCTTCGTGCTCAGTTGAAGTTGATAGTTGTAGCCAGCTCATTTGTTAGTTAGTTGGTTATGTTTTGTTACATACTCACTCCGGTCCAAAATAAGTGATTTTTTGGATGTTTTCACACATATTAAGAAAGTCACATTTTAGCATTAATTAACAATAGAATTGACTATTTTAACCTTAAACACTCCTAACACATATTCCAACATAAGTTACTCCAAGTACAATGTAGGAAAAACATCATTAAGTCATTCAAAAAAAAAAAGGCAAATAAGCACTTATTTTGGACTGGAGTATTTTATATAGTGGGTACTCCGCTCAGAATTTAATCAAGGAAACAGATTCTAGAAGATTCACTTATCCTTCTTCCTTCTTCTCTCCCCATTCCCTTCTCTCATGGTGTAGAGGACAAGCTCTCGTCACCATTAAAGCTGAACTGAAGCTCGACCTACTGTTCCATCGACAAATCTAATAGATCAATGCTAGGCTAACAATCCAGCATATTCTGTAGCTGAATTAGAATTCTTTAGAATAATTAATTTGGGTCGTGTATATTTTCGAATAACAAGGTTTTTGAAGACAAAGGTACAGCAGTCTAGAATAATTATAATCCATTTGGAAGTCCTTACACAATCAATTTGGGTCGTGTATATTTTCGAATAAACTTTAAATTATTTTCATAATTGAAGTGAATAATAAGAGATGTTTAAACCTAGAATAATTTTACTTATGAATTCCTTATATTGTAGCTTAAATAGTGTCTTAAAAAGCAGATTGATGACCTAATGTTAAGCTAAAAAAGAATGGCCGAACTCGGAGATCATTTTCTTAGAAGGTAGACTAGTTTATGATTCATTACAAATGTTCATCCCATCCTTTTCGTCGCATTATTTTCTTATTCAAATTATAAGTGGTCATAAAGTATTTTAGATTTTTAAAAATCTAGCCTGAAAGATGTATGGATTTTAATGGAATGACTTGTTGGTTTTTGTTTTTGTTTTTTTTTTGTGGAGAAACACATCACATGGTACTTGGGAATTAGCTGCAATTAACTCCAACAATTGGTGTTTCTCGTGAGGCAGATATTTTGTCATCAGCTCCATTTCTTTCTGTATATACGTATTCTTTCTGCAATCTACTTGTCTTTTTCAGCACTATTCTTCTTTTGTCCCTTTTCATCCTCATGCTTACGGCTGACCCACGTGGAGAGGAGAGGGTCACGGACACCCGGTAATTTTGAAAGAAAATATTGATATATATATATGTATATACTTTCAAATTATGATATATATCTCTCTGTGACCCTTTAAACTCAAAAGCACTTTGGGTGCACTGGTAGGTGCTGCTACTTTTATGCCATATACTTGAGTTCAAATCTGTGCAACTACAAAGCTGCTTCCCACCCAAAGGCCCATATTTTTAGCTATTACCCCATTCCTTTTTTCTTTTACTTAGTGTATTAGATTAAACTAATACACCCCATATTTGATAGTGGTTGTTGTTGTTGTTTAGTGTATTTGATTTAGTTTTTTTGTAATGGACCCACCCTTTTTACTTTTAGTTAAATCCCTACATCAAAAGTTTCTTCTCCAATTATCTCTCTCCACACATAAAACTTCTTCCTTAGTTTTCAAAGGTTACATGCAACCATCAGTTATTAATCCGAATAAAGCCATCGAGTAATTGTTTCTGTCGTGATATAGAGTTTACCAATTGTAATAGTTGTGATAATTTTCATGGTCCGTCTTCCCCTTTCTCTTTTCTTGTTCTTAAATATTTTTAATAATACTAATAATGATAACTAATAACAAGAAAAAAGAAAATACAGAGTGTTTGGGCTATGCATGCTTAAACCAAACCAATACACTAAATTGGATGGATAAATCGAGTCAAATCAAATTTATATAATTTTGTTTGATATTAACAAAATAAAGGTCAAACTAAATCAAACCAAATTAACATCACGTATATACTAGTTTCAAAATTTTATACACAAAAATATTCGTTATAATCTAATTTGTAAATACTTTTTAAAATATTGCTTAATTTTTTATTTTTTGACATAGTTACAAGTTTTGGCTTATATATTGGAAAAAAGCCAACATGCCTGTTACTCTTGGACCGCACGAAGGAGGTGTGACATCTATAACTTTATTGTATTAGAACTTCTTTTTCTATCCTCTTAAATTATATTCAAATTTTCTTAGATGTGTTAATTGCCAATGCAAAAAATATAGCCTGTAATTTATCGGATGGGTCAGCTAAAAGTTTTGCTTATTTTTTCAAAATTATAACTACAAAAGCTTTCAACTTCTTATTGTTGTGAAACAACGAACAATCTAAATTTTCTTATTTGCTTCAAACATTTAGCGGCACTTTCTCTTGAGAGTAACAAAACTTAAAGCAAGAGTTATACTTTGAATTATTTATAAGTTGGTTAGTCAGTTAAGTAAGTACTTAGTGGAGAGAATTTTGTTGGTCACAATTAAGAATAGATGGTGTATATATTAGTCCCGTGTACTTCATTTTCTTTTTTGAGTTTCAATAAAAGAGTTCTACAACAGAGTTTTCCTACTCTCTTCTCATTCTATCTCTGCATGTCATCTTTTTCATCTCTCTTTCTCTTAGTTTTTCACGGTATCAGAGCAATAAGATATAGATTGTAGCTCAAAATTGATTCGATCTAACATTTTCTTCACATTCTATGAATTTTCTTCTCAAATTCGTGTTTTTTGTTCAATTTCTTCATCAAAACTCTAATTTGCTCAGATGATTTGAATTTAGGAAATATATCTACTACAATCGATAATTATCAAATCTCATCTGATGATGAATTTGAAGGAGGAGTTACAGTCGCTGCTACTCAGCGTACGTATCTTCCTCCTGCAGTACCAATGGAATTTCTCTCTTCTCTTTACAACTCATCGATATAGACAAATCCTTGTTGTGGTATCGATCTATGAGAATTTCTTTACTCGGTCGGAACAAGCTTGAAATTATGGATAGCATATAAAAAAAGGAATGATTACGTGAAAAATATTGGTTTCGATGGGAAATGTGCAATGCAATTGTGCTGTCATGGTTAATGAATGCAGTTTCTCCCAACCTAATAAGTGGAATCGCCTATGCCACCAATGCACATGCAGTATGGAAGGATCTACAAAAGCGATTTGATAAGATAAATGATACTTTATGTTACAATTTGCATAGAAAAATTGTTACTTTTAGTCAAGGTACCTTCTCTATTTTTGTATACTATTCAAAGCTTAAAGATCTTTGGGTGAAGCTGAGGCACTAGAGCCTAGTCCAAGTTGTGCCTGTGTTTAAGTCTAGGGATTTCATTGGGCATTTGCACAAACAAAAACTTTATCAATCTTTTATGGCCTTGAATGTGTCCTATTCACAAGCATGCAACTAAATACTTTTGATGAAGCCAGTAACCTCTATAAATCAAGCTTATGTTATGCTAGTTAGTGATGAAAGTCAAAGAGATGTCGCAGCCGCATCTGACATTCTAGGTCATATACCTAATATACATGCTAGTCACTATGAATCTACAACATTTTATAGTTCAAAACCAACCGAAGGTCAGAAATTCAGAAAATATTATAACATACAGTGTGAGTTATCTTAAGGAACATAGCGAAGAGAATTGCAATAAGATCATTGGCTATCCACCTGACTACAAATACAAGAATAAAGGGGGAGCACCTACCATTGCCAGTAATGCTTCCATGTGTTTTCTAAGACTAACAATGTTGTAAAGAATTCTACACCTCAATTGTGTGTGACAACAAGTTATATTCAAGAAGCATCTCACATACACACTACATAGGAGCAATACTATAGGTAATGCTGCAACTTGCATCAATGAATTACGAACTTCCATTGGCTCCATTAACTCTTACTAGTGACCAGTATGATCAAATACTTCAATTTCTCAACAAGGCATCCTGTTCTTCATATATTGCTAATGATGCAGGTATAAGTACTTCATTCTTAGCTACTGATAATATTCAAGAGTGAATTATTAATATGTCCGTCACTGCGAAAGATGCCAAAAGTTCTCCCATTAAACTCATTTAACATAGTTGATCCTTCTTACTCTAAGTAGGTATTCTTACCTAATGGTGATGTCTCTTAAGTTAAACATGTTGGTACTAGTGCTATCTCGGACAAAAGTGTTATAAAAAATATGTTTTATATACCACAATTCAAGTTTAACTTGATGTTTATATCAAAGGTAACCTAAGGATCCAAGCGAAGGAAAACTGGGTACCAATTGGGACGGACCTTATAAAATTACTGCGATAGCAGATAAAGGGTCGTTTCAACTAGAGATCATGGAAGGGAAGACGCTCCAAAACAACTGGAATATCTCTCACCTCAAGTATTTCCATTTCTAAAGAGCACCCCCTGAGTCGTACTCTTTTTCCCTTATCCGAGTTTTGTCCCAATCGGGTTTTCTCGGAAAGGTTTTTAACGAGCCGACAAAAGAGATGCTCGAAAATGCTCACGAGGCAAGTTTGACACGCCAGTTACTTTGCAAGCCAGCACAACAGGCATGCCAAAGGGACTGGACCAACGACCATCTCTAATGTATGAAAGGCTACGGCCATCTCCGATGTATGAAAGGCTACGGCTATCTCTAATGTATGAAATGCTACGGCCATCTCCAATGTATGAAAGGCTACGGCCATCTCCAATGTATGAAAGGCTACGATCACCTCCAATGTATGAAAGACTACGACCATCTCCAATGTATGAAAAGGCTACGGCCATATCTAATTTATGAAAGGATACGACCATCTCCAATGAACAAAAGGCTAAAGCCGTCTATAACGTATAAAAGGCTAAGGCCGTCCATAACGCATAAAAGGCTAAGGCCATCTACAACATAGAAAAGGCTAAAGCCGTCCACAAAACATAAAAGGCAGGCCATCTACAATGTAGAAAAGGCTAAGGCCGTCCACAACGCATAAAAGTCTAAGGCCGTCTACAACGTAGAAAAGGCTAAGGCCGTCCACAACGCACAAAAGGCTAAGGCCATCTACAATGAACAAAAGGCTAAGGCCATCTATAATGTATAAAAGGTTAAGGCCATCCATAACGAATACAAGGCTAAGGCCAATATCAAGGTAATCTATTCAGCTCGATTACGATAGATCAATTCGACATGGTCGAGATCATTAAATGGTCACGACCACCTCAAAACGAACAAACAGCTAAGGCCAGTATCATATTAATCGACTCGGCTCAACTACGACAAATTGATTCGACACGATCGAAATTGCTAAACAATCACAATCATTCTAAGATAAGCAAATGGCTGAAGCCATTATTATACGAAGTCAACCAAGATGACAAATCAACTTGACAACGATCGATACTACGCATACTGCTACACAAAGCGCACAATTAAAAGGTACAAAAGTATATATGAATACCAAAAGAATGACTTCCATTTCCTCCAAAAAGAAAAGTATATATTTAAAAAATATCCTATTCACACGGCTACAAAATTACAACAACTAAATAAATGCACATCTTAGCCGCTGCCACCCTGTTCGCCATCGCCAGCTGGCCCGTCGTCTTGCCCACCGCCGCCTTCTGCCCGGAATGCTGCAGAAATCCAGGACCCAGTAGCCAAATGGTTCACATCTGTAAAGGTACAGCCTGCCGGGCCTGGGGAATCACGGTTATACCAGCAAGCTTCTTGGGCGACCCAAACCAGACGGTGTTGGTCCTCAACCTCCGCCTCGGTAGCCCGACCAGCGGTATGTAACTCTTCAAAAACTGTCAGCCAGGATTCGGCGAACATCCACATGTCGTGTGCCTTGCTAGACACATCGTCGGCCAATTTGATTGCTGCTGACTGCTTAAGAGCGTCAACTTCAGATGTCTTGGCATTGAGCTTGACGGTTAGGGCATCCATAGTAATAAAAGGAGGTGTGACAGCCCCTCGGCCAATCTCCAGGTCATCTTTCTTCGACCGAAGGAGGTTCTCCAGCTCCGTGTTTCAAGCCACGGAGTCATTAAGTTCGCATCTGCTTGCTCCAACTGAGTCACATGCTCCCGCAGTTGAGCTTCTGACTACTCTAAGCCCTCGCAAAATACATGAAACTGCGGGTCCTGGGCATATATGTCCGCCAACATCTGGTGCTTAGCTCGGCACTCTTATACTATCTTACTACCTTCCTCAGGGTGGCGATCTTCTTCTGAGCACGTCGGCCCCTCTCCACTTCCAAAATAAGGGCATGAAGAGGAAAGCACAACACAAGTCAGCACACGCCAAAAGCTCATCCTAAGAAACAATAAAAAAAACAAAGCAAAGCATACTTGCAAAGCTGCACCAACGACTCGTCGGGATAAATCCCTATCACTGACGTCCTTCAGAGTCTCGCTCTCGGCAGTCGTGCAAAGCAAAGTCATATCCGCCGCGCCCTGCTCACTCTCCAACAACAGGTTATATCCAGTTGGGATCACGATTCGATGGTTAGGCCCAACCCCCGCCATCTCCACTCGAGCGTGAACCCTCTACGGCATGTCCGTAACTATGGGAGCCCGCTCGGAACCCGCCCTTCTCTCGTCAACAACCGCCTTAACAGTAGCCGGTGTGTCATCTCCTTCGACTCTTGGGAAGGTAATATTAAGTACGACCCCCCTCAAAAGGGCCAGCCTCTCCAAGAGAATGACATTGCCCATCAAGACCGGCCTCGACTCTGGATGGCATACAATCGCCCTCATGTGCTCTACAGATATTTCTTTGCCAAGAAATCAATGCCTCTTCCGCTCCGGTGGCTCTTCACCTTCGGAAGCCTCCTCTTCGGCACGAGGAGATGGAGGTGAGGGAGTCATCTCATTCACATATTTGACCACCGACACTACCTCAGGCCGAATAGTTTCAGGAACGTCCTCGCTAGAGGGCTCCCGGGTCGTATATCTACCCTCGGGCCAAGTAGCTTCGGGAATGTACTCGCTAGAGGGCTCCAAGGTCTCATACTCAACCTCAAGAATATCCTCATCCGAACGATCTTAAGCACATATTCATCCTCAGAATCAGTCCTCGCTTCCGAGGGGCTGCAGCATTCCGTCTTCTCATCCTTCGAAGGCGCTCCGGACTGCCAAAACAAAGTAAGTCAAGCGACGACACTTGAAAATAAAATTTCCGAATCAGAAGTCGATGCAATACCTAGAGGGCCATATTGTATGATGAATTCTGCCCACGTCCGGCATTCCTCAGCGAAAGGGATCAATCTCCCCATCCATGACCTTATATCTGGTACAAGTCGGGGCAAAGAAACCCTAGCTGCAAAAAGGGGAAAGCAAGGAAGTCACATAGACTGAACGGGCGTAAGTGATGAAAAATATTAAGTATGTATAGCAACACTCACGTTCTGGATTCCACATTTCTGGGAACCTTTCTAGGGTCGCCACCAGGTCCGCTGTTTGGACATATAAAAATTTAAGCCAAAAGCGACGATTGGTCTTGTCATCCGCCTGGACAACCAGGACTTTCGTACCACGGTTCTTCAACTGTAACATCGTTCCTCTCATAAAACCGGGGCTAAATTGTTGCAGTAGGTGGTGAACCAAGACGTCGAGCCTCGCCCGATCAACATAAGTGGTCAATATGCGATACATTTTCCTTATGTACGGAGTGAGCTGAGCCGGGCATACATTGTAGAAACGGCAAAGCTCCTCCGCCAGAGGATACATTAGGAGGCCGCACCCGATCAAAAAGGGGTATTCGTAAAAAACACAGAAATCCGGTCTGTGTACGTTAGCAAAATTCTCCCCGGCCGCCTCCACGGCATGCCTTCCGCAAACTATTCAAATGTACAGCAAAGAACTCAGAGTGGTTCTATGCAGAAGTTGGGCATCGTGTGGGAAAATCCCTTCGAGCATGGAGCTCTCGGGGAAGTACGTTATCCACAATAAGGAGAATGAGGGGTCTTTAAGTCTTTTTCCACCACCCGAAGATGGTGGAATCCTAGAGGAAGACTCGTCTCTATCTCCCCTACTTTGTTGGCCTCATCTTGCCATAATCAGAGTTTGTCTACGAATAAACGCGTTAATAACTAGGGAAACTAACTTCGAAGAAGACTTGAAGGATTCAACACAAAAGTTACTAGAAGCCCTAACAAAAGATGAAAATAGAAAAAGAGAGTCTGAAAAGTTCGAAAGATAGTAGAAATCAAACCCCTATTTATAGAACCCTGATACACAGGAATCGAAGAGGCAGACGTCAGAAAAAGGGCGGGAAACCAAAACGTCAAATCGCCCCTTGATCTATCTTGGGAGCAGTTATAATCATGATGCATGCCGGTAGTGACGTCAATTCAAAAAGTAGACCACGTGTCAATGCATTAGTGACGCCACGGCGGATCGAACATTTCCACCCATTGAAGACGTACATCGAGTACGCCTCCAATGGGCGGAGAGACTAACTGTATGGGGCCAAATATGACTTGACCATAGGGGGTCGAGTGCAGCTCTCTCTACGTCCACAAAACGATAAGGGGACGACCCCTTCCCTACGTCTCTTACAGCGAGGGTGCAATATAGATGTAAGGGCACAAACGACGACGAGTGTATTTAGACGTTTCCTCTGAAAGTGCATCAACGACGTCACGACGGATTATAATTTTTGTAAGGAAGCCTCTCACCTCTATATAAAGGGAGGCTTCCTTGTTGTAAAGACCATGTGTTATTATCTAATAATATAATTTCTATTATTCTTTCTCTCTATCATTCCCCCTCAACTGTGATCTGCAATTATCTTTATAAGTTCTTCATCCTTGCAAACATTTCTATACTATAATCATACTCAACCCATTTTTAGGTTTATTATATTTGATGAAGATTTACCGCTCTCATATTTTTTATTGTTAATAGCTCATAAAGTAACCGATAACTTTTGAGCCAAACAAGTACCTTTGGTTCAAACTCAATATTTATACTAAGAAATTTATTAAATATGTACTAATTATTAATTTAGAATCCAATAAATTAAAAGGATTAAAAAATCAAACACATAACCTTCAAATCCTAACTCTGCCTCTGATCATATTACTAACGAAATGGAGGAGATTCGCTGGTAGTTTCCTCCACAAGAGTTCTCTTAAATCTTTTCTGGTTGTTTATAAACATAATTAGTAAAGCGCTTTCAAGTAATTATAGAAGCAAGGTGCTGCTGTCTGCAGATAAAAAAAAATATAAACAACTAGCTGTAGCAAAATCAACTTACTCTCTGGGAAAAATTGTGTTCTCCTTCAGAAAAATGAATGACGCTTTGATTTCTTTTGACTATTCTATAAAATTGCAAGGAACTCAAATTGAAAAGCGGCTTAAGTGTTCTCTTCCATGTGCAAGGAGCATATGATAGTATCATTTATAGTTGGGTGATGGGATGATCTTGATTTTTTTAGTTAGTTTGCTCTACGCGCAGAACTTCAATTTTAATCAGAGGCGAATCCAGAATTTAAAGATTGCGGGTGTCAACATGTTATGCATACAATATACATGTCACTAGCTACAAAGACAGATTATGAATAATAGATCGGCTCGGCTAGTTTTTTGTTAATTCGAATAAACCTTTCATTCACAAAGCAAATAAGTTCAATTTTAGTTTAATTTTTTAAAATAAAAATGCCAAAGAAAAATAATATTTCATGAAAGAGTACCTCCTGTTGGAGACTTTAAACCATTTGCCTTTAAAGTAGAAGAAGTGTGAATTAGAAATGGAGGGAAAATGACAATTTGAAGAAGTGAACTTTTGTTTTCCACTTTGTCCCTCATTGTTGAGAGACAACCAAATTTGTGTGCTTATATATCGAATCACTTCTTAAAAGGAGTTGAAGAGAAAGAACCCTCGTGCCGTCATCGTCACTCGGCTCGGCTTTGGATTTGGATTTGTCAAATCGATCGATAAAATTATTTTTGGACAAAATTTATTTAATTATTTAATAATTAATTAAATGCCAAATCACGTGGTAGAACCGTGACATGCCGCGTATTTTCTGAAAAGGCACATTTTCCAGACACCTCTTATGATAATTGCCTATAAATTCTGAGGCATGACTCCATTTTCTAAATACGAAAAACACTCCATAACTTCTTTCTTTCTGAATATATTGCATCCTAATCCGCAGTCTCTCTCTCTCAAATTCGTAAGTGCGATTTTGCTCCGTTCTTTTGAGTTTATTGGTATATATCCTGCATTTTGTATTGCCACTGTTGCAGGAAGGTTTATTCCATTTTATCCTGAGAGGATTTAATCCATTACTTTGGCAATGTGTGAGGGAGTTAAAATTCCTTAAGGACATACAAGAAAATTGTGGACTCGAAAATTTCTGATTCTTCTACATTTCTTTATTCTTCTAACAATATAAAAACTTGCTTAAAGAGTAGCTTAACTACTATATATTCTTTGTTTGACTAGATTAATTTACTTGTATTGTTTTTGAATTAATTTTTTCATTTTAATTGTTGATTTATATGTCAATTATTTTCAAAGAAAAACCTTCAACATTCAACCTATGATATTCGATTCAAAACGACTATCAATTTTCAAAACCAAATAGATATTATTCAAATTATACTCTAATATATAAATTAGTATCGTTTTACTAAAAAGAAAGAAACTATACGCTAATTAAAATCAATTCAAATTACCTATTAAAAATAATTGCTCATAAAGTAACGTAAAATGATAGAAACAAAATGAGTACTTAAAGTTAAAAAAACGAATAAGAGAGATTTAGCAAATGAAAGGAAGAAAAGGAGGGCAAGAACCCAAAAAGAAGGAAAAGAGGTGAGGCCTTAGGGCCCAACTGAAAATAAAGGAAACCTTAATAATATGTAGAAAAACTGCAATCGAACTTGCATTGATGCTGAGGACATCCTTCATAATCGGACATTGAATCAATGTCACCCGCGTCAACTTTGTGAGTTCTGGAATATACGTTTTTTCATAGAGATATTATGTACATGGTAAAAATTTTAGCGAAGCGAGTGGGTGACGTGACACCCCTACCTCGTAAGGTAGACCCGCCCCTGAGTTTAGCAAATATTATTTCACGTTTGCTCCGGGGGCAACACTTTCAATTTTTAAACTTAAAAGTTTGCCCATTAGATAAGCGAAGGTAAAAAAAATTCTTGACTACCCATAGTTTAAGGTTATTGGGGTAATTATTTATTTAAATTTTCATTAGTGTTTTTAGGCTTTGAAATAGTACAGTGCACCGAAACCATGGTGAGTGAGTTATGCTCTCGTGATTTATAATTTTCAACCTAGAAGTGTCATAGAATTTTTAAAATAAAAAATTTCAACCGGTTTTTGGTATGTGCGAAAAAAAAAAGTTCTTCCTTTTTCAACAGTTTTTTCATAACTGTCATAGTAAATACACCTTTCATTTTAATTTTGAATAACCAAGATATGATAGCGATCTTGTTAATATGCTAATGTTAAAATGGAGTGTGATTCCACCCAAAGAAATTAATATCTGTTTTATGCATACTAAAGCAACCAAAATATGAAAGATAGGACATTGACATTAAGCCACTGTAGTCGCTAGCGGACATAATATGACGTCTTTGTGCTATTATAATATTAGTCGAATAGAGTCTGAAAGGTTAGTTTTAGAACTATAGAAGTAAGAACTTAGTAATCCAGGCCTGAATTATGTCAATAATCATTCCAATTTACTTTAATTGATTTTTTTTATTGTTTTCATGTATATTAAAAAAATTATATTTTAATATTTATTAACAATAAAATTAATCATTTTAATCTTAATTAATTTATTAAAAATATAATAAATATTATTAAGCTCTTTACTCGAATGACAACTTTAAAAACAAAAAAAAATTTAATTTATTTTTATATCTAAAAAAATAAATATTGCAGACCAAAAAAAACCAAAAAATCAATTAAAATATATGGTGGAAGTAACATTCAATGCGAGCCCTCTCGATTCTCTGTTAGTTGAGATACTTGACACTTGTAGAATGTGTGGAATCGGCAGACGGATAGATCTCAAAGCCACTTTCGAATAATGCCAAAGGTCCACAGTATTTTATTTAAAGACTAGGATGTATCTGCAATTATTATTGATGATAAAAAATTCCACTTAAAGAAATAGAATAGCAGAGATGCTTATCAACTATGTACAGAACAACGAAACCAAATTGAAAAGGAAAAAACTGATAATAAATATGTATACGGGTAAAATTCAAGATGGAGCATACCCCAATTTTTCGGTGAAAAAAATGGAAGAAGGTCACAGATGCATGAGACCGAAATCTGAGGCCGTGAATCTTTTGTATCGAGAATCATGAAAGAAGAACGATGTGTTCATTATCGGGCATGATAAAGCAACGTTTATCGCACCTAGAATGAGTTCTAAAACCTCGAAAAATACGGTAATAGTTACACACGACGGATAAAGGATCGTGATATTCTTACTCGGCCGGATATCATGGAGCAGAACTCGCTAGATATCGATTGCGGATTAGTAACTAACGGAAATGGAAGATTTTTACCTTTTTTAGACTTGTACTAGGGATAAAACTCTCTTATTATATAAAGGGAAGGTTCTTTCTTTTGACAAACACATTGTAACACAAAAATCAAGGCAATACAAATTCATTTCTCTGCTTTCTAGCGATTGCAGAAGCTCTTACTTAACTGTTTGTGCTTCCTCCAATTTGGGTTCGAACCAAGGGTCCGATCAAGAGCAAAACTACTTTTCAATTTGGACTTGAGCTAGGCTATAATATCGATACTGGTTTGAGCGTTCATTTTATCTTTAACTCGTATACCTTGTATTCTTGATTATTTATATTGAATCAATCCACATGTCTTTAAAATTACATACAAATTTAATTGTTATCTGATATTATGGTAAAACAGTTTGGCACCCGCCATGGGACTAAGGATTATACTGGTGATGTGATACAATTCTTCATAACACACTCGATTTTACACTCGTTCATTGAAATGTTAATTTCAGGTCAACTTAAAAATGTCAAACTCTCAGTCCGCCCACTTGAACATTGACGCATAGTCTGGCCATTATGGAAAAAATAATAAATCTGGTGCATGTCAATGATGTGCCTCCTGCTGATCCTAACAGAGTCCCCGTTTTCGATTCGGTCGATGCTAACTCACAGGTGGCCATCGACGTCAATCTGCCAAATGATCCTGAAAATAACGTTTGTGGGGGACCCCAACCAACAGCTTGAGAAGTGCTCGAAGGCGAAGGCGATGTGGTAAGCCTACTATTAATCTTTGAAATGTTGCAGGCTCAACAAGCGGCGATAACGCAACAACTGAATCAAAGCCACGCCCTCAACATGGTTGAGCCCAACAATCCAGGAAAAACATATGAAGAAACGAACATAATACCGAGAGACCTAGTGAAGTTGATCCCGAGGTCAATCCCGAAATAATCAGAATGCTTGAAGCATTAACGAAGCGGGTGGAGTCAGGCGAGAAGAAGATTGGGGCAATTGATAGAAAATGAAAACATACAATTTCTTGGTCGATCAAATTCCGGGAGCACCCTGATACTGAAAGGGCCAGATTCCGAGAAATTTAACTAGAAACCATTTCGTCCAATTCAGGCACCGAAGCTGATCCTAAAGAGGTTTCGTATGCTTGATATCCCAAAATATAACAGAACCACGAATCTGAATGAACATGTGACCTCCTGTACATGCATAATCAAAGAGAACGACTTGGAAGATGATGAAATCGAATTGATGAAGTTTGGGGACACAGCAACAATATGGTATTATAACTTAACCCCAAAATCCATTGACTCATTTGCTATGCTTGCAGATGCTTTTGTGAAGGCCCATGTCGGGGCCTTCAAGGTCGAGACCGGAAAGTTGGGTCTTTTTAGGGTTAAATAAAGAAACAATGAGATGCTTAGGGAGTTCGTGTTGAGGTTCTAGATGGAATGACCTGCCTTCGCTCGGAGATGATTGGGCCGTTCAGGCATTTACTCAGGGGCTTAACCCCTGAAGCTCATTGGCTTCACAGAAGCTAAAACAAAATTTGGTAGAAATACCCGGCGATAACTTGGGTTGACGTCCACAATAGGTACCAGTCAAAGATTAGGGGCGAGGACGACAAACCTGGAGCCCCTTCAAGGTCTATTTGTCCCATCAGGGCTGACGATAGGTCAAAGAGAGTAGTCGATCATAAGCCAAGGCCGATCTGGGACCGGTACTAACCATACAGTACAGATCGAAGGGGAAATGGTTCCAGGAATCACCCCACAAGGAACACAAAGAGAGTCGATCGAGGGTCTAGTAGCTATGGTTTGCTGAGTAAAAGTGGTTTTGACAGGCCACTCGGGGGTAAGGAAGCAGCGAGATTATTACAATATAACTTCAACATTGATGCTTCCAGTATCGTATCAGCCATCGGGTGCATCGAGGATACCAAGTGGCCTCAACCATTGGAGTCTGACCCTACCCAAAATGATCCTAACTTGATGTGTAAGTATCACGACACTCATGGTCACATGACCGCAGATTGCAGCCAATTGAGAGAAGATATTTCCTGGTTGTTCAATAACGGGTTCCTCTAAGAATTTCTGAGTGATCGAGCCAAAAACCACTTCAGCAACAGGGACGCCAACAAACAGGCTGAATAAGAGGAGACTCAACACATCACCAACATGATCATTGGAGAGGTCAATGTCCCCCAAGGGCCAATGATAAAGCGCACTAAAGTATCTATCACAAGGGAAGAAAGCACCCAAGATTATGTCACACAGGTAACCATTTCATTGAGCAACGAGGATGTGGAGGCATCGTCCAGCCTCACAATAATGCGCTGGTAATGTTCGTGCCTATCAATAAATCTCGAGTTAAACGTGTGTTGATTGTTCCAGGTAGCTCAACCAAAATCATCAAATCAATGGTCGTAGAGCAATTGGGGTTACAAAACCAAATAGTGTTGGTAGTCCGGGTGTTGAATATTTTTAACAAAGTATGTGAAACCACTAAAAGGGAGATAACCCTGTCGGTGAACACCGCCGGGACGATCCAAAAGGCAAATTTCTACGTGATTGAAGGGGACATAAGGTATAACTCTCTATTCACAAGTTCATGGGTTCACAACAAAAGGGCGGTACCCTCAACCTGAAGTAGGCATTGAAATTCCTTGCGCCGGGAGGAGTCAAGATGGTCTATGGAGAGCAGACGGCCGCAAAGGAGATGTTCGTAGTCGATGAGATAATCCCGATACCCATGGTTTCCACATCAAGGAAAATGAATTAAATAGCAATCGTTGATGTCAATCTTGACCGAACTAGTGGAACGAGGCGTAGACGATGAGGATGATTACGGAGTTTCGAGATTGTTCATAGCTCCTGATAATACCGATGCCACAAATCTACGGTCGAAGAGTTAGATCAAGTCTTATTAATTAAACACCTACTAGATCAAAAGGTATACTTGGGCACGGGGTTAACCCCCGAGCTTAGGTAAAAACTCATTGATTTTCTTAAAGCTAACATAGACTCTTTCGCTTGGTCCCATATTGTCATGAAAGGGATCCCATCGGATGTATCCACTCACAAGCTGAGTTTGGACCCAAAGTTCCATCCAGCTAAGTAGAAGCGGAGGATGCAGTCCGAGGTCAAGCATGCATTCATCAAGGACGAGGTATCCAAACTCCTTAAAATAGGGTCCATATGGTGATTTAAATACCCGAACTGCTTTTTTCCTATTTACCCGGATTGCCTTTCCCTAACCTAGAAAAATTGGGGCTCTCTTTGCTAAGCGTCTCTAGAAATCTAAAGATGTACTTTCATTGCCACCCCATATGTGTCATGACCTCTTACCCACTGAGGAACATTATGCGTAAACTCGATCTCTCGGGCCGTTGGACAAATGGACCTTCGCAATTTGTGGGTACAATATCGAGTATTGACCCTAAACTACCATAAAATCTCAGATTTTGGCAGAACTCATGGCCGACTTTACGCCACCCTTAATACCTGAAGTTGAATGGGAATTGTTGTTAATATCGGGGACCACTTCATGAATTTGGACCCTTATTACGGGTGGTGCCTCGAACGCGAAGAGGTCCATGCTCAACATGGTATTAAAACTACCTACAGAAAATATAATTAGGCAGTCTATTAGAAATGTAAAGTTGACTAACAATGAGGCCAAGTATGATGCCATAGTTGCAGGTTGAATTGGCTAAAAGACTTGGGGCTAAGGTGATCGAAGCTAAGTGTGACTCCCTCATCTTGGTAAATCAAGTTAATGGGACGTTCGAAGTAAAAGAAGAATGGATGCGAAGCTACTTAGAAAAATTGTACGTAAGCTACATCAATTCAGGGAATGGACCCTGCAACAAGTACCCCGAGATCAGAACAGTGAGGCTGATGCTCTAGCTAACTTAGGGTCATCGGTCGATGCCAATGAATCCAGTTCAGGAATAGTAGTGCAGCTAATGAAGTCAGTGATAGAACAAAGTCATGCCGAAGTAAGCTCAACAAGTTTAACGTAGGATTGGAGGAACAAATATATATACTACTTGAAGACCGACAAATAGCCTTTAGATCCCAAAGAATCCAGAGCCCAGTGCACCAAGTATGCCAGATTTATCTTGGTCGAAGGGGAATTGTTTAGGAAAACCTTCAACGCCTGCTAGCCAGATGCTTGGGACTGGGAGAGACTGAATACGCCTTGAGATAAGTTCAATAAGGCACTTTTGGGAACCATTCGGGGGCAGAATCTTTGGTTCAAAAACTAATTAGGGCCGGCTATTATTGGACTGAAATGGAGAAAGATGCGAAGGACTTCATACGAAAATGTGATGACTGCCAGAGACACGCCCCTATGATCCATCAGCCGAGAGACATTCTCCACTTGGTTTTGTCCCCGTGGAAATTTATGAATGGGAAATGGACATCGTTGGTGCCCTACCATGGGCACCTAGTAAAGCTCAATTTATATTGTTTATGACCGATTATTTTTTCATATGGATTAAGGCTCAAGCACTTGAAAAGTTCTAGGAGAAAGAAGTCATTGACTTCATCTGGGAACATATAATATGTCGATTTGGGATATCGGTCGTGATCGTTTGTGATAATGGAAAGCAACTCGTCGGCAGTAAGGTAAAAAAATTTCAAAGATCACAAGATCAAGAACATACTATCAATACCTTATCACTATAGTGGGAAAGAGAAGGAAGAATCAACAAATATGACCATACTTCAAAACCTGTAAAAAGGGTTAAATAGTGCGAAAGGGAAATGGAAGGAGATACTGCCAGAAGTCCTATGGGCATACCATACGACATCAAAATCTAGCACTGGGACCACCCCATTTTCATTGATATACGGAGACGAAACCTTAATACCTTTCAAGGTGGGAGAACCAAGCCTCGGATTCCAGTATGTGATAGAAGAGCCAAATAGTGAGGCCATGATCACAAGCTTGGACTACTATTGGATGAAAGGCAAGAGGCTACCTGGTCAAGTTGGCAGCCTAGTAATACCTAATAGAAAGTTATTACAACCGAAGAGCCAGCCTTCGACACTTTCAAGTCAGGGACTTAGTGTTGAGGAAAGTAAAATTATACACCAGGGACCTAAATGAAAGGATGCTGGGACCGTACTAGGAAGGGTCGTATCGACCATATCGAGTTGTCGGAACAAGCGACAAATATTTGTATAAACTCATAGCAGGAAACAACATACAACTATCAAATAACTAGAACATGAAGCACTTAAAATAGTGCTACAACTAAGGTATGAATTCAATTACTTTTTAATCATGTTATAAATCGGACAAACGTATGCAGGTAAACGATTAAGGATAAATGTGGCTATTACCTCTAAAAGCATGCGTTGCACTAATAGGTTTGGTCCCAAAATGTGTTTTTCGGCAAGCTTTTTGACGAGGCAACATTATAATGTGCTAACTTACATTCGAAGACTGGATTCAAACAGGAGCAATGATCTTTTGCTTCATGTCAACAATATCCAAGTCCTCACGAGTTCAACCTCAATATTAGGGGCCATTATCCTCGGATTAAGGTCTTTAGCAATGGAAAAATAGAACTTTGCGTGCTAAAAGCTAAGGCTTCGTGATTAGGATTCATTGTAACGGCCAAATGGTCTTATGAACCATGCCCACATAGTCCACTCTAGTCATGGAACAAGTTTTTATACACTTTCGATTGTGTATCTTGCATGCTAGGAAATGAAAGAAATTTCCACTTTGTTACTACACAATTTTTCTTCATCGATCCTAGATCCTACAAACCACGGGCTACCCCTACTCGGGGACTATCAAGCCAATGAGCTACCCCTACTCGGGGACTATCATGCCTACGGCCTACCCCTACTCGAGGACTATCACCCGAAGAAAATTTGTATGACCCAGGCTACAAAATCCTGGAGGCGGTGCCAAAATATAAAAGCTACGGCCGCCCTAAAAACAGCTTGGAGATGTCCGAAGTCCGTAACCAGAAAGTAAGGCCTTTAGAAAAATTTGAAACCTTCTAAAAGTTTACAAGCGACAAAAATATTGTCTAAAAATACTTAAGAAACTTGGGAACCTCCGGTTTCACTGAGGGTTCAAAGCCATGAGCAAAAAATGAATTGTTAAGGTATCACAAACAGTACACAAATATCCACGAGTCAGGCTTCGTTCGAACCTCCAAAAAATGAATGTCTTAGAACTGCATTTGATTATATGCTAAGGCATCACAAACAATACATAAATAAAAATTACAACAAGATGTTGGAAAAGTAAAGACACAATATTGTAGAAAGGAGTATATATATATATATATATATATATATATATATATATATATATATATATATATATATATATATATATATATAAAGGCCCGATAGGACGACCTCAAAATAAACAAAAAATATATATAAGGGAAAACAAAAAAATGGAAAAATACTAAGGCATCTATGCCTGGTCTTTACCAAGGCCCAACTTATCATCAAAAACGTCGGAGCTATTGGATCCCTTAAAACCCTTCGAGCCTTTCGGGACCCTCAGGCTTGTAGATCTTCTTTTTCGCAACCTTGAACCTCCTAGATTCTTTGATATCAGCCGATAGGTCAAAACTTCGGGTATGGATCTCTTCGAGGGCCTCTCTCTGGAACAATCGCTTTATTTCTTCAACTTTATTTTGAAGTGGGTCTCGGCTGACTCTACATCTGCCTTGTACTAGGCCACCATTTCTTCGGCATCAATATAGGTTTTTTCCAATTTGGGCCTTAATGCCTCATATTCTCTTTCGAGAGTATCCCATTCTGTGACGGTCGATCTCAAGCTGTTCCCGGAGATCATCGTTCAGCCGAGTCTACTTGTCGGCTTTGTCCTTCACCACCCAGAGTTGGTTCTTGATTGATGAATGCTCTACCTTTGAAGTTTCCTTGTCCGAAGCTAGCAGGCCTATCCAACCTTTCCACACTTCGATCATGGCTTTGACCTCGTCCATCGATGCCCACAACTGGTCGATCGGGTCTATCTTCTTTTGGACTTGCAAAGTTGTGTTGTTAGTCACCATGACTAGCTGCTTGTTTTTAGCTTCAAATTTCTTTACCTTATCGACTAGTTTGTCGTGTTCCCGCTTTAGCATCGAGACATCCTTCTAAGCTTTTTCTAGCTCGGCCCAGAGAATCGGGAGGTCTTTAAGGGTGTCATCTTGTTTCTCACAAAGAGCCATGTACATGTCGTTCTTATAGGACATATTTTTGAACTGGAGCTCGAGCTAGCTAATCTCCAAGTGGTATAGGAGGAAGCTTTCATGATGAAGCACTGAAGCCTGAAAAATAATGAAGTTAGTATGAAAAACATTGAACTTAGTAAAGGACATCAAAGTCTAAAGAAAGGTTCACAAAGGGATTGATGCCTTACCCGGTTCAGCGCATGTTGTGACTTGTTGAAGCGGCTCGACGTGCCCACCTCGTTAATCTTAGTCTGGTCCTCCTCGGTCACCAGGAATCAGTGGTAGTAAGCTACCGCCACCAGAGCAGACATAACCCAAGCGTCCTACAGGATTGTGAGAATTACTGTTCTCTTGCGCCCGAGGTCCATGATCGGCACGGGAAATTACTTTACTAATCTTGGGCTCGAACTCGACTTTCTAACTCCTGAGGGAACATCCTTCTTCAAGACATCTTGGTGACCAAGCCCAAAATATCCTTCAATACGACCATGTCCATGCCATTGAAAACGAGTTGAGGGGATCATTTGGGCCATGTGCTCCCTTACTTGACTTTTCTTTATATGTTTGGACATCTTCGAGCATAGAATTGGTGTAGGAAGGTGTCTCTATGATGTCAATGACATCGATCGCCTCCTTTGGAACATGAAAGGTTTCCTTGGAGGATATAGTCTCCATCTCCCACTAAGGCTCCCGAGTCAGGGGTCGACCCATGAGCGACAAAGATGTCATCTTCTTAGGACTCATCCCTAAGCCGATAGAGAAAGTCAGGGTCCAGTACCCTAGACTTGGTGTTCTTCTCGGGCTTCTAGACCTAGGTGGCCGCCCTCTTATTCCTAGTTTCCTCAGGTATTTGAAGTTTGAATCTGTCATTGAAGAACAAGGGTACAAAAAAACTTCTTCAGACCACTGTGTATTCTTTCAGAAGTTCTTTGATGATGATTTTATTATTTTATTGCTCTATGTGGATGACATGCTTATTGTTGGCAAGAATAAATCGAGAATCGCAGTCCTTAAGAAGCAGTTGAGCAAATCGTTTGCGATGAAGGACTTGGGGCCAGCAAAGAAAATCTTGGGCATTCAAATCCACCGACACAGAGATAGAAATGAGTTATTTCTGTCCCAAAAGCAATACATTGAGAAGGTACTCAAGAGGTTCAATATGACAGATGCAAAAGTGGTTAGTACTCCTCTTGCTAAACACTTCAAATTGAGTATTAGTCGAGTCCATCTACTGATGAATAGAAAAACGAGATGTCTCGTATTCCTTACTCTTCTGCCGTTGGTAGTTTGATGTCTGCTATGGTTTGCACAAGATCAGATATTGCACATGCCATTGGTACTGTTAGTAGATTCCTTTCTAATCATGGAAAAGAACATTGGGATGCAGTAAAATGGATATTAAGGTATTTGAAAGGTACTGCAGATTTGAAGCTGTGCTTTGGCAATGTCAAGCCTGAACTTGTTTGTTTCATAGACTCTGATTTAGGGGCAATATTGATAATTCAAGATCTATTTCTGGTTATTTGATCACTTTTGCAGGGGGAGCTATTTCTTGGCAATCTAGACTACATAAGTGCATAGCTCTATCCACCACAGAAGCCGAATATATTGCTGTCACAGAAGGTGCCAAAGAACTATTATGGATAAAGGAGTTTATTAATGATCTTGGCTTTGACCAGCCACGTTACATCTTATTTTGTGATAATCAGAGTGCTATCTGTCTCACCAAGCACTCCACTTTTTATTCTAAGACCAAACATATAAATAGAAAGTATCATTGGATAATAATGGCCATGGAAGAGAAATTATTTGAGGTTGATAAGATACACACTGATGAAAATCCTTCAGATATGCTGACAAAGGCGGTGGTTGCAGATAAACATGCATTTTGTAGAAAATTGGCAGGCATGAAGCTTGTCAATAGTGTCACACCTCCTTTTTACGGCGCTTACCCGCGAGGGCGCGATGTATATAAAAGGGAGTTTTTTCCAATTAAAGGACTGTCACACCTCCTTTTTCCACAGGCCCGCAAGGGCGCGAGGGAGTTTTTCCAATTAAAGGACAATCGAAGCAGGAAATGTTTGACTCTATTTAATGGTCTCCGAACCAGAAATTAGGATAAGGAAATTTGTTAACCCGGGAGAAGGTGTTAGGCATTCCCGAATTCCGTGGTTCTAGCACGGTCACTTAATTATCGTATTTCGGCTTAATTATCTGATTTTAACAATTATGAACTTATGTGCCAATTATTACTTCGGACCGCTTTTATCACTTATTATATTGGAAGAGGATTACAACGTCGTGAGAATGCATCTCGAATTTTGTCACATAAATGTGTCCACAATATTTTGATGCATTCCGACTTCATTGAGATTTGGATTAAGGTCACATAAATGCGTACCCGAGTTTAGGGAGGTAATTTTATTAAGTACGTGCCTAAAGATGCTAGCGCGTTATTACTTTTAGAATGCCGGGAAATTCGCTAAGCGGCATGTCCTGTAATCTAAGTATTTTTAATGTATGTATACTTAGGAGGGTCCTGCAATTTTGTGTTTTACTGAGCGAGGCTTGTCTCATTTATTTTTAAAAGTCATACCTAAGGTGACTAAATTTTCTATTATTCTTTTTCCTTTATCTACGAAAGAAAAGAAAATCCTAATTAATCAAGTTAATTCGTGACACAATATAGTAAGATATTGGGGCTTGTAAGCACTCGTATTCTAATCAATCGATGGTTTTGGGCCTTTCTATAGTCCACATGAAAGAATCATCATACAACACTAAAGTAGGCCCAATGTGTGAGCCCAGTTAAGCATTGGCTATGGGACAAGTACCCCAATTGAATCTTTGCCGCATTACTTATACGAACACGATGCATACTTTTATGTATTCGTTATACTACTCGTCATTTTTAAGTAAATGGCTTATATCAGACCTTATTTCAAAACTAAAGAGTTTCATTATTGACTAGATGAGCGTGTTAATCTAATTGGATGCAGGAAAAATAGACTTCTAAACCAAATTTATATACACAATGGAGTGTTTTAAACCATACATCTATTTCCTTATTGTACAGTCAGATTTGAAAAAAAAAAAGTGGAGACAACAAATAAGGTTGTATCCTATTGTTAGATCACTTTCATACAAGTTCTATGAAACACATGCCTGGAAATAATATGAAAAACTCGAACTAGTCATATATCCAAGTACAAATGGACCATTTGGATCTCAAACAGTTTAATGATTCATTTACAGGATCATATTTATGTGTTTCCTTCATACTAAAAAAATCTAAACTACAACTTTCCAATTCTATTACTAAAAAAAACAATCATTACAGGACCTTAATCAGAATCTAATGTGAGTCAATTACAAATAGTAATACGAACATAAAATCTAATGTATACGAGTAATTGCAGTCCAATATCTATAGTCCCTATTATACAGTTTTAGAACACTGATCTAATTAACAAATATCATCCAGTTTAATCATTCTTTATATAAAAAGACACTAACTAAACATAAATGAAAAATTTCAGCAAAAGTAGTTCGAACAACTTTTATTTCACTTCCATAAGCCTAAGGTTTACAAAAAAGTGTACCTGTAGATGTAAAATGCAGAGGAAAAGAATCAGCAATGGCAGTGATACCAGCAGCGACCACAGTACAGTTTCAAAACCAACACAACACCAAATCAACCAGCGATGAATCCCAGTAATAAAAAACAGTCAACCAATAACCATCTATCACTAAGGGAGTCTAATGAAAACAGTGAACTTTATGCTTGTGCAAACTAGAGGGATTTCAGAAAAGAAGAACCAACAAAGAAAAGGGAATTTTCAATAACACATCAGAATTATTTTCAAGAAAGAAGATGTTCAGACTCTCTCTTGATCCTTTAGATCAAATGTCTCTTCAAAATCTATTTTTTCCTGTGTCTCTATGTATCTCCGTGTGTTTGAATCTGTGTCTTTTTTGTGTATGAAAACCTCTTCTTCAGTGTCTGAAAGGGTGTCTTTTATTTCTGAAAATCAGTGTATGTGTGTTTTTCAGTGTATGAAAGTCTCTATCTCTCTATGTATGTCTTTTTTCTCAAGTGTGTGTATTTTGTTTTCAGTTTCTGCTATTTTTCCTGTAAGTTTCAAGTCTCATTTCCAGCATTCTTTATAGCCTTACAAGTTCAATCAGCAGACCCTTTTTTTCAATATTAGACAAGTTCCTACTCTCCACTCACCTTAATTAATAATATAAGTGTACCCCTCTACTCAAATAGCAGACTCCTACACAAACCCCTTAAACTAACTGTTTAATTACCCCCTAAAAATTAATAGCAGCCCTTAATCAATTAAATGAGTAACACAATTTTCAAACTAATCCCTGTAATTACTGAACACCTACTCCTTTTCAAATTATAACAGCTATACCCAATACACAATTAACTAACAGTGATTCTCCACCAGCTATACCAAATAAACTTCCCAATTCAAGAAACAAAAATTCAAGCTTCAACGATAATTAATCAAACAGACCTATATAATTAATCGACGATATTCGTCTAACGGATTATAACAGCATATACTTGATAACAAGCAATCGACATAAGAAAAACATGATTCACAATGTTAGGCTAAAATAGGGAATTCGTAAAACTAATTATTCGATGATGCTAATCGAGATGAATATGTATTCTATGGCAAACACAATCACATAAACAAAAATAGAAAATAATTGACCAAATAAAAGGTCTCTAAGAGAAAAGGGCAGAAAATCTAAAGATAAATCGAGAAGGGTAAAAATAACAAACACAACTAAGAACTAATAAGCACATAACAAAGATAGAAGAGAATTACCTCAAACAATGGCAAAAATGAGAATGAAAACAGTCTTTGAGCCGTCTGGACTTGGACTTTTTGGAATCGAACGGAACTTAATCGAAGTATTTTCAACCGAAAATACTCCGATTAAGGTCTATTCGACCCCAAATCTCTGATTAATTCAGACAAAGACCCAAATTTGGATTTTTAGGGTTCATGCGACCATTTTGGGGTTTTTGGGTTTCTGGTTGGATTTGAACCAAACCAAAAATGGTTTGGGTGTGAGGGAAGCTAGGAGAAAGCTTGGCCTGAGTTTGGGGTCAATTGGAGTTGGTTCAAGTTCGACTCGAATCTTCAAATGAAGATTCGAGAAGTTCCAGATTGATTCGAAGTAAAAGGTGTAGGGATTCGAATTGGGGGTGTTGAGAAGAGTTAAGGGTGTAAGTTTGGTGGCCGGCGGCGTCGTTGTCGCCAAGGTTCTCAGACGAGGTAAGAGGGGGCGGCGCTAGGGTTTGAGGCTGGGGTACTGTTGCCTCGTCTCTGTTGGAGACGATGAAGGAGAGGGGTGCTTGGATTGGGGGGCTGGGGTAGAGATTAGGTTTATATACATGGATGGGAATTTAATCCAGGCCGTTGGATCAAGCGAGATTGACGGCCTGGATCTCTTACTTACGATGGACGACGTCGTTTGGAGAATGGGTTGGCCTAGCTTGAAACGGACAGGGTTGTGGGGGAAGCCCGGGATCGTTCGATGAGTTTGAACGAACGACTCAGATTAAACGTAACTGAACGGCATCGTTTGGCTTTCTCTAAAGCTGATTGATCTGGACAGGGTGAGACAGCTCTTTTGGGCCCAAATCCTTTACAAAATTAGCCCTTTGTTCTATTTCCTTCCCTAACCATCTTAAAATAACAGCCATTTTAAACACAAACAAAATTGAGAAAAATAAAAATAAAACAAAAAACATGGCTATTAGTTTAATATATTAAAAAAAATAAAAATCAAACAATTGACAAAGAACACAAAATGCACATTTTTTTGTAATTTTCTGTTTTAACCGTTTTGTGGTTACTTAATTCTTATGAACTCAAAATTGGTTCTTACACGCCTACAATACCTATTTTGTATATTTTTATTTATTTAAAAAAAAAATAAGCATGGACGCACAAATGCAAATAATAAGAGAAATAACACAAAATCCACAAATATTGTAAACAACACAAAAATTATTTTATTTTGAATTTTGGGAGTAATTCTCATGTAGGGCAAAAATCACGTGCTCACAAATAGTTCATCTACTTGAAGACACATCTGGCCCCTTGGCTGGAGGGGGAGTTTGTTGGGCACATGCCCATGTTGTCCAGCCAAAGGCCCAATGGTCTAATCCTATTCTCTTTTGGTTTCCAATCCTATTTGGAATTGAATTCGGTTTATTCCTATTTTGAGTGGGTTTTGGCTTTAAGAGAAAGCACCACTCATGATCTATAAATAGGACAACCTTGGACAATTATTCTATGCTCATTGATACAAGTCTTTGAAAGACTTAAGCACATAAGAGTGGTTTAGAGAGAGCTTTCATCAAGAGAGAAGAGAGAAGAGAGAAGAAAAATATTTTCTTTTGCTGCAGATTTTTATTCCGACCAGCCAACATTCAAATAACGTTTTCCAATTCGTTAACCGTTGGATCGGGCTCAAAGTTTGACTGAGTGTTTTTAGCATCTTGGTCTTGGATTTGAATGGTGAAGATCGGATTTGGAGGCTTGTAACATCTGATTTCGTGCCTCGAACAACAACTTCGTTTTGTGGATTATACTTTTTCTCAATTTATTAGTTGTTGCTCTTGTTGCTATTGTTGCTCCGTGTTTGGCCCCTGTTGTGTAGCCAATTTGGAGAACGTTGTAACCCTCTTATTGTTATAGTGGAGTTTTTGGATCTTTGTGATCCCGTGGTTTTTACCTTCGATTTGAAGGGTTTTCCACGTTAAAATTTGATGTTCTTTATCTTCTTTATTTTCGAGTTTGCCTCTTCCTTGACACAACACTTTACGGGGCTATACACAATGGGGTATACTTTGCTGACTCCTGTATAATATATGGGAGACTAGAGCACCGATGCTCAAAACTCCAGTATATTATATTGGACATTTATACTTGCTGGAACTCCAGTATATTATGCGGGAGTTCCATCATAATTATACTTGAACTCCCGCATATTATACGGGAGTTCTAGCATAATTATACTTAAACTCCCGAATAATATGCGGGAGTTCAAACATACTTATGCTGGACTCTCGTATAATATGCAGACGTATTTTTCGGGTTGAACAGTATTTTCGCTCAAATTTATCTTTAAATTTTGAATGAACAATTGTAAATCTGGCTGGCTATTTTGACATTTTCTAATGGACGATATAGCTATCAAATAGGGTAAAATTTACATGCAGTGTTCAAATTAAGTCATGAATGTACCACGTGTTTATTATAGACACACTTAACAATTTAATCATGACTAATTAACGGTATATTTTCACTTTAACCTTCACCCGCTAATATTAAATTGCTTAATTAGGTGAACTACTGAGTACGAATAAGTATTTTTGTATCCAATAGTGAATAGACGCTAGTAATTTATTTTAAATATCACAATGGTTAGAAGAAACAAAAGAGTAGGTAAAAGCATTATTAGGTGCGAGATAACGTGGATAGCGTATTTCCGAGTTGAGTCTCAAAAACCCTTTAAGATTCTCATTAGTCACAAAGTCGCAATTGGCTTGGCGCCTTCCATACAAGAAAAACCTTTAACAGAGCAAAAAGTGAACAATAGCTATTATCAGGAACAAACAGTGCAGTAGAAAATGACAAAATGCAGCCAACTAACCAAACTGCCCAAAAAAACAAAAAAGCGGCCTTCCAATTTCTTCACCCTACAGAACGGCATGTAGACTCTTTAAAGTCATTTATTAATCAAATTCATTCCTTAACTTCCTCCACTAGGGCTGCTAATTATCAGTATATCTCAGGCCATGTGACCGAAGAAAGTTCAGCGAATTCGTTAATTAATTCACTCGCACACGGCGCCATCACGCGTTTTCGCTCTCCCCCTACCTCTACTTTATAAATTATAAATACATCTTTACAGATCCGAATTTCGAAAAATCCTTTACTGTTGACGTAAGTTTGTTTCTGATTCTGCCGAATATGTGCATACGCAGGACAATCCAAATACTTTTCTTTCACTGGTAAATCTTCTTTTTTCTATTTTTGTGTATTCTCATTCGAATTCCATTGCTTCGCCTTCTTCTTGTATAGTTTAATTTAATCGAATTGAACGAGGTCAAGCTCTTTGCCTCGTTGATCGTCGATTCCTAACTGAATTATGTGTAGAAATGTACGAATTTAGCTTTATACCAGTCAAAGTGAATGTCAACGTCGACGACTGGTTATTTTTTGTATTGTAAATGTATGAACAAATTTGACTAATCGATATGAGGATTCACCAGTGTTTTCTGCACGATACATATTTGTCGAAAATCCTCTTACGGCCTTTGAACAAAGTAATTTTCATCATACATGTGTTTGTGACGTTTTTTTTTTCTTTTGTATTTTGCTTATTATTGAGTATTTTATTTGTTAATAATGCCGCTGCAGGTAGAGTTAATGGCTAATTCTGAGTCCGAGCTCAATGACAACATACATAGAGACTTCTATATTCCTACCTACATACTTGCACCGGATGCTCCGAATAAGAGTAGGCATATAGCTTTACCTGATAATGTACCTACATGCCCTGTGCTAGTGTTTATTAATTCTAAAAGCGGAGGTCAACTTGGAGGAGAACTTCTTCGTACATTTCGCCATCTTCTTAACAAGTATCAGGTACTTAAGCTCTTTCCTTTGATTCGCATATGCAAAAGAAATAACTGCAAAATATTTTTAGTTTGTCAATTTATGTTTTATATCAGATAGAAGTGTTTGGGACTGAGGTTTAGTTGATTTATTACTTGATTGAAGTCCGGACTTCTTTGTTAACATTTCAGGTTTTTGATTTGGGAGAAGAAGCTCCTGATAGTGTTTTACGTAGTGTGTACTTGAATATAGGAAAGCTGAAGAGTGGTGGTGATCAATTTGCTGCCAAAACTGAAGAGAGAATGAGAATAATTGTGAGTTGAATTCTTTCAGTTGGTTCATGATTCAACAGGTTTTTCTCGTAACTTCATTAGACGGCCAGATGATTATTTTCCAGCACAAAGTACTGACATTGGATTTTATATTTAGGTTGCAGGTGGAGATGGCACAGCTGGCTGGCTTCTCGGAGTTGTATCTGATCTCAAACTATCTCAGCCTCCACCAATTGCTACAGTACCTTTGGGAACTGGAAATAACCTTCCATTTGCTTTTGGCTGGGTATGGGTCTGTGGCGGAAACTGTTGACTCACTAGATATTTGATGGATATATTTTCCTGTAAATTGTAGCAGTCAATATAGTGGCGCAAAAGCTCTCTATTTTCTTGCCTGGTGTCTCACTATCCATTTTGTTTCCTAGTTTTGCTTATACTATGTTGAGGTTATCTATAAACAACCTGAAATACTTGCATAAAAAAGACTTGCTCACAAACATGTTCATATTGTTAGTAGCTATAGCAAAAGTCTTTTATCTTCTACGAGATACATTGGTATGCCTTCAGTATTGAGAAAGATACTTTATGTGATGTGCATTTTGGGTGATTGACAGGGAAAGAAGAATCCAGGAACTGACCTTAACTCCGTCATCTCATTTTTGAAGCAAGTAATGAATGCAAAAGAAATGAAGATGGACAGGTAATATTGTTAGTTCATATGCGATATTGTGGCCTGTCTATGATATTCTCAGTTGAATGTTGATCCCTTGATGATCAAGTATTAATTCTTTGTTCAAACTTCTTGGCAGTGTCACAAGCCGAATGTATCATCTCTCTTAAAGTGTATATCTTCATTTTTC
The DNA here is from genome assembly GCA_032618575.1 of Nicotiana noctiflora. Classification (NCBI taxonomy): domain Eukaryota; kingdom Viridiplantae; phylum Streptophyta; class Magnoliopsida; order Solanales; family Solanaceae; genus Nicotiana; species Nicotiana noctiflora. The sequence continues at coordinate 21,282 of JASVEL010009004.1, read as the reverse complement.
ACATTATAGACAATGGGAGCTTGTAATGTATAGATAATTCAAATGCAGACATTAGTGTCATTATATGCTGTTATCTTTTTCTTGAATCAAAAGTAAAGAAGTAAAATGTCAACAAATGCGAAAGTGGGCCGGATTAACCTATTATTTTTTTGTAATAGCACGTGGGTCTTCCTTAAAGATCTTTCATTTCAAGGAAATTGGCAAAAACATTTAAGGTCTCTAGCTAAGTCAAGGAATATAGTAGTTTGGTTGGTGAAGTTGTGAAGCTCTAAGTTATACTTAAAAGAGATTTTCAACAGCATAACATGCTCTTAAAGTTCACGCTTCCATTTTATATTGGAGTGAAGAAAAGAGTTCCAAAGCGTGCAAATACATTCATTTTTTTTCGCTCAGCATCCAATATTGGTAAAGGGAACACATTTTCACAAATACTGTTTCTTGTGATAATTGACCTACTTACTCTAACATGAACATACATTTTTTGTGTAAATTAGTACAAGGAGTCTTGTTTATTGCACACAACCATAATAACCTCTTCCAAAACTATAGGAATTTCTAGCTTTTGGAAACTTCTATTATGGTTCTATCTGATCCTCTTATTATGGTATACATATTTCAATTGCACAGACTTCTTACTATTATAATTTAACTTAATAGTATAATTGGTGCATCATGATTGCTTATTCTCAACCAACTGGTGTTAAGAAAATTGCTTTATGCAGTTGGCACATTCTTATGAGGATGAGAGCACCAAAAGGTGGTTCTTGTGATCCTATTGCACCGCTTGAATTGCCTCATTCTTTGCATGCATTTCACCGGGTTTCTCCATCTGATGAACTGAATGTGGTAAGACATCCTTATCTACTAAAAGAAGTTTGTCTTCTCTAAGATGAACACACCCTTTCATTTAGACTAGCTCCATCTCTTATATCTGCGTAAGTTCCTCGCCACTTGTGTTTTTTTTTTTTTTTTTGTGCTATATTCTTTGCTGATAGTTTCTGCTTGTGTAAAGTCCTGCTCCATGATAGCTTTTTTTTTTTTTTTTTTTTTTTTTTTTTTAAAACCCCTCCCAAATTAGGAGGATCTATAGTGTTTCCACACTTCCCCTCCACGGTGACTCGAACCCAGTATTCTTTGCTGATAGTTTCTGCTTGTGTAAAGTCCTGCTCCATGATAGCTTTAGGTGTCTCTTTTAGTGTTTTGTTAATTGAAATTGGTCATTACATCCTATATAGGAGTTAAGTGACATGAAAAGAATTCTAAATAAGTAAAACGTAATCATTTCAAATAATTTACTCATTATGTTTATGATACTCTCCACTTTCAACAATAACATGATTTTAAAGAATATTCTACTGCATGAGTTTACTTGCTTTGGAACAAAAAGAATTACTAAAAAATCACCATAACTGTAAAAAGTTGTTAGGACAGTGTCGTAGAAATAGTGAAACAATCATTTTTTATCACTTTACACATATATAAGGTATGAGTCTTCAAATTGGAAAAACTGATATGGTTGAATAGAGATATCATCATTGTGGAGTACATATTCTCTGACATTTTTTGGACATTATTCATTGCATTAAGTTTTTCAAGCATAACCTTCATATAGAAGAGAATTTGAGAATTTACCATGCTGATCTGAATGCTATTTAAAAGACTAAACACATGTAAAAGTTTCAGTATCTTTTACATGTATCATCTCTGCATTCATTAAATTTATTACTTTACCATGGAGTTTCCTTGTGTGTTTTCTTGTAGTTGGATAATCATATGAAGCCCAGGGTGGGGCATGTTCTGATAAGATTTCTGTTTTGGTGTTTCCATTTTCAAATGCATTCACATTGATTAAGAACAAAAAGTGAACATGTGTATATGTCTATCAGTATGCACGCATACATCTCTATCAACATGAATGCGTAATGTCTGGCTTGGGCAAATTACAAATTTCTTAGCTTGGTCTGTTTCAAAGTATTACCCTGTCGGATGAAGAGGATGACTGCTTTCTCTTTTTAACCTAATAATACAGGAAGGTTTCCATACATTCCGTGGAGGTTTCTGGAATTACTTCAGCATGGGTAAGTGCATATTCTTCTGATTAGGAATTAAATTCTGTATAGCCATTTAACATCTTCACTTTTGTAAGCCCATACAACAATATCGCATAGAATAAGGTAGGATGGGATAATTAATACCTTTATGAAATGATGGAGCAACTGTATATCAAATAGAAAACTAATTTAAACACCCAGGACAATGAGTTGAGTAGTTCAAGATTTTTAGTAAACCCTCTGAATATTCTTGTATACCTAATGTTTATATCTCTAACCCCTGCCTACACGTGTTATTCGATTATGGAGTTCACAAGTGAGTATCCTAATACTGAGATGTGATGAATGTACGATCATACAAAATTAGGCAAAGTTAGACATGATCACATCAACCAGAGGAAAGAAACAGCTTATATGGAAGATAAAATGGAAGAATGTTTGGTGAGATAGTTTAACCATGTCCTACATACATCGTAGATGCTGCATTCCGTAGATGCAATACTATGGTATTTAAGACGTTAAGGGGGAGGGAGTGAAAAAATTGCTAAAGAGGATGAGGTGGACCTGAAATTATAGGAAGGAAAGTTGTTTCTAAAGACCTACAATCTTTTGGAATCAAGCAGACTTAAATGAATACATAACACAATGGAAGCAGAGCATTCATATAGGCCAATTTCAATAGTTGGGGTTAAGGCTTAGTTGTTGTTACAATTACATTAGTTCCGAGTAGGTATGAACCTGGGCATTTTATAACCTCTAGTTTTAGAAAACTTCTAATTTGCCTTAATATACGAATTTAGAATGAAATGAGGTTGTAGAGCTGAACCAATACAGGATTCACGTAGCCCACTTCAGAATTGAGGTATAGTTGATACTGATAGATTTATAAACCTTCTACTGAGTTTGGTCTCTGTCTCTCATTTTCCCGTCTGTAAATCAATTACTATTAGTTTGACTGTTAGTTCTGAGTTAATTTACCAGGTAGGTGTTTTAAATACCCATATTTGCCTCATCTTAGTTCTTGTATCAAAGTTGAGCAGAGAAATTTCATTATAGAGAAAGTGCCACTCCAAATCATTTCATAGTATAAGTACGTTAAAAGAAAATAGAAACTTGACAGGTTGGTGAATTAACTCAATAGATGTTTCCAGAAGCAGTATTAATTTGGCCAGAATTAGTATTCATCTTCGTGAATGACGAAGATAGGATGATTAGGAACATAGAATTCCTATAGACATAAAAAAATGTCTATGGGTATGTGTCTTAACCTACAAAGACTATGATCTGAAGTTATTTCTTTGCTTGTGCTATTATTCATCTATTACCACATCTAACATTAATTCTCTGTTAACAGGGATGGATGCACAAGTATCATATGCATTTCACTCAGAACGAAAAATGAACCCTGAGAAATTCAAAAACCAACTTCTCAATCAGGTAGGAAAGTGAATGACAAAATAAAGATGATAAGGCTTCTCTTTGGTTTATTTCTCTGAATCTTTGCATGCGAATTATTAATGAAGTAAACGTTTCATAGTCTTATACTTATGGACCTTTTTGTTTTGTTCTATCTAGAAGCAAAACAAGTTCACTCTCAATTTAATGACACTCTGACAAAACAGATAGTTGATGATGTAGGGTTGGTTCTTGTCCGCAGGAGTCAAGATTTTCTGTCCACAATATCTTGTGAGGCTTAATAGGTTCTGTTCTATGTGTATCTATAACACAGAAGGCTAAAAGTGAAATAGCTTCTAGTGTTAACTTTGTACTGGTATCAGCTTATAGAAATTTGAGTCAACGACACTCCAGCTTTACGATCTCTGCTGTTGAGGAAGATGAGAATATATGATAGATCAAAAAAAAGTACCATATATTGCATCTTTGTCTGATTTACGTGCCGTAGACCCTCCTATAAAACCTAGTCCAATCTGCAGAAATCAAGTAATTGACGTGCTACTTTTGTAAATACTATGCAAAACGTGTTATTTCATCCCTATTTTCTGAGATAAGCGTTAATACTTTATTGATTTTTAGTATGTTTTGTACATTTCCCTCGAACTATTCTCGAAGCCCAAAGCACTTCTAATATTGTCCACTAGGCTAATGTTTCGAAAAATACATGAATATGGGCTTGTCCTGAAGTCATGTTGAGTACCTACTCTTGGATGCTAATTGCTAGCAATATGGTTGACTGGAAGAATAGGATAAGAAACTGATTAAGGTCCATCCTAGCTGGTTTTGTTTTTCCTTATCTTAAATACGTTGACAAAGGGAAGTAGGTGGTATTATGCTTACTAGGATATAGGAACATATGTGAGAAGACTAAGATCATGGTGCTTTGGCCTAATGGTGGTATGCCGCTTTATTTCATCAGTATAGTTTGTCTTCCTTGAATTGATTATACCTCTGGAAACGATTCTACAGAATCTCATCTTTTTTTTTTTTGGGTCCCTTTTAAATTGATTATAGCTATGTGAATTGATGTCTTAAATCCAGTCATCCGCCTTATCTTAGGTGGTACATGCTTCTAGAGATCCATATTAATAGGTCTCATTGCTTGGTAGTTGGTATCTCTATGGATGCAGCTTCTAAGTCACTAGATTATGCTAAGTATCTCTAAAGAGATAATTGGCATATGATTAGGGAGCATTTGCTTAGTTTGGGAGTTTATTCATAAGCAGGAAAAAACAGAAGGATAATTTAATGAATTAGTATAGTAACCAAAACTATTATGGTTGGGAACTACATTTACCACTTTGCTTTAATATGGAACTCTATGCGTCAAGTATATGTGGCATATCTTGTTTCTTGGAGGTTGATCATTTACAGTTGTCACCTTCTGTTACGTTACTAAGGACATGTTCTACCATTCTACTTCTTTCTCTCGTTCTAATGATACTGATGTGTACAATAAAGCAATTTGAAATACTGGTACTGAAGATAAATGAGGGATATCCCAGTGGTAAGGACCCTCGGGAGCAAAGTGAGAAATGTCACTGTTAGGTTCCTAAGCAACATAACAGTTTATGATTGCCATATCATACCATGTTAATTTTTTTGCTTAGAATTTAGTGACCAAATGGAATTCGTGGTTTCTCTATCCTAAGTCAAGTGCAGTGATTTTGCCTCTTTCGTTTCCAAATTATCTGAGATTATCTATTGTTTCAGAGTAGATACAAGATAGTATTTGAAGGGATGCCTAGTGCTAATTTTTCTTGCTCTGTAGAGTGCATATTTAAAGCTAGGATGTACACAAGGATGGTTTTTTGCCCCTCTCGTTCATCCTTCTTCGAGGTGAGTTTGCAATGTAGTTTTTATATATAAATCCTTCCTAATCTTATGCAAAGTAACTGTATTCTTTTTTATGGAAGCTTCTTCTATTCTTTCAAATCCTTGATCTTATGCGCTAACTTTAAATAGCCATGTCAATTTGCTTGAATCTTCTTGTCGGAAACATGAAAAACAGGAATTTGTGGGTAACTTGATGATTGCTCTTGGGTACTTAGTGAGATAATATCCCTCTTTTCTAATTTAAATTTCTTTTCTTTTTGGATCATCCTAGTGTAATTTCGTCAAAAAATTTTTTTTTTTTTTTTTAACACAGCAACGAGCAGAGTAGCCTATCAACATAATGAATAGCTAACTGTTAGCAATTTCTACACTAAATTTACACAAGTTGATTGTTCCTACATACATGACAATGCCAGAAAACTTCAAGCCTTGCATTATTTCCCTTACCTGGTAAACAATGACAATAACTTGGGATAGAAATAAATTAACTTGTGCAGCTGTCATTAGTTTCCTCACAGCATTTTTCCTGTTCGTAAGTTTTGCCAAGTAACGAGTATAAATTTGACAAAACCTTGAAAAAAATAAGAACTTTTCCTGTCATAAGATGGTTCAAGTTAATTCTGGATTGAATATTTCACTATCATCTCCTATGATGGTACAACTATGAGAATTTACTGATTTTCATTAGCTGCTAATTTTGGTTTACTGCAGGAACATAGCTCAACTGACTAAGGTTAAGATTATGAAAAAGCAGGGTGAATGGCAAGACCTTCAAATTCCTCACAGGTAAGTATTTAGTTACTTGTAGTATAGGAACCTTAGATGACGACTTGACAATTTACTTTTCTGCACTATTCTTCAAAATAGAATATTTTGGCTGTTTTGCTGTAACCTATTTGTGGTTGCATTACTGCTTTTATCATGCTTAATGAAGTTGGTTCCCGACGAACAACCTACCGATGAGTTCATGAGTTGTAACTGTTCTTTTTCTTTGTTGTCCAGTGTCAGGTCAATCGTATGCCTCAATTTGCCTAGCTTTTCTGGTGGACTAAATCCTTGGGGAACACCAAATAACAACAAACGCCGATATGTATGTATTCCAAAAAAAGGATTCCTCCAATCTGCCCCTTTTTCTGGTTCCTTGACTGTTTATGGCTTTAGCTTATTTCTTTTCACAGTCGGTATTCTGTTTGGGGGGGGGGGGGTTATCTACAGGCATCCGGTGTTTACACCAAATCAATGTACTTTATCATGGTTAAGTAATGAATGAGGTGAAAATCCATATTAATGTTATTACTGGGTTGACATAAACACCGGATAAAGATAAATTTACCCATTATTTATTTCTTGAATCTTTTTGGTTCTTTTTTAGTTATATTGACGTGCATATATTTCTTCATTGGACAGAGGGACTTGACTCCCCCATTTGTAGACGATGGCCTTCTTGAGGTTGTTGGATTCAGAGATGCTTGGCACGGATTAGTCCTTCTTGCTCCAAAAGGACATGGGACTCGTCTTGCGCAGGTTAGGAATAAATTATGATTATTACAAATAATTGCGTGAATATTGAATGTCGACCGATGAGAAGTTGTGATAATACTAGTTATAATTGAATCCGATTTGAGCTTCACATAGAATCCTATATGTAGGCACATAGAATCCGATTTGAGTTTCACAAGGGTGCAGCTGACCATACATTTATGAGGATAGATGGGGAACCCTGGAAGCAACCCCTACCTGAAGATGATGACACGGTTGTGGTAGAAATTTCTCATCTTGGCCAGGTTAAGATGCTTGCTACTCGTGATTGCAGAGCCAAAAGTATACACGATCCCTCAAGTCATTTCAATCACGAAGCTGACGATGTTGAAAGTGATGACGAAAACTCGGTCGATGAAGGAAGGAGGAAATTTGGGGCAGCAGATACGTTCAAAATTCCAGATGAGGTCGATGTTTCTCGTCTCAGTTAGTTTCATAATTCCTCTTTGTTTTCAGCTAGCTCTATATTCCATTTGATGTATAGGAGACAAGGATGCATTCCTTTTTGCTGTATAGGAGACAAGGATGCATTCCGTTTTGCTGTATAGGAGACAAGGATGCATTCCTTTTGCTGTATAGGAGACAAAAAGATTTTAAAAGATTCCTATTTTAGAGGTTTTGGTAGAAAATTTCCTGACTAATTGTTTGTGATGTAAAGGAACAACTTTAACGACTTAGTGTATGATCAAGGAGTCGCTTGAAATGATCCATCTAGCATGCCAATTTCTTTAAGCGGAGCATTACTTGACTTATAAACTTGCATTCTCTGCCAAAAGTGACAGCTCGGGAATGTCATTCAAATTTGAATGGAGCATGTGTCTCGGGCATACTTGCTTCTACTCAATCTAAAGTACGAGTATGACAACCAAATGGTATAGAGGCATTTCAGTCTTTCTTGGTATATGGTAATATGGTTTAAACTTAAAGCACTGTACTAATCCCAACCTTGTAAATGACCACAGATTTAGTGGCACTTCAGTCATGGGAAATTTCTATATCACTGTAAATGGGACGGCACAAAAATTGTGAGCATTATTTTGGAAGTAGACGTTGTAACATTTCAACATTTAAGGCAATTGTGGATACCTTAAGCAACACTCCGAATCTAAGATTTTGCGTATCTTAATTAAGAACGTGTCTTTAGAAAAACGCAAATGGAACTTTGAAATCTGCAATCAAATAACTGACGAAGTTCTCTAAAGTATACGTAAAGGCCCTGATCTCCGAGGATAAGTTGGCAGATATAATTACTATTTTACCTTCACATATTTTCTGCAAGAATGAATACTCACCCACTTGAAGAGTTCTCTACATAGTGAATTGTTACAGCAGAGTTCATCTGATTTTATCAGCACTCTGATAATCAACAAACATTAGTTTGCCAACTAAAACATAGAGATAGTTGTAAAGCACTGTTTACAACTTGAAGCAAAAGCACAACCAAAAATGAGAAGCATGACTGCTGAGCAAATCTTGATTTTTGTAACTACTCGAGGTTTTATCTACAAATATAATGGAGATAGTTGCAACAATAAAACTATTCTGTTTAACCAGAATATAATGGACATTGGGATATACCTCAATTGCAGTAATAACAAAACATTGAACGTAACTTCCATTTTCTAATATAACTTGCCTGAGCTTTGGAGACTAAACACTCTATCATACATGGACTGTTTCATTAGGGAAACAAGTCAATGAGGTCCAAGTAGGAGAACCAAATGATCTTTGCCTTACCTCCCAGCATATTGGTAATCTCCCAAGCATTTTGTGACAGCCTCATTGGCCTTCTGAGATTCCCTTTCTCCTCTTTTTTTCTTCTCCCTGATGACAGATACATCGTATAATTGAGATTAAATGATAAAAAAAAAAAAATCACAAGCCAAGTCTTGATCGAATATATTTGCACTGTTCCAATATGCATGTGAAGAATGTAAAAGGAGGAAGGAAAAGAAGAGGGTTTTTTTCTGGGAAAGGGTTTGGTAAGAGGACAGACATGGATTTCAGGCAGAATATGATGAACAAAACCTCGTTAAAGCTTATCCAAGAAGCATGCATGAGAGAAAGCAGCTTAATAGTTTTTAGAAAACAGTTAGAGAAAGGACACCAATTAGTGTCAAACAAAAAGAGAAACTCTAACCTTTCCACATATTCCTTCAACAGCTCTTTAGCCTGAACCAGCTTGGAGAGCAAATTGCGATAAACATCAAGGTCCCTATCCACACTTTTCTTGTTTATATTCAGTGAAGCACAAAGCTGTCATGCCAATTTCACAAGTCAACAATATATTCACCTCCAAGTCCGTTGCAGTTTCATGAACATAAACATCTAAAGGGGGTTCGACTCTATGTGCATATCCGACAAACCTGCTACACAAGTTACTCCTTTCATAAGGAAGTCTATTGTTGTTCCATCATTCCAAACAAGTGACTTTTTCTTTTCTTTTTTTTCTTTTGACTCAAGATTTTCTCAAGTTTCAATTGTTTTCTTCTTTTTGCTTACTAGCACAAATCTATTGCAAAATACACTAAAGTACTTAATATGAAGAGTATAACAAGGAAACTCTAACTAAAGGAGAGCTTTCATATTAGCATTCTTGTCGTACAGCATATTCACGAAAGAAAGAAAAGCAGTTGTGGTATAATCAACAAAGCACATGGAAATCTCATTTTTGTTATACATTGAGGGTTAACTGAAACCTATTTCTGTCTCGCGCTGGTCAAAGAATAAAATCAATCTCATGGGAGGAAGCGTAGACTATGGGGGCTATTAAGGAAATTGCTTGCTTTTCAGAGAAACCTTGAATTTCATCTTTAATGATAATGTTGAAGATGAGAAAAAATATTTGAGCTTTTCTTTGTTTTCCTTTTCTTTTTCCTCTTTAGTGATGGATGTAACTATTTGTGAAGATCATTATCTAACAATCACACATTTATTGATCCATGAAGTGCAATCAAGAAATGCTAGCACCGGTAGGTGATTAACAGTGACAGAGAGAGATGGTAGAACTCTTGAAGGCCGGACACCCACAACCAAAAGACTAGCTAAAGACTGATGTTTCTGTTACAATCCCAGGGGTATTATAGACTGGTTAAATCCATTCAACAACTTGCATAGAATTGTCAATAACACAAAGAGTTCCAATTTGTACAATTTTGGCCATTAATCCATGAGCTTTTTCCTTGTTCTATGACAAGTTCCGTCAGTGTCACTCTTTCTCAAAGATTTCCTGAGAACTCATACCTTGGACTTCAAAATTAACACTTCCTCGTAACCATCTTTTATACAATGTAGATTTCAACGCTCTTTCAAGAAAAATTTATACAGTTCCTGGTACTAAATGGTAATTTTAGTCCATACACTACACAAAGGTATGATTTTACCATATCGTAAAATTCACCATGTAAGATTTTTAACACTTTTGTTTAATGTTTCACATTTAATTTTTCTGTGATCCGTAGCTCTCATGGGCATTCATCTTTTTCACAAATATAAAATTGTCAAGAAGAAATAGAAACAGAGAAAATGGGCAAGGTAACTGAAAGGATTATAAATGTGAATTCAGCTAACAAAAAGTGTCAAAAGTGAGTGAATTATCTTTCATCAAAAATTAAAATAAGTCCAGTGCACCGAGTTCCTCCAATATAAATTGCAACTCTGAGATATCAGTTGAGTTTCAGTGCCTTTCTGTTCAATCTCTTTAAAGTCGATTTGATTCACAACCGAAGCATTCATGTCAAATCACTTAATCCATAACCAACTATATTGAGCAAAACCTCAATTATAAATGATCTACATGCTGAAGGCGAATCTTCTGCTTGTTTAAGAAACTTAACTTTGAATGGGTAAAAAGCCTTTTATGGTAAGATTTCTTGGCATCAAACAGTGGGAACTGGCTTCAGGCTTTGTGCAAAGACAAAAGAAGAAGATTGCAGCTGAACTTTCACAGAAGGGCGCAAAGAGGTGACCAGAGTTCGAAGAATTTAGGAGCAATAAATGCTGTTGTTAATGGCTGATGATTTGCCTAAAGCAAATAGCAATGAAAGAGTACCCTCTGCTGATCTTTTTGCTACTAACAGACATTAGTATCAGATCAACTAAAACTCATGACAGGGGAAGAAGAGTGTAATCTGCTTCAGAGTAAAGCAGAGAAGGAATTCACACCAGATGTCAGAAAACTGAACGAAAATCACTAAATCAGAGGCCTGGACATGTCTAATTCGAGGCAAGGTAGAAGGTGTAGCCAGGACGGGAAATGAGTGGGGGAAATGATCCTTCTTTTTCCCAAGACTTCTCTCTAATTCCCTGACTGGTTTCTATTCATTTCCTTTGCTCTGTTTGATACAAGCCAGAATGATAATGTAGGTTTACTAAATCTGGCTCTAATAAAGTATAGAGTCTAGCACCCAAACATGAGTGAAAAGACAAGGACGGAAATTGTATCGAGCCCCAGCACTTGAGAAGCTCTAAGAAAAGATGTGCCATCAGTCTTGTGACTTGAATCAGGTTTCCCGATATTTAGAGCTCTATCCAAGATGTAACTTGGAAACCTATACTGTGTTTTTGTTTCGGTTATTCTTTTCTCTTTTTTTTTTTGGTCTTTTCAATTTACCCAGTGTTTAGCTATGCAAATAAAAATTGAAACTCTATATGCTTCTCACCCAGATATGGGCTTACAAATCCTAAGGCATGTCTAACCTTCTTTCTGATACTAAATTCCATTGCGCTTGACAATAACTATTTCCAGAGCATGACAGGTTCACAGAAGCCTGAGTGCTTCTGGTGTTTCCAGATGATTTAAGTAATCAGATATGAACAGGAAGAAGTTCTTGTAAGAGACAATCTAATATGAAGAAAGTTATGATATTTACCTTTTCTAAGATGGTTGGATCAGTTACATTTGCCAACTCAAGTAGGCGAAAGAGACCAACCGCAAATAGTCGACTGTAGCAGAAACTATCCTTGGTTCCAGCTCGCTGTGCAATATCTTTCAGAATGTTTTCAACTTCTCCATCTCTGGATGAGAAGTCAACTAGCGTATTGGCATTTTGAGTACGAGCCCATTCTTCAAATTTTTGGGCATCAGCTCTGTAAACTGACAGGGAAAGTTATAAATCTTTATAAAGGAAAGAATTGAGCTTGCCAAGTCTACTCAATGTTAGACAGAAGATAATAATAACTACAACAATAACGACAACAAACTATTTTGGATAATAGTGCTTTCACTCATTGGGAACCAAACACCTGCATTTCTCCAGTTCCATAATACAACTAACCTATTCATCTTGAGTTTTGGTTCCACTCTCCACGAAACTCTTAATGGTAATTAAAAATATACTTTATCTATGATTACCTTACTGAAAGGAAGAGATATCTTCAATGCTATCACATATAAATGATTATTTGTGTGCCTTTAAACAGAAAAGTGAGTAAAAGCAACTGAAATTGGCAAGAGATGGATTAAACATGCCTGTATTGCACAGGATCCTCATTGAGAGCCTCTATATACGCTTTGAAGATGGCATCACGATCCTCTTCACTTGGGTAGCCTTCCATAAGTTGATCATATACAGTGACGAAACCAAGCGCAAACACGGGATCATATCGGTAGGATTTCTTGTACTTAATCAAATGTTGTTGCACAATTAGCTCTTGTAACACTGTGTTGTAGACAGTTGGAATTGGACGCTTATAAGCCTTCAAGAAATTCATTTTGGTATCGGCCACAGTTGGCAAATCTGGAAACAATACAATATAATGAGCTGCATTATTGCCTCATAAAATAAACATAAGCACCGCACGAAAATAAAACAGAATAAGTAAACAGAAAGAAAATAGACAAGATACAGAAAAAACAAATAGTTGCAAGAATGCAGACAGATAAACTAAATCAGAGAAGGCTTCATTTCCTCTGTTACTTCAATACAGCAACAACAATAGTGCCTCAGTCCCAAACAAGTTGGGGTCCGCTATATGACTCTCCTCACTGATCACTTATTCTGTTAGTTCAACTCCATTTTTTTCTTCCTTTGATAAGTTAATTCAATCTTCATTAGGAAGAAATAGCTTTGATTCATTTTATACATGCTATTAGAATAAACAGAAATCCTATATGTTCACTTGACTTATGTATTATATTGACAGTTTTTTTTTTCAGAAAAAGCTAAGGTCATTTTGTTGTCACTGCATTGGCAAACTGGTACTTCACTACGAAAGGTATATTATATACAAAAAACATCTCCATAACTATTTAGGAAGCTAACAAAATGTAATGATAGCATTGATAATTGAAAACATGTATTAAAATAATGGTTAAAAAGTTACTTTGATCTAGAAAAGGTCACACCAAAAGTTTCTATTAAGAATTAGCTTAATGAAATTGAATTTGTGAAGAATCTAAAAGTCAGTGTTTAAAAAAGTGCCCGCTTCCTCGCTTTAAGCGAGAAGCTGCACCCTTCTGCTGAAGCGACTCAGGTGTAGAAAAGCGACTGCTTCCCACTAAAAAGCGAGAAGCGGGAAAGCGATGCTATGCGAAGAAGCGGCCGCTTCTGTGTTTTAAAACAGACCCAGTCCTATGTTATGAAAAACGAGGTCTGGTCTTTCATTAAACGAACAAATGCAATGCGACTAGGGTTTTAAAGACACTGGTCGACTTCTTCTTCTTCATCGACTAAACGAACAAACAATGCGACTAGGGTTTTAAAAACACTGGTCTTGTTTAAACGTCCAAAATGCAGCGAAATGCTGGCGAATTTTCTTTTTTTTTTTTACCTTCGGTTTTTTCTCAGAATTGATGCCAATTTTTAACAGTGAAAGAAAAAATTGCCCAGTTTACTGCCCAGTCTTTCTTATTGTTAGTTCTTATTGTCTTCCATAGTTGTCCCTAGTTGAAGAAGATGACAAACAATATAATAATGCTAGTGGAATACAAGAATTTGACAATCTTGTAGAAGAATAGGATGGTCACTTTGTGCTTTAATTGATACTACTATTTAGTTTTTACGATGAAGTATTGAACATTTGCTTACTATTGTCCATGCAGTATTTATTTTAATTTTTTTTCAAATTCTGCTTCACTTAAAAAAAACGAGTGCTTCGCTTCTCGCTTTAAGCGAAATGGGGGTTGTCGCTTTTTCTCGCTTCACGTTCTTCACAACACTGCTAAAAGTTGTATAGAAATGGAATAGTGTAGAACATTTTGGAATATCTAGTGTCATATAAAGTACTCATACAATATAGTGAATATATAAATATTCTCAACACTTAAAATGACATATAAGTATTTCGCTATAGCAAAATCCAAATTCAACTGTTGTGACATAGACACTAGAAATAAATTAGTGGATCAATTGAAATAAACACCTGCACAAAATTATGCAATTAGCTATGCACACTTGCTGAGCAACTAAACAAAAACAGGAAATAAAATAGATGATAAAAAGCTAATGTATAATTTATTAATTTATTTTCCATTTCCAATCCAATTCGAAGCAATGTATCTTGACATAAAAGAGAACTTGCCTGTGGACATGCAATGGACGACAAAGCGACAGGTGGAAGAATTCGAACTGAAACTGGAATTTGAAGATCTAACATTGAAACAATCAAAGGAAACATTGGAACGGAACCTAAATGTATCAACAGAACGAGACGGAGAAACGGAGGATTTCCTTTCGGCGGATTGAGCAATCGCCGAGAACGACACCGAAGTAACTGCCGCCATTTCAACAGAAAGTAGTGAAGAAGAAGAAAAGGAGGATAATCCAAACAGTGAGTTGCTTTAGAGAATGGAGTTGTTTTCCATTTGTATTTTTCTGTAGAAAATGGAGAAAGGAAAAATGGAGGGTGAGGCTTGGATTTGAGGGCTTATCCAATGCTGTAAGGATATTTCTTTTTCATTTTTTACGAGGTAGACGAATAAGATCGTAACACGTCGATCATAGTGATGCTGACCTCTCATTTCAGATTTTTTTCTTTCTTCTTTGGTTTTGAACTTAAACTAACTTAGGAAAAAAGTAAACTGTATAAATGTTAGTAAAAATAATAATCGAAAAAAATATACTATAAAATATACTTCATCCGTTTCAATTTACGTGAACTTATTTGACTGGGCACCAAGTTTAAGAAAGGAGAGAAGACTTTTGAACTTATAGTGTAAAATGAGACACAAATATTTTGTGTGGCTATAATCATTGCATAAAGGTAAATTGTTTCCAAATAGGAAAAGATGTCATTCTTTTTAGCACGTACTAAAAGGAAATAGGTTCACATAGATTAAAACGGAGGGAGTATATATTTATATTTTGTATGTTATATACAAATTTTACGTTTTTTTTTTATAGCCAAATATAAAAAGATTCTGATACGACCAAAAAATGATAATACCCTCCCTTGCTATTGCTTTTCTTCGGCAACTGATGGGATCCATTTGCTGTACTATACTTTGTGGTTGAGAACGATCTTAAGCTATGACAATTGAGCACCGTAAGTAAACACGTTTTTCAGTAGTTAAATTATGGTCAATTCGTTTTTGTAACTTTTTACAAATTTGTTTTTAGTTATTATATGACTCTAGTTTTTGTTTTTCTTTTTTACAATTTACTTTTACATATAAGAGAAATTATCATTTAAATATAACAAATTAAAAATGTTATTTTCTTATATTATAAAGTGTAAAGGGACATAATATACAAAATACATGTTAAATTACTCTCCAAAAACCATTTTTGGCTCGAATAAATTTTTCTCTAACACGTTTTAAAGTAGAAACGAGACCAGGTAAGATTAATTAATTTTAAAGACAATGTTTATAAATATTTAATTTTAAATTATATAACGTTCAATCACATTACAAATTGCTAGGGCCTAAATTTGAACTTCAAAAAGCAAATTCGAAACCTAAGTTTTGAACTAGTAGACGAGTTTATTACTCAAATGATCATTCAACTATTCCAAATTAACTTCGAAAGTCACTTTATTTTTGTTTGTAACAACAAAGTCATTGAACTATGTCTATTGTACTCATAAGGTTACTCATCAATAACAACCCAGTAAACACTCAGTGGAATCTAGGGAAGGTAAAATAAATTGTGTAAGTAAATTTTCAAAAATATATAATGAGCATAATTTTTAAAAATATATATTGTATATTATAAAAATACTTTTATTTAAATAATAATTTTTATATTATATGCATGGAATATATATTTTACAACCTTTATTTTGTTTCATTCTGAATTGTGTAAATAAATTTTGAATTTTTGTTGTTAGTATTAAAATTATTATTACGAACGATTTATTCTAATTATTTTTTTAGGCGTAATGGCTTCCTGGCCACTTAAACTTATAGAGTTTTCAAAGCCAATACATTAACTTTGGGTTTTTTTCATTTGAACACCTCTACATGAAAAAATATCAACTATAAAAAAAAAGTTCCTTATTATGATGGATGTTGTTCAATCGCTGCTAACATGAAATTAATTTAATATATTGTATGACCATATCTTTCATTGATTCACATTTGTGGACACATGTATGTTTAAGGTGCCACTTCTTTTTATTTTGTTCTTTTTTCTGTCAAATTAACTTTTTTGCACATAATCCTTCCACTCCCTCGGAATCCACCAAAAAATGACATGAAAACCTTCGGATGTCACCAGTCAAATATCTCCAGCGATTGCTTTTTCTCTCCCGGTAAGTTATTTCTTATAAATAATGTTAACGCTTCCGCTTAAAACAAGAAGCATGTGCAAAACCTTCAAGTCCTACCTTTTACCATCAAAAATCATAAACTCGGAGACAAAAATCACCACCTCTAAAAATCAGAGAGAATAATTAGTGAGCGACGGATAACTTTTACTATGATTGAAATATGACACGATATTTTCTAGCAAATCAGCATAAAAAAAAGCGAACACTGTTGCTTTTCAATTTTTTATTACAACAATCTGAGAGAGTGTGTATTTCGAGTCAAACTTTTCAACTATTTGACAAGGAATTAAACATTTAAATAACCTGAGACATAGGAGAGAGTGTGTATTTCGATGTGGTAAAACACACCGACAGAGACTGATTAATCTCCTCTCAACTGATCGATAATCTCAGTGACCGACATTCTCACTGTTTCGAGCTAGCTTTCCGTAACTGGAGATGCTTGTTCCCAACTCGATCTAGAAGGGCGTCCTTGCCCGTTCTACAACTTGTGTCTCCTACAATGAACCCTTTTAGGTTATGTTCGGAACACATCGAAAAATAAGTAAATAAAAGAAAGGGGTAGCGGCAAGTGTAATGGATGGGTAAATAAAGCTGAATTTGTTTTTTATTTTATTTTTAAATTAGTTATTTTTTTTTAATTATGTATCGTATTCACGCTCTTACCCATAATTAACATGTAAATGGTCACATCAGCTATAATATTGCTACATAAGTATAGTCAACGGTCAAAGGTATTTATTAGTAGATATTTTTTCAAGTAGAAGTGTTCAAATAAAAAAATTCAAAATTCACGTATCAGCTTTGTAAGTCCCTACAAGTTTAAGTGGCCAAGAAGCCATTACGTATTTTTTTTAATATGCTCATTATTTTATTATTCCAACATTATAGATTCTTAATTACTAATAATAATTATTTATTCTATTGGTAAGTCCATAATATAAACTAAAAAGGAAAATTATAATATTGAAAAGTTAAAAAAATAAAAAGAAGATAAATATTTATAATTTAGAGGTAAAATGGGTATTTGGCAATCTAAAATTTAAAAAATCTAGTTGAGTGACCTTTTGAGTGCAATAGGTATAGTTTAGTGATTTTGTTGTTACAAACGAAAGAAAAGTGACTTTAGGTGATAATTTGATAAAGTTGAGTGACCATTTGAGTAATTGACTCCTAGTAGACTCAAGGTCTGAAATTCGATTTTCGAAGTGCAACCTTTAAATTCTCGATCCAAAACGAATTCGACGGGTTCAAAAGTATCTCACGACTTTCAAAAAACAAATAAGAATAAATAAAAATAGTGAAACTCGTGCTAAAGAAAGACGCCCGACCTGTTGGTGATAGACCTGTATACCATAAAGATTAGGCTTGCTCTTTTTTACGGCTAATTGAGACTGGAAGGCAATAGGCTGAGATTCAGCCTCGTATTATATTGAACTATGATGCAAAGTAAGATTGACAAGATCGTGGCTAGAGCCCGATTAAGACCGAGATCAATCAAGATTGAGACCGTACAAGATAGAGATTGAAGAAAGCTTAGAAAGTCGAATAAAGAAAAGGCGAAATATCTGGAATCGGCGAGGAACGCGGAGCGGATCCGGACACGTATCATGAGCAGGCCAATTAATTAGCCAATCATGAGATTTCTTACCTCATATAGAATTATATTTAGAATAGGACTCCCCTACTACATAAATGGGATTTTGATCATTAGTAACGATCGTCATATCCACACAATACAAAGTAATATACTATCATTTTCTATTTATCATTGTCTTGTTATTCTGTTCTTACGCCAATTGATATATATTTGATTCAAGGTGACTGCTCTCGAGGGACAAGGCTGTATAATCTGTGTGGTTTGCATTTATTCTTTAATTATTTATTTCAATACTGATTTATTCTTCTCAATTTGTACCAAGTTATATGATGTGTCCTTAAAACCGCGTATAAATTTAATTGATATCCGATTTTAGGATAAATAGTTTGGCGCCTACCGTGGGGCTAAGGATGATAGGGGTTACCTGGTGTCACAATTTTGTAACGCACATTATTTTACACTTGTTCTTTGAAGTAAAGATTACAAGATTAAGAAATGTCAAACTCTCAGTCAGAATCTCAACACATTGACAATGATCTCGGCCACCATGGCGAAAATGAGAGCATTGCACCAGGGAACATTGTACTCCCTCCTAGCCTTGATCGAATCTCGGCTGTAGATCCAATCGACGTCAATTCATATATATCCATCAATTGAAATTTGGCCATCAATCTCGAAAGCAATGTCCATGAGGATGCCCATTGAACTACTTAGGGCGCACTTGGCAGTGAGGATCGCGGGATGAGCTTGATCTTCGAAATGTTACGGGCTCAACAAGAAGCAATAGCCCAGCTTCAAAATCAGAACCACACACAGAGCAAGGTCGAACCCCAGCCATCCCTTGAAATCATACACAAGTTCAAATCGATTCTGAAGAAGTCGATCGAGAAGGAATTGAAGACCAATCCTACTATCATAAAGATGCTCGAAAAACTGACAAAGCAAATTGAGATGGGGGAAAAGAAGATCGAGAAAAATGACAAGAATATGGAAACCTTTAACTACATGGTTGACCAAATCCCGGGGGCACCGCCAATATTGAAAGGACTAGATTCCAAAAAGTTTGTACAAAAACATTTCCCCCAAGTGCGGCTTCGAAGCTAATCCCGAAGAAGTTCTGTATGACCGAGATTCCTAAGTATAATGGGACGACTAATCCAAACGAACATGTTACCTCCTACACATGTGCTATCAAAGGAAATGACTTGGAAGATGATGAGATCGAATCGGTATTTCCGAAGAAATTCAGGGAGACACTATCAAAGGGTGCTATGATTTGGTATCATTATTTACCACCCAATTATATTGACTTATTTGCTATGCTTGCATATTCTTTCGTAAAGGCACATATCGGGGCCATTAAGGTCGCAACTAGGAAGTCAAACCTTTTTAAGGTAGGGCAGAAGGAGAATGAGATGCTCAGATAATTAGCATCTCGATTACAGATAGAACGGATAGACTTGCCACCGGTCACTGATGATTGTGTTGTTCAAGATTTCATCAAGGTCTCAACGTTCGAAGTTCAGTGTCTTTATAGTAGTTGAAGTAGAATATGATCGAGCACCCAGCTATCACTTGGGTCGATGTGCAAAAACGGTACCAGTCAAAGATCAAGGTCGAGGATGATCAACTGGGAGTTCTGAAAAAATATTATATGTCACTTTAGAATCCCCAAAGAAATAACCTGCGACAACGGATGACAGTTCATAGGGACAAAAACAACCGACTTCTTTGACAAATGGCGTATCAAAAGAATACTTTCAACGCAATATCATCCTGCCGCCAATGGCCAAGCGGAGTCATCCAACAATATCATACAGAATATTTTGAAAACCCATAAACGCAAAAGACTAAGGCCCTAACAACGTAAGGGAAGACTACGGTCATCTCCGATAAACAAAAGGCCACGGCCACCCATAAACGCAAAAGGCTAAGGCCCTAACAGCGTAAGGGAAGACTACGGTCATCTATGATAAACAAAAGGCCACGGCCACCCATAAATGCAAAAGGCTAAGGCCCTAATAGCGTAAGGAAAGACTACGGTCATCTCCGATAAACAAAAGGCCACGGCCACCTATAAACACAAAAGGCTAAGGCCCTAACGGCATAAGGGAAGACTACGGTCATCTCCGATAAACAAAAGGCCACGACCACCCATAAACGCAAAAGGCTAAGGCCCTAACAGCGTAAGGGAGGACTACGGTCATCTTCGATAAACAAAAGGCCACGGCCACCCATAAAATGCAAAAGGCTAAGGCCCTAACAACGTAAGGGAAGACTACGGTCATCTCCGATAAACAAAAGGCCACGGCCACCCATAAACGCAAAAGGCTAAGGCCCTAACAGCGTAAGGGAAGACTACGGTCATCTCCGATAAACAAAAGGCCACGGCCACCCATAAGCGCAAAAGGCTAAGGCTCTAACACCGTAAGGGAAGACTATGGTCATCTCCGATAAACAAAAGGCCACGTCCACTCATAAACTCAAAAGGCTAAGGCCCTAACAGCGTAAGGGAAGACTATGGTTATCTCCGATAAACAAAAGGCCACGGCCACCTATAAAACGTAAAAGGCTAAGGCCCTAACAGCGTATGAGAAGACTACGGTCATCTCCGATAACCAAAAGGTCACGGCCGCCCATGAACGCAAAAAGCTAAGGCCCTAACGGCGTATAAAAGGACTACGGTCATCTACAACAAATAAAAGGCTATGACCATCCACAAACAAAGAAGGCCACGACCACTCCTAAATGCATAAACATGCAAGGGAAAAATAATAGCCGCATAAAAACGCACAAACAGCCGTGACCGAAGTCTATCCAACCTAACTACGACAAATTAACTCAATAAAAGGCGACACCATACGCAAAAGGGAAATTGCGAAAGAAGACATAAAAACACAACAATTCTCGCATATCATTATAAATCATTCACATATTACAAATTTACAACGTCTCTTCGATTACAAAAAAAAGAAGTTTTATCTAACTACCCTGGCCCCCGCCATGCTCCGTCGCATCGGCCGTGCCATCAACACGGTCCCCACCACCCTCAGTCTGGAACGCCAAAGAAATCCAGGACCCCGTGCCCAA